>OX375874.1:53160868-53760868 GCA_947359465.1 Metellina segmentata
TCTCTTTCCATTTGTGAATCAGACGTCACACACTACTACTGTAAACATCTTTGCATTGACTTTTGCTTTGTAGGGTTTGCAATATTGGCCAAGATCTTTGATTATTCGAAATGGTGAATCGTTTCCTTTAATGCATCGTCATGAAGAAAGCGGAGTCTAGGGTGTGTATTTTTCGCGTAGCTTAAGTAGCATTTAGAGAAGACCAAAGCCAGATTATCGGGACGTTGAAGTAAAACAATTCATCCCGGATTGGGCGATTGCTTTCTTCATCCTTTACTGGATAGGGTTGTCGTGCAAAATCGTTTTGAAAAGTCTCATTCATGTCAATGTCAATCATGTCGTGTTCACATCAGGTCGTATTCTATAGATAATAAAATTCAAACTCTTCACCTGTCGATCGTAATCCTCGAAATCTACTATCAAGATTCCATTTCCGTTTTGTGATAGCAACGGGGCTCACTTCTTCAGCAAGTATTAAATTGATATATATATATATATATATATATATATATATATATATATATATATATATATATATTAAACCCTTTAAAATTACTATCCATGAAATACCTAATCAATTAAATTTCCGTATTCAGATAGCAACTCCTTAAAGGTAAAAAATTCTTTTAACGCTTTTTGTCTTAATGTTTCTCTGGAACATTTGCCATCTAAATTTCTCATGCACATACTTACATAGTTCATGACAGCAATACTTAAATGTAATGCTACTAATACTTGTAATGACGATATTCTTGTAGCTCCATATTCTCATACAAAATTAGAAAGTATACTTACCCACAGATCATCATAGATGTTACTAAAAAATATTTTTTCCTTTTTCATGAATAACACTTTTTAGCTCGAATTAAAACGTGTTAAATAATCAATGTTAGGATAAATTCGTGAACTTTTAAACGTCTCTGTTGTAACATTCTTATAATATATCTATTTGAGAAATCTAACTTCGCCAAAGCAATACAACCTTTAAGCAATGTTATACATTGCTTAAGTGCTTTAAGATAGAGTGACACCAGAACTCTTTCGTTACTGGGTACATAAAGAGTATCATATATAAATTATTCAATTTCTCATATTTAAATTATTTGATATTATTGAAAATTGTATTAAGAATATAAATGATCTAAATATCTTCATGAGAATAAATGGTTTATCAAAGACAATTTCAGAATGTACCTCCCTATTTCGAAAAAATTATAAAGTATTCGGTAACTTTTTATTAAAATTTAAAATGCTATTTCTATTTCAGTTTGTGATATTGACTTGATATTTTTTAATATACTCATAAAATTATTCTTGACTATCTTAAATTGTTTTAATGAAGAATTAACAAAAAATAACGATAATTAAGCCTTTTAAAAAGTTAACATGTAATAAAAATGGTATATCCATTTTATTGAAAATCTCATCCTTAGTTTTATTAATCTGATCAGTGTGAATGTATCGAAGAAATTTCATGTGATTTGGAGCTTTAATAAAAAAATGTTTAACATTGTAACCATGACATTATACGTTAAAAATCGAAACTGAGGAAAATCATTTAAAAGACCTTTCTCATGTCTTACGAACTATTAGCCTATATAGACAACTCCAAAAGTGGTCTTCTAAAAATTCAATTTTAGGTTCCTAGGCATTTGATTTCATTCTCTTCTTCACAAGATCGTCATTGTAACGATAAAAAAAGGCGTAAAAGCAATCAACAAAGAATACACTCGCTGAAGTAGTTATCATCTGAATGTATGTCACCTTTCTTGAGATATAAGGTTTTCGAATAAAATGTTTAATAGGCATACCTATGATTTTCTTTTCGAAAAATGTTAAATGAATGGGTGCCCATAATCAATCTTAATTGATAGAAAAACTATTAAAACTAGCACAAGAAAACAAATAATCGTAAAACAAAAGTAATAAATCGCAATAAAACGTTTATGGCACTAATGTATAGTTATTATTGACAAGTTAGTCAATAATAAGCAATGATAGAGTATACAAGATTAATGTTAATTATTACAAATTCACAGAAATTGGTGGTATTGTGTATAATAAAACTCTACAAGAAGTATTGTTAAGTAAACATTAATTCCTCGTTGTGATAGAATACTTGTTCTTCAATAAATTAAATACTCATTTGAAGAAGTGAAGCATTTTTCTTAGTGATATAATACCAGGAAGAGGTTACGGGAAGAAGTACTAAAAGTACTGTTATATTTTGTAGTCGGATTCATTTGAAATAAAATCATTTTATTTGTTGCAAGACACAAATTTTTTTCACGGATGTGCTTTCAAGTTACGAAATACATTTTTCAGTTGGCGAATGATTTTTCTTTAAAAGACCGCTCCAATTTATGTTAGTTGCAATATTCAGTGCAAGGAGCTATAAAAATGTGTAGCGAATGTTGCCAGTGAAATTTTGAATATAAAAGAATTTAACAATTTTCTTAAAAACCTTTTAAGTTTTACAATACTTTCCATGTTTAAACAGAGTGCCGAACTAAGATGTTTAAAAAAAAAGTCTTTTCGTAAGAGGAATTCCTTTATTATTCATAAGAGAACATTTTGTCATTTTGTTAACAAAAGTAATGTCTCGGCCTATGCATGCTTTCCTTCCTGACTTGATAAATCAGCTTTGATTTATGACTGAAAACTGCACACGAATAAAGTGTGGAGACTTTGGATTAGACAAAAGTTTTTATATGCCTCGTTCACATTGTAAAAAGAGACCTTTTCAATCCCAAGTTTTTGCAGTATGGTTAGCGCTTTAATCGCTAAAGTCTCTTTCTCTGATATGTAGTAGTTAAATTATATGGAGAGTGAAATTTCAGTGCATAATCACGTAAAATGAAGGTTATGCGTTCTGTTAGGTAGCAGTTTTTTCGAAGCATTGAGAATAAAAGCCATAAATCTTTATTGGTTCCTCTGCGAAACAGAAATGATCCATAAAGAACTGGCTTCAGGCGATAAACTGGAAACCGAAAAAAATGTCCATTCTTCCGACTTTCTTTTTATTGTTACTATTTTATAATGTAGAGCAAGAAAAACTGAAACTGTTTTACTTCTTTCTAGGATCGATATGGAATATTTATTTTATGTATGAACCCACACATATGGCTCTCGGCTATTGTTTAGACTACTTTGTCCAATTTATTCGAAGGAGTTAGAAATTCTAATTCAACTGAAAAGAAACTGTGTTACTTATGATTACTTCTTGCATTGGATATAGTAGGCTCTACCTTTTTTTGTTCATTTTTTTTTACTTCCTTATATATGTGGAAAAAATGGGGTTTTATGTTTTTACGAAGCCGACAGTAAACAAATGTTCCAAGCAAACGTAATACAAATTTATTTTCATGTAATGTATTCTTTACTTTTCGTTCCATCATTTATAAAAACAAATGAACATCTCCGATGGGCCTTAAAATCATGAAATATTTTAGAGATGTAAAATTTATTTTCACTAGGAGGCTCCACTCCCTGCTCGTTCTACTTCTACAACATCCAAAAAGAGGTTCAAGCTATAAAAACACTCCCTTTTAGATAGGTTGCTAGTAATTTTGTAACCATCCAAGTGAGAGACAATTCGCTTGAGACTAGATACATATTTTGTTGTCGAGAAAGATGACGAGGACAAGATCTGGACAGTTTTCTTATAATGACGAGATGTCTCGCCCATCACGATACGATCCGTTTTGCTACACACGAGGATGCATCGTCAAGACAAACACCAAAGGTTTATATTTTTCGATCGCCTAAATCCAATTTATTTAAACATCCAGTCAGTATAATCAAATTTCGGAGGTACTTTACCGTCATAGCATTGTATCATGAAAGTTATACAAAATGTAGGCCGTGGTACATAAATTGGCGCTATTTGATTAATGTCGAATGGCAACAACGAATATCTATATAAATAAAAATGGAGTGTTTGTTATCTTCATTGAATATTTTCGACCCATTTCAAGTTTTCTATCCGTTTTGGACCCTTTTGATGCCAAATCTGCCTCTTGTGCGTTTGGTGTCTGTCTGAATGTATGAATGTATGTGCCATACACGCCCAATATTAATATATTTTCATAGAGATTTGCATACAGTGAGTACTTATCTTCATTTAGTGAATGCTTTTGGTTGCGAAAGTCTGTCCGTCTTTCTGTTCAATGTACAATTTTGTGTATGTTATTCCAGATATTTGATTGCAATGTATTTTATTTTATACATTATCTATCAGTTTAATGAAGTCAATAATAAAATTTCTTTATTGTTATATTTAGATGAGTGTCATGCTAAAACACCTAAGTAAATTTAAATCAACCATAATTTGGTAGTTTTGGAAAAATTGGAATGCATATTGAGTATTACGATTACTTTTATTTGCTTTACCAGTACTGCTTAAATTCCAATCAATTAAAAAAAATTTTTATGAAATTTTAGCTCTGATACTTCATTGATTTCGAGTCTTCTTTTTGTTCTTTGTGCAATGTAAACGATTTCCGAATATTTGGGACAGACGATATTTTTCAACGAACGGGATTAAAACGAAAACTCGCGTTTCTTTCGCTCTTAATAGATTTCGTATTTCTAAATTTTGTGCACTTTTTAGTTGAAAGTTGTGGCAACTGCGAGATCCAGAGATATAAGGAAATCACAAATTAATGTCAGTATAACAACTTTTTACGGCATCTTTTATTTTGCTTTATTTCGCTGTTTTCTTTTGTTTTTTGTTTTTAATATTTATTATTGTAATAAATTGTGTTTCTTTTTCATCACACGCAACACCACCACAAAGTATTTGACTTAAAGTGGCAGGTAAGTCAGAATAAAGCACATTTTAAGTGTAACTATGCCATTATTGAAAGAATAATGCCGTTATTGTAGGAATAATAATGTTTAAAAAATCCTAGAACTTTTCAAAGATTAAGAAATTTTTTGTCATAATGACAGAAGCAGATTGCGAAATTACACAATGTCGCATGCCGGATGTAAGAGTGCCACAAGTAAACAAATATTGTTTTATTGACTTTGAGTGCAAGATCCCTCGCTGTAAATCGTCGTTTTTTTAATTGAGTTGAACATGAAAAAAACTTAAGGAAATTCCAAATTTCCTTCAAAATTGTCTTTTGTAATAGTAACCCTAATGTCACCTTTCGTCATTTTGTAGCTTTGTCAGTCAGCAAGGGTGCGATGTATGTGAAATGTATTACATGAATGGATGTGCTATTGTATGATTTGTGTCCAAAGTAAGTTGTAGAAATTATAAAGATGGCGAAAGGTGTTAAAATATTATTTTATTCTAAGAAAAAAGATAAGTCTTTGTATATTTTGATCATTTCTTGAATCTAGAGTAAACCAATTCAAACCGAGTAAGGTCGGGTATTTTGATAGTAAGAAATATAAATTGACCATTATAGGATTAAAAAAATTAGTTTATATAGGCTCTATTTAAGCTTTGGGGCTGCATGGTATTGGTAAAACTTCACAGAAAAACTCGACAGTCTAATGAAATGATTCAGCTGCCTGATTACTGAAAACTGTAATTAATTTGTAAGATAAAAATTAGCGCGGAGAAGAAAGCTTGAGCAAATCTAAGTGAACCGTCAAAAAATGCCAAATGGCTTTTGAACAATGGAATGGAATGAAATTGAAGTAGACATTCAAAACCTAATTGTGATAGCATAACTAATGTGTACTTTTTATTGGAAATAAGAATTGACACCAGTAAAAGTAAATGAACTCTTGTTACATATATTTTTGAATAACCTTATTTTGTTTAGAGGTTATGTGAATATATGGATGCTATATTCATAAAATTAATTGAAATAAGATATGAAAAATATGCGTAGACATTTTCCCATCGATAGAAGTAGGTAATTAAGAAAGTTTAGCACAGTGGCTATGCGAGGGTTTGTTAATTCCTTAAAATTCAGCAGAGAGTTCTAAAATGTTCACCAAAATCATGATTATACGGTAACTTTTTTAACTACTCATTGAATACGCCTTCTCGTTCGCTACAATATAATACTTTACAGAACAACTCAAATTCATTATTAAAATACGAATTAGAAGTTATTCGTTGCATTTGTTTGCTTTAAACCCGATGAAATAACGTGTTTATGTTTCTTCCTATGATTCAATTCAAAATTTTTTCGATATAATAAGGATGGTCTCAATTCACCGCATCCCAAGGAAGTTTGCAACAATAAAATTATTCCTGCACTTTGGCACTTGAAAGAAGGACAATTTTCGTTTATAAATAGAATCTATCACGGTAACTGAAAACCTTAAAAGACTGATGTGTTCCTATAAAGCCCAGTCTAATTCAGATTAAACAACATGCCAAAAACACTTTTGTAGGCATAATACATTTTCCGTTGACATATTGCATCAATTCTGAAACGTGAACAAAACAAAAACTCACTTCGAATTCTGTATTTCGGGCATTTTACGTGATCATCAACCATATCTCGTCCAATACAAAGCTCTTGCATTGTACTCTCTTGAAACAGGCACCAAAAAAGAGCAACCGTGTTTTCACCAGAACAAAATTGAGTGGCGATTTCTTCTCTTTCAACGCAGACGATATTTCACCTCGTTCAAAAAGAATAAATTATCTTTTGAATAGCTAGGTTTCGTTGCTAGAACGCCCGCCCCTATCTCGTTATGGATTTGATAGTTTTATTGGTGTTTGGATAGTGATATGAAAAGTTTAAATGAAATTCTTGGAATTGTGTGCAGTGGTTGCTGATTTAAAAATTTCTTTAAAGCATTCGTAATGGTGTTGAATAATTTAGTCCGGTAGTGTATATTTTTAGTTTGTGTAGATTTTCATATACCCAAAGAAATTTTGTAGTAAATTCTAACATTTATAACGAACTTAGAGTTGTAGTGCGTTGCTAAAACATTGATAAAATGCATGTTAATTTGAACGTAGAACTCCAAATGATGTAAGTAAAAAATTAAAAAGAATGTGTTTGTGTTCAGGCATTGCTAAGCTATTAAAATGTTCCTCATTGCATCCAAGAAAAACCAATTTGATTTGATTGTTTTCTAATGATCAAATTAAGACATTTTGTTTACTTCAGTATTTATTTAATAAAAGTTATACAATTCTGTTGTGAGTTAAATAACATAAATATATTTTAAAAGACAGTGTTTAATGAAAGCAAATTATGATTCAGATTTTATCCGATAATATTTATTCATTTAAAAGAACAAATTTAAAATGCATATTTTACAATTAATTTTTAAAAAGTTTTTATTTATACGTTTATTTTTTGTTATTATTTTGCTATGTGACAATAAATATGATATAAAACAAATATTGAATAGATTTTCCACATATATACTCTATGACCAAAAAAAAAATCGACGCACCTGTGTCCTGACGACAACCGCAGACGCGTCTGGAGACAAAATATATGACATTCTACGACCGTTTGTGTTACCGTTCCTTTTGCGACAACCCGGACTTACTTTACAAGAAAATAAATGCCCGACCTCACACGGCACGTGTTGCTATGGATTGTCTTCAAGCTTTCCCAACACCTCCATGGCCAGGTAGGTCACCTGATCTCTGTCCCATAGAGCACATTAGGAACGTTACGGGAAGGCGATTGCAACCATCCCGGAATGTTGACCATTTAGCTCGATAGTTGGAAACAATTTGGATAGAAATTCCGCAGGACACCATCCGGGAATTTCAATTTATGCCACGCCGGGTGACAGCTTGCATGCAGGCCAGAGGTGGACCAACGTCTTGTTGACTTCCTCCCTTTGTAACGGTCAAACTTTGAAATAAATCATTCAATCTTTATGAAATTTTAATCGTTTGTATTTCAATATATCTTCTTTACATTCACGAATTTTTATCGCAATCGGGCAACTCCTGCTTCGTGTGGCGATTTTTTTTTGTTATAGAGTGTATATTAAATACGAAATTTTATTAAAAGACCTGCCAAAGAAACACGAACATGGATTGCCTGCAAATCTCACAATTACACAAAATGAAGTAATCGTGTGTTTACCACTTTATTTTTGCAATACAATAATTCGAATTATAAGTTTTATATAGAGTAATAACTCTACATGTAACTATCAAATTGTATCGGAATTTTCAGAAACTGCTTCTATATTGGTAGAAAACACTTGTTTTCATTTTTGAGCGTCATTCATTAATCCGTACGTGAAATAGAAATATTTTTGTATTCCGAGAAGCTGAAAATATTTTAGAGGCTCATTAAAAGGACAATTATTTCAGAGAAAATAAGTTAAAAAATATTTTATTGTGTTATTTATTATAAAATACGTTTGTCTGTGAATATAAAATGCTAGTTTTTTGTTAAATTTATTTTTTCTTTAAAACAAGCTTAATTTTTCCATAGAAGCACATGTTCATTTAATATGGAATGGAACACCTCGTTACTGTGAAAATATAATGGACAGTTAAAAATACTCCGAACATTTCCAAATTCACATGAGAAGCTTATTGTAATTTAAAGACTGTAAAAACTGAATGTTATGTATTTCTTTGTACTTTCGCACTCATTAAATATGCGTTTTTAAATTATTCTATCCGAATTGTCCGGCAATGCTCAAATGGAATTGGTTAGATTCTGATTGAAAAGTGATCAAGATAATCACTTTTCTCTTTCATAGAAAATGCAAATATCATTTAAGTGAAAGAAATATTTTTAAACAACATTTTGATATTTTTAAAGCTTCTACAATTTAGTTTGGACAACGCACGCATACGAACTATATCCATCCATATAATTTATTTCACACACACCGCTTTGTTGTGTAAGACAATACTACAAACGATTATATTAATGTGACCCATACAGAAATTAACTTTGAGTGTTTATGAATATCTATAAGTAGAAATGTGAAATTAATTCAGAGCGAAAGACACAGAAAATATCACTGCTCGCACGAATCTTGTTCATTCCCGTTCGTTGAAAAATATCGTCTGTCCCAAATATTCGGAAATCGTTTTCATTGCGCAAAGAACAAAAAAAAGACTCGAAATAAATGAAATATTATAGCTGAAATTCCATAAAAAAATAATTATTTGAAGAATAATTACTTTTTTAGCAGTACTGGTAAAGCAATCGAAGTAATCGTAATATTCAATATACATTTCAATTTTTCCAAAACTACTAAATTATGGTTGATTTATGTATACTTACTCAGGCGTTTTAGCATGAAACTCAACTAACTATAACAATAAAGAAATGTTTAAAATTGCATTCACTAAACTAATAGATAATGTATCAAATAGTGTCAGGTGAGTGGCAGGTGGCGTAACGGTCGGTACGAGCGTACATTTCGCTCTCTCAGCAGTCTGTGAATGGTCATGGTGGACACTCGTGTGTAGGTCGCACGACTGATGGTTGATAGCGATGAATCAGGCGCTGTGACAGCTGATCTGACAATCACTCTGTCCTCGCGATCTGTTGTGGCCATACGTCGACCGCTACCATCATGACGCTGAAATCTGCCACTGTCCACCCACTCTTGCCAGCATCTTCTAATCGCTGCATCGCTTCGACTCACAGGACGAGCGATTCTCCGATTTGCCCAACCTGCCTCTTTCAATCCAATGATACGACCTCTTTCAAACTCTGAAAGTTGCTCGTAATGAGCTCGAATCCTGCGGCGAGGCATTTTTTCAGTCGTTGAAAGGTATCCTAAATCGCAATGCAGCAGAATATTTTAACAACAGTTCAAGAACAACTCCTTATATACATCTGCTGGATGCTCAGTTCCGATGCACTGTAGATCGCACTATTCATTCATTGGACACCAAATTTTAATCATTTGCATATTTGGTCAAAACATTTTTGCATACAAAATTTCAAAGGAATCGGATGATTCCTTCTTGGTGCGTCGATTTTTTTGTTATAGTGTATGAGGCGGGCAGTGCGCATTTTCATGGCTCAACTTTGCGTTGCCATTGCATCAACCGATGACGTAAACGCGAGATCAGTGATCCTTTCAACTATCTGTGTTTAATGCTCTTTTGAACGTGATATCGTTCATTTATGTATCATTTATATTTTTCAAGTCATTAATTTTTTTGCGCTTACACTTTTTTGTGACACTCAAAAATTAAACGTAATACCCCGGTATTGAAAGATAAGACGTATTCTACGTCAAAATATATCTGATGCATTGCAATATTTAGGCATTATTCAAATCATACTTGTTTTATTGAAATCAGCAAGACATTCACGTAAAAGGAATTACACCCATGTAATAAGAAAACATTAAATTTTGTAAAAAAGAAAGAGATAGTAAAGAATGTGGTAAATTTTATATGGTTCTGTACAGCAAAAATTTCATTAAAGATGTATACACATTTTTAATAACATTTATAATCTACTAATTAAATTCATACTTATATAGACACCTTGGTAACCCACCCTTATTCAGTACTTGAAATAATTACATAAATATTTTTAAGTAAACTCAATTTGTGCTTTCATTTGGCATTTAGTTCCTTTAAATACAAAGAAATTCGTGCATAGGACATAGTGAGAGAATTTCGGATGCGTATAACTCTAAACGATTAGTCAATTTATGTCTCATTGTTTGTATATCATAGTAGAAATTAAAAATGATTATGAAACAAGTGGCAACAATTGAATGATAATAGCTTTAAAAAAACATTTTGATACAAAAAATATAAAATAAATCGATATTTATACATTTTTTATAACTACACAGTAGAATTGTCACTGCACTGCTGGTTTAGCATTTTCTATTTAATTTTTTAATGCATTTGGGATGTTTAATTTTTATGGTTGCACATCTTGAATTTTTCGCTTGAGACCTTCTAACACTTCTTTCTGTCTTTCCGATTTCGTTTTGGCTCTTCCAACGAACAACCTTTTACCTTCCAAAAACAATCCATTAAGCTCTTCGACCGCTTTCTTGGCGCTATCAGATACTGCAAAAGAAACAAACCCAAAACCTTTAGAATTCCCTTGTTCGTCTGACATCACCTTGGCACTCACTATGGATCCAAATTTCTCGCACATTTCTCGCAAGTCGTCGTCTTTCAAACTCAGTTGAAAGTTCTTCAGATAAATGTTCTTGAAATTTTCAGCGTTTCTATCTCGAGAAATAAATTTACAGACGCTCAAAACTTTACCCAGGACGAGTTTCTCGTTCAAATCCCACAATGCTGTATTGGCCGACTCCTCCTTCTCGAATTGAACGAATCCAAATCCCCTGGACATCCCAGAACTGTTCCTGGCCACTTTTAACGAAAGAATGTTGCCGTAGTTCCCAAACACATCGACCAACGTCTTCTCGTCCATATCCAAACCGATGTTCTTGACTACCAAGTTAGCATCTGGGTTGGCTCTGTTAGAATTCCTCCACATCAGACGCAGAGGTCGACCTTTCACCAAATCGTAGTTCAAGGTTTCCAAAGATCTCTCTGCATCCATTTTTGAAGCATAAGTAACGTATCCGTAACCCAAGCATTTGCATGTATCTCGATCTCTGCAGATTCGGACGTTCAGTATCATTCCGATTGGCGAGAATTTCTGGAAAAGAGTGGCTTCAGTGCACTCCGGGTGAAGATTTCCGACGTAGATGGAATAAGGCATTTAGATTGTATGTAAAGCAGATTTGTAAATAAAGGTTTCCAATAATGTAAATACAGAAAAATTTATTTTATGCTCAGCTGCCATTAAAAGAGATTTTGAAATGAATTTTCAACCGCGAGACTGAATTCTAGCATTAATGTTGTAGTTCGCGTGGATTTTATATTGATGAACTCACCACATGTATGCGTTGATTGGTTACTTCATTGAAACAACAGAGTATATGGCTACTAGAGAAGATATTTACTCTGATTGAGATTGCATGCAAGGTAACTTCATTTATTTTTTATGCGATATCAATCTATATATTTTTCCACGGTACAGCTACAGTCTACGTTTATAAGCGGTGGCAATGGCCTTGGGGATTTGTTTTGTCGAACTTCTAAAGTCGCCAAGAAAAAAAATGATTTCAAAACTCTCTTTCTTTAAATTTTTTTTTTTTTCAAAAGCTAATTAAATCGATTGTTTGCGAAACCCGGTGGAGTGGTCGTTCACGGTAAGACGTTTGTCGCCAACTAATTTTTGTAGCCAAATCAAGATGGCGGCCGAATTCCGTAACAGCAGATAGGGTTGCCATAACAAAAACGGCAGATGTGAAGAAAATCCGCAAAAGGTGAAGGTTACCAAATCGCCTTCTTACCTTGAACGACCACTCCACCGCGAAACCCTATAAGTCACTTTTTGTCGAAATCAAGTTTTCGGTAAAATTTTATTCTTTAGAGGTAGACGCATCTTTTAGAAGTGAAACCCCACGAGTCAGGTCATTATACATAGAGTTGGCTCGTATGAAAGTTTTCGTTTATTCGAGAAAGCCCATAAGTCAGTGAACGAAACGCTTTTATTACCAATTTATTATGCAAAGTTTATTGATTGGAAATGAATGAGCCCAATTGAACTGTAATAATATAAAAATGGTAAATATGTCTTGATATATGTAATGTTATAGTAATATGATAATATGTTAAGTAGTTTGGTTGGCAAGATAATCTTTTTGTCCTACTTTTCGTTAGATACGTTTAATGTTTTGTCTTGCTGGAAACAATATGTTTTTTGGCGAAGTTCCAAAATTGTAAGGATTACAACATTGTGTACAAATATAAAAAATGCAGATAAAGCCTCTTTTAGCAAACCAACACAGAAAGCAGCAAAAACATTTAAAATGTTTATAACTCTCTTTTAGAGATTTCTTTGATTAGCAAGTTCAATATATTTAAAACGTATATAATTTGAACATTTTCTGCCGTTTTTACGGATTTACTGTTTTTACTGTTTTATTAAAAGAGCTATTTCTATATTTATTTAATTTTGATTTAAAAAAAAATAAACCTTTAAATAACAGGTTTCTACTTCTTACAAAAAATAAATAAGCCAGCTGCATCTTCCAACCAGCTGCTAGTACTCTCCCAACCCAAGCTATCTTCGATAAAAATCAATGAAACGACTTGCCGTTTCGAACCAAATTATTTGCATCAAGGCCATAAATTAGGGCAAGGAATCTGTAATCTAGTACTGTACGGAAGATTAATTGAATAAAGTTGTGTTGGGAGAGGGAGTCAAAAACGGCGTGCCCTAATGTAAAGCGAAAATGGGAGTTTTATACTAAATCGATGTACAATTAACGCCGCTCATCGAGTTCGAATTTCAAACGGTATCAGAAATGAATCTTCCAAAGTCATTAGGAGGGAAAGCAAAAATCTATAAAATGGAGAAGTTGAAAATAACTTTGTATACTCGTTTTATTCTTAAAAGTTCTAAGCTTTTATTTGAAGCACAATTTTAGGGGCGAATAAAAAATTGAAGTTCAGTGCAAATAAAAGTTCTGTGTACGTGTATGGAATACTTGTTATGAATGCTCAAACTGTTTTTTTTTGTGTTGAACTTCAAGTTCATAAGAACTTTTCTCGATTTTCAATAATCGTAAGAAATAAGGTGGTTGCTAATTAATAATCTGAATGGTTGGTAATAAAAAGCAAACGACACCCTAATGCAGTTCTAATGAACAAATAAATTGTTTTTTTTTGTCAATTCATTCTGAATAGGTGGTGAGCACGATTGCTGTATTCCTATGCCTATGTGAAAATTACTGAGGAATTTCTTACAGGTTCAAGGGTAGAGAGGTCTGATTTTAAGGGTAGGGATTTCTGATTTTAAGGGTAGGGATTTCTGGTTTTAAGGGTAGATAGGTGGTTGAATTTTCGTCCCACTGGAGCCTTAGACGAAATATAAAAATAGAAGACTACTTTCATCAGTTGAGTAAAATGGAACATTCATCTTGTACATCTGATTGATTCACGGGATGGGAGAAGACGCCCATCTATTCATTCATCATCTGATTGGTCCGCGCGACATAGAGGTAGAGGGGCAATTTCGCAAATTTTGCTGACACTCTTGAAATGCGCAATGCAACACTACCCTATCTTTAGATGTTATTTCACCAACCGAGGAGATAGGATACCAAATTGTCCAAACAAGTTAATTTCCCCCAGATCAGTCATGTGATTACTAGTCAACATGATGGTCACACTTTTTGAAGTGGGCTATTGGCGACGGTTCAAGATCAAACTGGAAGGGGAATGACCACACCTCTTACAAGGGCTCTAAACCATTTTGGTGACCTGGGAAGGGGTGGGTTTAAAGAAGAGGACGAGTTGTTGACCTCATTATCTGAACATTCCTGAATTCATATTTCAGCAAAAACAGGAATTACATTACTGCATATGTATAATAAACTGTTTATATTTGCCATAATAATTTTTTTTTTCTTTTCATGTGCAAAAGTTTAGTTCTCTACTTTTAGAACGAATAACAAATCGAAAATATTCATTATGCTAACACTATAAGAACCTAAAAATTGTAAGCTACCTATTAAGTGTTATGATCTTGATTTTAAGATTTTTGATTCATGATGCCTTTCTGATTTTAAGGGTATTCGATTTGATATTTGGCATACAATTACAAAAAAATTGTATTTTTTAATTTTTTTTTAAATACAGGGTGGTCCCGAATTCATGGTACAAACTTTAATGGTAGGTACAGGACATTGTAACAATGATTTATTGTATAGGAATGTATAGTCGCAAGTGACGCGGTGAGGCGAAAACAGGGGAAATAACGGCCGAAAGGAAAAACAAAGATTTTATTGAAAGCGTTGTTGACAAGTGTCATGTTTACAGTAATTGTTCAAAATTGCGTCCACCAGTATCGATACATGCTTGACAGCGTCGGTGGAGCGATTGGCGTACACGTTCAAAGATGCCTGGTATTTCACGCACACCTGCAGCAGCTACAGATAAGCGAGCGACGAGATCCTCATCTGAGTCAACTGGAGTCTCATAAACAAGATGCTTTAGATGTCCCCATAAAAAGTAATCGAGGCTCGATAAATCGGGAGATCGGGGTGGCCAAGGGACTGGTCCACCACGCCCAATCCATCGAGTACCAAACGTGGCATTCAGGTAATTCCGTACATCAATGCTGAAGTGTGCTGGCGCCCCATCGTGCTGAAACCACATGCGGTTACGAATGGCGATCGGAACATCATGCAGCAGTTGTGGTAACACTTCTTTCAGAAAAATAAGATAGCTTCCGCCAGTGAGCCGCGTGGGTAGTAAGTATGGGCCAATCAAAAAGTCGTTCACAATACCAGCCCACACATTAATACTGAAACGTTGTTGAAACGCATGTCGACGCGTTGCATGTGGATTATCGGTTGCCCACACATGGGAATTGTGCGCATTAAAGACACCCTCGCGTGAAAATGTCGCTTCATCTGTAAATAGCACATAATCTACGAAATCCGGCTGCAACGCACATTGCTGCATCACCCACAGGCAGAAGTTCACGCGGCGAGGATAATCTGCCGGATTCAATGCTTGTACTTTCTGAAAATGGAAGGGGTGTAAGCGATTTTCGTTTAACACTCTGCATACAGTCTGATGACTCACACCTACGTCACGCGCAACAGTTCTTGTGCTTGACTCGGGTCTATCAGCCACAATGTTCAAGATGCTTTCTTCCAGCCTTGGAGTGCGTACAGCTCTTACTCGACCAGCGCCATGTCTGTTGACGTCGAACGCACCTGTTTCACAAAGTTGACGATGTAACCGTTGAAAAATTCTATGATCCGGCATTCGTCGATCAGGATACTCCGCGCGATACATTCGTAACGCAGCTCTGCCGTTACCATTTGCACGGCCGTACATGTAATGCATGTCTGCTTTTTCTGCATACGTAAAGTCACCCATCGTCTACGGCAGCACAATTGTGAATGGCGCTTTTCCCTACTGCGATGCATCATGTTCAACAGCGGCTAGACATCTACTGCCCTCTACCGGCAATGATACCAACCGATCACTCCATTTCTCTTTCCTTTTATTTCCCCTGTTTACGCCTCACCGCGTCACTTGCGACTATACATTCCTATACAATAAATCATTGTTACAATGTCCTGTACCTACCATTAAAGTTTGTACCATGAATTCGGGACCACCCTGTATATGTTAACACCATTAGTTTTTGCTTTCTGAAATTTCATAGTGCGACAAGCGTTTGTGTTGGTTCATAGTCAAAAAATATTCGAAATAAATAGAAGTATGTAATCAGTACCCATAACACCTGCATCTTTTGATCTCTTTGTACAATCGAAATGAATTAGGCTTATTTCATAGAAAAATGTGTAACCTTTTTGACGATGCTTTACATACTGATGTATTTTAGGGCAAAATAATGAAATATTTTTTAAGGTAACCTGTCTGATGATATGTTGCATAATACTATGAGTGACCTTAAAACAAGAAAAGTCACTCATAATAGAACCAAGTAATATATCATCTGAAAGAGATAAAACTTTTTCTTTAAAATAGCACTATTTCATTTTGATTGGACTAACAGGTAAATAGATACAGGTGTGTATGGGTACTACTGAGTAGTACATACTTATATTTACTTCGAATACTTTTTAACTATGAACCCATGCGTGTTCCACAATGAAACTTTCAGAAATCAAAGATAAATAGTTTTCCTTAAACATATTTTTTAGAAAAGAAATAAAAATTACTATTTTTTTGTAATTGTAGGTTGAAATGTCAAATTGAATGACCTTAAAATTGAAAGTGTTACTTAAAAAGTAAAAATGATACGTCATTGGAAAGGTTGTACACTTTTCTACTAAAAAATCTCTTATGATTGGACAGTTAGGTTCAGAGGTGCAAGATATTTAGTAAGTCTAAAATCATACAAAATTGCCCAATTTTTCAAACTTAAAATTAATATACCTAAAAAATTATTGCAAGTCGGAAGCTAAAAATTTTCAGAATATCTTATATATGTCTGGAAAACAAATTAACCTAGTTTTAAAACAAATTAAAAGTGGTCGGTTTGTGGACTGTGCAATTTGACATGGAATGACTCATATATATCATGGAATAAAGAAGATAAAGAGTTCCCCTAAAACATTCCATAACACCGAGTGAAGCCATCTTGGTTAGGAGAAGAAAAACATATCTACTCTATGCTGTGTTTTTTTATTCTACATCATAGAAGATTATCCATTTCGCTTATAGCCGTCCAATAGATACAGGAGGATGTTATGTGTCGGATCAAAATAATTTTTGTCTTTCTGAATAGCTACCTAAATTGTATTTTAAATTTCGATCTCGCTTTGAGCTGGTGATAGCTTATTTCAACTGCAAGACATATAAGTTAGAACGAAGTTAGAACTCACTTTTATACAATTCTTTAAGTGTTTTGTCTCTCTTGACAAGTTGTTTTCACATTTAATACCCACTTCAATTAAAACGTTAAAAGATTATTCTATAGTCAATTTTTTAATATCTTAACGAGTTGTTTTTTAACATCCATTATAATTACCATTCTCAATATTATACACATCAATCCATATCAAAATGGAATCGCGTGCAGCTGGTTAGACTTCGAGATAAGGACCACCATTAATTGCCAATAATTACCATTAAAAACTGTCAATAATTTTAGAATATGGTTTTCCTTCGTAGTTTTGCTACATGCACTGCCACTTGCCCACAAATGGAAGGAATCGAATATGGCAGCCAATCCAAACAGTTGTTTGTCAAATAAATTTTAGTCACCAATTCGACGAGGGGCCGGTACTTTATTATAGAGTTTTATTTTTCTATTGATGAGTATTCTTTTGTTGCTATTTATTTAAAAAATCCCTCAGATTCTGTGCGAAACTGAATTTTGTTATAACCTTGTTAGTAGTACTTATGTGCGACTCTTACATGTTTATTTCAATAATTACTTCAGTTGTGACTATTTCGCTTTGTAAATATTACATTATCTACAAATAAGTCCGCTTTTGAAATTTTTTTTCACATTCTGTGCATCGCAACAATCAATAAATTTTCAGTTTATTTGCATACTTGAAGTCGGAGAGGTCTCTTTCAGAATTTTTCAATTGAGTGTAAAATGATGACTGTAAGCAAGTTATCGTATAATAATAGTTATCGTATAATATCGTATTATATAAAAGTTATCGTATAATATCGTACTATAAAAGTTATCGTAATAGAAATCGTCAACTAATTTTTGCAAGATGTTTCAAGAATTTTTTAGCTTCTTGTAATGTAAATAATACGTGATTCAAATTTTAAAGATGAATTGTGAGTAAATATATTTAGATTTAAAATGGACACTCAATGGGTTGATTTAAAAATAAATAATAAATACTATTTTCATGGGCTTGGCAATATTTCAGCTTCTTAAGACATTGTTAACTTTCTTTGACAAATCTGTCAAAATTGCTGACATTGCTTTTGTTGGCCAAATATTCTTGCTTGTCTAAAAAATCACTTGAGACAGTTTGGTTTCAATGTTGAGCACAAAGCTCCAAGAATGATTTTTATGAAAAGTAAGCGTTTTTGTCATTTATAGACGCTTAAAAAGACTGACTACCTTTTCCTAAAAGTTTTGTTTGGTAATGTAAATACTTTTTTAACGCATGGATTTAGTAAAAAAACCTTTTTGATATTAAGAGCTCTCAATTTGGGCTTTCATGATTGAATACCATGTTTTTAAGTATTACCACGATACCATACCATTGCCAATTGGAGATAATTTTGGATTATGGGTACCCATCGTAGGTTCTCTACATGCACTTCCACTTTCACGATAACGGAAGGAATCCAGTAATGCCGTAATGGGGCCTATCCAATTAGCCGTTTGGGGACGTAAAGTTTTGCTGTCATTCGACGAGTGTTCTGTACCGGGTTTTTGAGTTATACCCCAATATTTTTCTCGTTCATTTTTTTAACCAGTTTTGCCAGGAAAAGTCTCAAGCGATTCATTTCAGCAGCATCTTGAACTTGACAATCAACACTACCAATGTAGGCTTTTTTGTAGGAACAAGATGGCCAAACGGTTTCAATACAGAAGGGGATATGGTGACTCTATGTTAAATTTACTTCATTCTTCGATGCCTTATTTTGCAAGTTTTAAGTTTGCAATTCTGTTGGGTTTTTAATTTATAGAATAGATGTTACTCGGAAATCTTGTATTTCTTCCCTCGCATTGATAAACTTTTACGAGTAAAAATTCACATATGAATAAAGAACCAGATTAGCTATACCATTAAATGGAATTTAGAAAGAATTCAATTCCATAAAATTATATTGAGGAATAATTTATATTTTCCATAAAATGATGCTGGTTTTGTTTAATGAAGAGTTAAATAATACATTAAAAACTACCGTCATGTCTACATATCTGGTTCATTCAGAATTTGATTAAAAATGTGTAGTTTTATTTTGCTTTCGAGATTGTACGTTTGTCTAGGTTTTACTTGTGTATGAGTATATGTGAGTACTAGTGACTGCTTGTTTGCAAATTATTGATACAATATATAAGTAATTATCATGAAAAATCTATTAAAGTATACATTTTGAGACGATAATGATTAATAAAATGAATGCAACAAGATGTAAACTCGATTCAATTAATTAAATTTACTATTATTATTTATGCGTCAATTTTATCGAAATTACAAATTGCTACTCATTAATAACATGAAACTAGACTTCATTGTTAAATACATCTGTATCTCGGAAACAGGACTCTATGTCACAAAACTAAAGTTTTCAAGGAGAGAAGTTTAAATTTTTATTTTTACTTCTCACACAATTACTCAATAATATTCAAAGACAGATTCTATGCATCGAAACGGGACAGTGTTGTATACAATTAGTAAGGAAAAAAAGTAGGACAATATAGTCAAAACTAGTCTATTTTAAATATTATATTAGACATAGTGATAAATGCTTCAGGAAAAGATATTTTCTAGTCATTTCTTGATAAATGCTTTGCTCAATGTGTATGAGTAAAAAAAATTCTGTACCTTGGTAAAAAAAAGGTACAATATTCATTTTGAAATTTTTAGAAACAGTTGATTTAGTAATTATTATTTTATTTAATTTTTAATACAGAGTACAAAATTTACTTTCCAGTGTTTTGATTATTTTATAACGCATTGAAGAAAGTACATTGGCACTTTTTCAATTGTAACTTTCATTACCTTGATGTGATTTGTGGCACTACCAAGGTACATAATAACTGTTCATCATTACGCATATAATAAATATAAACAAATAAAATTATTGCTCACTGTCAATTATTGCACTGTGAAATAAAAAATCGGATAAACATTTCAAATTACCCAATTAAATTGTGTCACGCAAGACTAAATCAACTCGCACACCATAAAATCCACAAATCAGAAACAAGAAACCTGCTGGTTTTTCCATCCATAATTTTTCTTTCGCGCATGAGCCTGGGGTAAAAAATTCATCTCCTACAGCGGGGTAATACCCCCACCCCTTCATGCTCTGGTTCTGCAAATGAGTTTTCGGCTTGCAATGCGTAACCATCCATTTGGGCAAATGGACGGAATACGTTTTTCCTGTTTGATACCGATGGGTGGTTATCGCTATGGTGATCCTATGAATGCTTTATACGCAGTATGGGGTCTGCTCCGATGACCAACGGTTACCATGAATTTTCGGGCTTCTTGACGTACAAGACAGTTCCGCCTTCCTTCTCCTTTGCCCGCTTAATGAACGGGGATAAATATGTTCGCGGCAATTTATGTAAAACGTTTTCGGTTACATGTTGGCTTGGTGGAATGTAACGGGTTAGACTAGTTTCTCTTACGACATTTTTTTCCATTTTAGGTCAATCAGCTAATGTAAATTAAGAAAATATCTTGAAAGCTGCCATGTCTTCATAAGTTTTTGTTGCTGCAAATGATACCGAGGTATTACGGAGAAATAAATCTTCGGTTTTAATTTACTAGAAAATTCGATAATATATTAGTTCCTCATTTCTGTTTCAACTCTTTGCCGGAACTCTGTACCTTTACCTACGGTGTAATGGTTTATTGGTTTTTATTACGCAAGGGCAGAATTTTACCAAGCTGTTTCAAACAACGTTAAGTAAGTGGACATAAGTACATAAAAACAAATTTACTGACACAAAAGTGAGAAACCTATTTAAGTAGGAATTGAACTTGCACTGCCTACAGCTGACAGGTTGCTAACACAATGGTAAACCAGTGAGTCACGGCAACCTCTTGCTTACGGTAAGAAATTTGATAAAGACAAACTACGATGAACTTAGATACACAGCTGAAACCATTGTCAAACTAGTTATAAAATTAGACAAAAAATAATAAAGACTGAAAGGATGAAAAACAGTATAGCTATTTTAGAGGAGCAAAACGTGCATCTCCATCATGACAAAAATAAACAAGGGAAGTGGACAGCGAGTCTTATTATGTTGTCCTTGAATCAATTGACACTTTCTTAGGTGAGCTCTTCCAGGCATCTTTGGACACTTTTGCTATGTTAACTTTCGCTTAATTTATCTATGAACGTCATTTTTATTACTGTGTTATAAAAGTCGAGATACTGCTTATTTTTTAAGACATAGAGTCCCTTTATTGGAAATTAATTATTAGGAATATCTTGATAAGAATTAAAACACTATCACCAAATAATTACCATCACCATTTCTTTTAAAAAGCATTTTTTATGTGGTAATATCTGTCATTGGTTAGCTACAGTTATGGCATCAAAACATAGTGTTTCCATTAGAAATTTTGTTGTTTGTCCAAAATTTTATATGAAGACGTCCCCTTATGCAATTTTTTAAATTTGAATTTTTTGAAGACGTTATTTTCTATTGAATTATCCTTTTGAATTTGCTCTAGTATGAATAGTGTTCGAAATAAAGGCGTTTCGTTTTTTCCATGACTGTACATATTTGGAAATACGTATTTCATACCTTCAACTTGCAGGAAACTGCAAGGAGTCAAATAGGGCGGCCTATCCAAATAGCCATTTGAAGAAGAAAATTTCATTCGTTAATTTTTCGAGGGTCCTAGAGTTAATTTTGCATGTTTTAGAGTTTTACCGAATATCTCACATTAAAAGGCAAAACTCCATTCCACAGTAGAGCCACTATCTCGGACATCAAAAAACTTTTTTCTGGAAAATAAATTTAATAATTACTTTATTTAATTTGTATAACCCGAAGCCTGCAACATAATTTTGTGTGAATAATTCTATTTCGTAGAAATCAAAGTGTAAATTTGATTTATCAGTAAATAATATATTGAAATGGATCATTTTTACTGTCATAAATTTTGTAAAGAATGTATAATTTTTTTTTTATTTTAATACAATCAAATTTTACTTACCAGCTTCACTGATAATTTTTTTTCCTGCAGTCAAGCCAAGTCTGTTTTTTCAGCAGTTTTGTTGCGCCGTCAAACAGCTTTCTGAACTTTGGTCCTCTTTTCGTGTTTGTGTTTCCTCCTCCAATTGGTCGGCACGTGACAGCTTTTTTCGTTTTGTGTGTGTTTTGATTAGTCTCTTCTTGCTTAATGTTCTACATTAAATGTTGTTTCTATGGTTCTGAGGAAACGAGGTATCAAGCTGGAAATTGTTGCGATGACAGAAATTTCAGACAGAAAAAGCTAATCATATTTCATTACTCCAGAGCTCAGCGTTCGATAGTTTTTGTTGCTTCAGATAAACAGATTTTTTCATTGTATAAAAGAATTTAGAATTCTTTGACTACCTTTATTCTTCTTTACAACTGTTTACCAAATTTACAACACACAAAGAATGAAATTTCATATTTGTAGTACAGTGATTAAACAATGGACCTCAAGATAAAAATAAATACCTACTTCATGTTTTGATCAAAATATTTGTTTTCGTTGTAATTTTTGTCAGAGCTTCCAATAACATATTTTTCGGTACACAGTGGGATTAAATGTGGAACGTAGAAGCAATTACACGTTTCCAACTATGTGTACCATCTGCCAAAACTACTTCAGTTATGTTCTCACGTCAGCTAAGACAGTTAGTTGTAATCTTCTACTTTTTTTGTACTCCATTGTCAAATGTTTTTCATGGCCCATTTTCGGGATTTAAAGTTCGAATCATGAATAAAAGAAAAAAACAAACGCACAGAAATATATTTTCAATCAGTAGCAAACATATAAATTAACTGAATTAAAATATTGTATCGAGTTTTTGAGAAAGTAGTCGAGTCTTAAGATGTTTTTAATGAAAACCTGAATTTTTTAATTGTTTCAATATTGTATTTATTTGATAATTTAAGAAAAAATGTTATCAGTTTTTGATAATATATTTAACTACCGTCTACATCGCTTGTTAAAAGTACGGTTTGGGGTTTTTTAAAAATTATTTTACAAAATTATAAAAGAGCATATTGAATGTTCAAATATACTGCTTTAGGAAGAATCTTCCCAAGAATAAAAAATTACAAGAGAGTAATAGAGGCATTCTTCAATAATGAATAGCCTTAACTTGAATACAATTACGATAATTATCTGTGTAATAGTATTATGTCAATATAAGCACTATTAATAACTCAATACTAGAAAGTAAAGATTCGACTGAAGTTTATATTTATTTTACTTGGAAACACTAGTTTCTCCATCATATTTATTTTAGATCCTGAATGATGACATAGTCATGTAGTCCCCCCAAAATAGACTTAGATCTTTTTTTTAAATTTCGTTTATTAACCATATCTTGATATTTTAGGTGTTTATCTATATACCGTCGGCTTACAAGAGAAGCTCACTGTGACAAAAAAGTACTATTCTGAGTAAACAAAAATGAGAAATTCTACTCGCTGAGCTAACCTTACTAAATAATTCTCAAGAAGAAATCTAACCTCCGTGCAAAGAAAGAATATATTTGTGGAATGCTCTGATCTATAAGAATCACAACATTCTAATCTAAAAACTAAAAAATCTTATTTAAAAAATTTTTGCTTTTTGTTTTTCACTTGTAGACTAACTACAATACCCTCAATAATGGACAGGACAGCTAGATATGATGGTATAAGGGAAAGAATACGTGCTTTTACAGGGGGATGGACCCCCAGGTGCTTCAATTACACTAGCAACCCTTCTGGGTATTCTTTCAGCGAGGTTTTGATACATAGCTATGGGTATTTATGTCCATTCCTGCTGCAGGAATGTCGCCAGATCAGCTGTAGATTTCGCCTAAGCGTCGCTCCAACCCTAACACAAATGTTCTATGGTGCTTAGGTCGGGACTCTGAGCAGGCCAGGAAAGACGTTTTACACCCATATCTTGTAACCACTGCTTGACAGAGGCTGCAACATGACATGAAGCGTTGTCGCTCTGGAAGTAACATTCGTCCATTCCATAAAATTGCTAATGCGTAGACAGAACCAAAATGTTCATGTTGGCGTCAGCGTTCAATTAACCAGGAAAAACATACAAAGGTCCCAGGCCATACCACGAAAAACACCCCTAAACAAGTAGTAGGATTTTATGCAAATCCGTTGGTGTCCGGTTCGTTATAGTAGGATAGTGTATATGTGATCTACCTAAGCCGAATTTGAGATTATGTACCTTCAAAATAATGTTTGAACTATCCAGACAGAACTAACGACTTTCTCAAACTGGTTTCATGTATTATCTCCTGTGGTTATACGGTTGATTTATATTTGACATATATACAGCTGTTCAGGTTTATCTATGTTGAAGAAGAAATCAGACATATAATTTTATAAGAATCTAAGATCACTTAGTCTTTTTTCTCCCACTATAGTTTGGATAATATGTTACTTATTACAATACCTTTCCATTTATCAATTTCGTAATGTGTTGATGCTCAAATAAAAATCTCATTCGTTTGCTCAGAGTAAAAATAAAATGACGTCTCACAAATGGAATTATTTAATAAATTACGAAAGTGGGCTTAACGCATCGTTAATCTTTTACAAAGTATCTACTGTATCATTTCAATACAAGAAACGTTTTAATTCAAATAGTGATACTCATTGAACCTGTGCATAGGTTACTGACCGTTTTTAGAATATTAAATGAGAGATATCGTTATTAATGGTTGATGAATATCCGGCGTCTCTTATCAAATGGATTGATCATGTTGAAACTTTGAGTTTCCTTGTGAGTTTGCCTTAATTTGATTGTTAACGTTATATACTTCAGAACATTTACATGGGTCATAGATAATAATGTGAGAATAATAAAGACCCATTAAAATTTGTGAATGGCATTCATTTTAATGTGTCTTTTATGAATAAATTTCTATTGTCATGAATGATTATCTGTACTTCATCATTACATGCATGTTACGAATGAAAGTTTTTTTCCCGCCATGAAAAGTCAATAATGTGAAAAAAACTATAAGTATGTGAAAAAGAAATCGTTAACCTTAGCGGTTGTTGTCTGGACGAAATATCTTGTCATTAACAAAACTGACCAGATCTTAAGGGACGATATATCTTTCTGTAAAGATCTCATCGTCACTCGTCATTAGAAGAAAACTGACCAGATCTTGATATTGTCATCATCAAAAATCGTTAATGTCTTGAAGAGATATTCTATCATTACCTGACAGAATATCATAACAGAACACAGCAGAGGGGTTTTGTTTGACTCTATTTCATTCTGTATATCGTACACTACACTACCCTACAATAATGAACCGGACTGCATTATTTGATGGTATAAGGGAAATAATACACCCATTGCCATAAAAATTTGCGCAACAAGAAATAATTGTGGGATCGTAACGAAACTTGTCAGGAAGGTACATGTCGGCCAGATATGCAAATGATTAGAAATGCAGCGTGATTGCGCATTGCGTAATGCCACTAGAGAGCGTTGAACTTCGTTCTTCTTGGAATATAAAACAGGTAAGCAGAGCTTGTTTGAGTGTACTTAATCTTTTGCAAAGGAAACGCTGAAGTAGACATGCCGTTACGCCGCCATCGAAGACAATATGAGCAGCTGTCAGAGTTCGAGAGGGGAAGAATCATCGGGATGACGGAAGCTGGGTGGTCAGCTCGGCGACTAGCTCGTCAAGTAGGCCATTCTGATTTTACTGTGAGGAGGTGTTGGGACCAGTGGACAGAAGATAAGTCATTTACACAGCGACCAGACTCAGGACTCCCTCGACGGACCAGTCGTCGAGAAGACCGTCACATCTTACGAAACGCACGCGTATAGTCAACTGCCTCATTGGCCACTATCCAGACACAGGCAGCACCTTTACTACGGGCCCCTGTGTCTTCCTGAACCATCGCAAGGCATCTGGCTGAAGGACATCTGGTATCGCGGCGCCCATTACGTGTGCTGCCAATGACACCAACCCACCGACGTCTCCGTTTGGAGTGGTGTCGTGCACGACGGGATTGGACTGCAACGGAATGGAACCACGTCGTCTTCAGCGACGAATCTAGATTCAATTTCAGCAGTGATGACAACCGTGTTCGTGTGTGGAAACCCCGTGATGGACGCCTCAATCCTGCCTTTGCTTTACAGCGACACACCGCTCCCACAGCTGGTGTGATGATATGGGGTACCACTGCTTACGATACACGGTCACTTCTAATATTGATCCATGGCACAATGAAAGCCCAGCGGTACGTCCGTGACATCCTTCAGCCACATGTGATGCCACTCATGGCAGGGCTCCCAGAAGCCATTTTTCAACAAGACAATGCTCGGCCACACACAGCAAGGATGTCACAAGATTGCCTCCGCCATATTACCACCCTTCCCTGGCCTGCTCGTTCCCTAGATTTGTCACCAATCGTGCATATATGGGATCATTTGGGACAGCAAGTTGGACACCCTATGGGTTTGGTCGAACTAGAGGCGCGTTTACAACAACTGTGAAACAAGATGTCTCAAGACATCATACGGAACTTGTATGCCTCAATGCCTGTTCGTATCGCATCGTGCATTCGCGCTAGAGGGGGTCCAACAGAGTACTAAAACTTCCGTTCATTTGTACTTTTTTCTGCAATAAATGGTCCTTTTTCTTTGATTTTCTAATCACTTACTTATATCAAAGTAGTACTTACATGTGTAAAATTTCGATTCATTTTGACGACCTTTTCTTGGTGTGCAAATTTTTATGGCAATGAGTTTACATGCTTTATTAGGGGGATGTTCCCCCACGTACTTCAATTACGCTAGCAACCCTTCTGGGCATACTTTCAACAGGGTTTTGATACACAGCACTATGGGTATTTGTGTCCATTCCTGCAGCAAGAATGTCGCCAGATCAGTTGTAGATTTCGGACGGGGTTTCCTGGTCCGTAAGCGTCGCTCTAACTCGTTCCACAAATTTTCTATGGGGCTAAGGTCGAAACGTTGAGCAGGCCAGGGAAGACGTTTTACATCCATATCTTGATACCACTGCTTGACAGAGGCTGCAACATGACATGGAACGTTGTCATCTTGGCTGTAACATTCGTCCATTCCATAAAATAGCCATAGCGTAGGAAGAACCTGATTGTCCAAAATATTCATGTAAGGGTCGGTGTTCAGTTTGCCAGGAAATACATGCAAAGGTCCCAGGCTATACCACGAAAAACACCCTCAAATAATTAATTTGATTTTATGCAAATCCGCTGGCGTCCGGTCCATTATAATAGCGTAGTGTATGTGTCACTGCCAGAAGGCTTACATGGAAGTGGAAAAGCGTGTAGCAAACATACAATGGGTCACCACGTTCCCAAAGGTTCTCCAATTGGGGATGGTAATTATTTCTAAATGTTGATGGTATTTTATTCTTCGATTTAATCGAATTGATTTGTGCTGTCGAGTTTATAAGTATGGAAGACGAAATCGTAATCAATGAAAGCCGTAAGTAGGTAGTGGAATTTAAGTCGCACAAGATCATCAAAACAGGCATATGATTCATAATCAACGCCAATATGAATCATTAAAAGAAAGTTGTGATAGTCAAAAATATAAAATCCGTTGTTAAATTGGTGTGTCATAGGAACGATGATTAAAGAATTTACCTAAAGTCGATAAAGTGAAGATCTTGACCTAAAAAATTAAAATAATAATTAGAATTTTTAAGGGTAGATAGATATTCACACAAGATATCTCATCCCCGAGCTCACGAATGCGGTATCAGTATAACATCAAAATTAATAATTCCATAAAAACTTTTTATTCCAAACTGCTATTTTCATAAGCTGATGACGAGTTACACTTTCAAAAATAATCGCCAATTGGCGTTGGTATGCTATTCTTGTGTCCATCCCTTTTGAAATGTCGTTTTATGAGTTTAAAGTCTCGAGTAATTTCTTTTAGCTTGTTGATTTCGTCTTTAATTCCCTATTTTCAGTCTTAGATATTATGCTAAACAGAATTCATAAAATATTTTTGCTCTGGAAGTAATTATTTACATTTAAAACGACTGTTTGTTACGTAAATATATGCGGAATTCCTTCTAAACCGAAATAAAAGCCTTCCATTTCAAGTAGTAACATGGCTAATAAATTAAAAAGAACTTAACTAAATTAATTACTGGAGCTACAAATTATTTTCTTTCCTTTTGTAAGCATATATATATTTCTAAAACTATTGAAGCTTTTAATGTTTCTATTGGTTTTGTCAGTCTTTAAGCAGCCATTATATGCAAGCGGTTCCTAATTTATAAAACACCATTTGCTCTTAAGATAGAATAAAAGAGATAAAGAAAACGAAACTAATTAAATGACTGTTCGGTGAACTTTACCGTGAAACAACTCTTTTGATACGGTGAATTTATTACCGGGGAGTTCTAATGGTTTATTTTTACAACTTTCCTATTCAGCATTTAATAATTCACTGAACATGTAAATTAATCAGTGTAGAAAAGTTAATTCAACATTTTATCAATTTTTATTTTAAAACATCATCAGAAAAAAATAGGTGATAAAACTTTTTACAAAACCATGCAAAGAATGTTTTATAAATAATTTTACTTAACTTGTTCTAGTCATTGCAAGTACGTTTAAGTCATAAGTAAACTGAGTGAAAGTGGGCTCTAGAATTCTTACTACAGTTATATGTTCACTGCAATATTTTGTTTCCATTCTTTAATGCAGAAGAGCGTGTAATTTTTTTAATCATTAAACTTTTTCGAATTTAAAATAATCAGAACTTTACAATTTCTTTTATAAACAGCAATTAAATATTAAGATTATCAACAAGATTCGAGATTTTTAGGTTATGAAAAAAAAATAGAAATAAAATCAACTAATTATACATATACGAGAAACGTATATGTATAATTAGTACGAGATACATACGTAAAGCAATTCTTGAATAAGGTAACAAAGATACTGTGAATTCTCATACCAAAGAATTTTTTTCAAACAAATAGGCGTTAGAGTTAACGATTCTCGTTTGCTTAGCTTGATTTACTTTTCAAAGCGATCCAAATTGTCCCAAAACTAGTTTAATCTCAAATAGAATGACATTTGTTTTGCGTGTTCGTTTGTGGGAGAAGTCGGCGAAATTACAGGGTTTTGACGCCAAATTACTTTTTGACCAGAATAAATGCGATTGAAACAATCCTAGAACAACTTTATCGCTTCGACTCTGACGAAATATATTTTTATGATCCCAGGGGTTGAGAATTTCATTTGTATCATTTTGGTACAAAGTTGCGGTTACAGTGTTCGCCGCTTAATCAAATCTCTTATGTTTAAACAAGTTCAATTTTCTCACGTTTACAAGATTTTAAGGTTGAGAGGATCGAGACCGACTTAGATAAAAAGAAACTAGGGTTATACGAATACAGTAAAACAAAGCAGCATGTGCAAAAAAAAGTTACTCTACTTTATATTACTACATAGTATAACTTTTGCTGAAAGATTCATAAAACCAAAATTTAGAATAATCTATACTTAGATTTGAGTTATAGTATACATTTAACTTCCTTCGTGGTACAGGGGTTGGACAAAAATATGGAAACACCTCGTGAAAATGCATACTTGAAAAAAAATGTTTATTCTAGTGAAATGTGTAGGTAGCGCTGGTTTTTTCGCCTGCTGACGCTACCTATGCAACGTCGTAAATACGCTGCGCAGGTCAGTCGTTATCGGGGCATGAACTCGTCAGGTGGGTGCTTCCGTAAACAAGGTGTCCGAAGTGTTAGGTGTTTCAAGAGGTAATGTATCTTTGATTTATTCCGCATAGTTGAAAAGCAGAAAAGCATCACCCACTAAATCACAGCGCGGACGAAAGTATGTGTCGAGGGATCGTTACAGGCGATCATTAAGGAGGATTGTGACTCAAATAAGAAGACCTCAGCTGCAAAAGTTACTGCTGAAATGAATGTTGTGCTCACAAACCATGTGAGTACCAAAACAATAAGAAGGAAGCTCCATACGCAGGGTATTTCTGACCGAGCTGCAATTCAAAAATTATTCATCAGTGATGCTAATGCCTGTAACAGGAAAAAGTAGTGTTTAAGTCATAAAGTCTGGGATATGGAGCATTGGTAGACGGAAATTTGGTCGGATGAGTCTTGTTTGAAACTGTTTCCCATTTCTGGTCGAGTTTACGTCTGGCGAACGTCATCCCCAAGCCTTTGCTAGACTGCTTGTTTCCAAGAATGAAACATGGCAGGGTTTTTGTGATGATTTGGGCAGGTGCTATATCGTGGTTTTCTGTGGGCCCCATGATTACTCTGCAAGGGCACGTTAAGGCCAAGGATTATGTTAAAATTTTGGCCGATTAAGTCCATCCCATGGTACAAAATTTGTTTCCCAATTGTGATGGTGTCTTCCAAGACGACGAGGCCCCTGTTCACACAGCTCACATCGTCATTGACAGATTTTCTGAGCTCGAGGATGGCTTGTCGCAATTCCCCTGGAAACCACAGTCACCAGACCGCAGTATTATTGAATCTTTGTGGTCAACATTGAAGAGAAAATTCCTTGATCGCTATCCACGGCCATCATCGTTATTTGAACTTGCCAACGTTTTGCAGGACGAATGGTACAAGATTCCCTTGTCAATCATACAAGAACTATATTTATCCCTTCCGAAAAGACTGCAAGCTGTTTTGAAAGCCAACGGTTTTCCTATACCATATTAGGCAAAGTTACTTGTTTTTTTTAGGTATTTATATATTTTTGTCCAACCCCTGTATATTCATGTCGAAAACTGCCCTGTAGTGTCCATAGTAGACGCCCGTTAGTGGTTAATGCATTCGTCTGCCACGCAGATGGGCCTGGGCTCGAATCCCGGTTAAGTCAAAGTCGTAAAATTGTGCTGTCCTTTGTTAGGGGTAATGCTGATCCTCCCACTGGGTGATGCTTTACAAGAGGCCATCGCTTCCGGCCTTGTAGTGGCGGCCAATAATTAATAACATAGAATAAAGAAAAAGTGTCCATCCTTTGATACAAAACCTATTCCAAACTGTCATCAATTCTGTGTAGGGGACAGTTTATTATTCCTCTACTTGTGTTGTCATTCCCCTTAGAGTAATAGCAGTGTTGTTGTGACGTCCAAAGTAAACATCATCAGATTTTGGACGAGATATCTCGTCGAAGTTCTGTGAGGGGAAATGTGATAATTTCACAATACTTTTCTGAACTTGAGTTGCTTACCTCTTAAACACTCTTAAAAAATGATTAAATGTTTGTTTTTTACAACTTTATCGCCTCTTCGGACAAAGCGCGCACCCTGGTATTCGAGGTAATTATTTAATGCTTAAAAAACTCAGCATCAAATTTGACTAGGATAATACGGACATTCGGTTAGTCGGAGCTCGGTATTTTAATTTCCGTCGTACTGAAGCGACACAGCGGGCTACTGAAGACGTTCCGGGATCAACCCCCAAAGGGAAAAATGCAATAACAACACCAAGGAATTTTGAACCAAGGTCAGATGACGAGGTCACGCTTGAGTTGGCACCCCACTCTCCAAACTTCCACACTACGCCAACGTGAGGACATTTGAGGACTTGACAAATTTAACGTGCATTTGTACACACCGGTCTTTGGTAGGATTCGAACTCGCAACCCTCCGGTTGCTAATCTGTTACTTTTCCAACCAGGCTATCGCGGTTCTAGTCGTAGCTGCAAAAATGAAGGTACATCTGTAGTTTCGATATTTATCAGTGCGTCGATTTGATTATATTATTAACCTCCGATTTTCAATGAAACATTAGTTCGTATCCATTCCTTCAAATCTGACATTTTTGGTAGCTTATTTTATAAACCAGTGATTTAGTGAAAGAAAAGCTTTTTATTGTTGATCTAAATACGTTTCTCCAAAACTTAACGGGAGTCTTCCACAGTCAGGAACGTTCGAAGGTCAAAAACACCATTTAAATGTAAAAAGATATTCGAAACGTCGTTTATCCCTTTTTTATCCTGTTGATGAATATGCTAATTGTTACTTTTTCAAAGTTGCACTGTAACATTTGTATCGATTTTAGAATGTTAAGTCATTTACTCCAACGTTAGTCTTATAATCGATTTGAGATGGATCACTTTTTCCCAAGTTCCGTTGAAAAAATGTTACTATTCTGAATGAAGAGTAGTTTTTCACACAATTTACATAACTTAACCGGATATTTCCATATTACTTCATTCAAGCATAATCTCTGAACAATTTCTTTTTCAAACCATCTTAAGCTCGAAAAATTGGCTTATTATTCTTACCACTATTTCTCACTGGGTCGTCAAGATAAGCTTTCCATTGTTGATGGGTTTGTTAGATAGTAAAAGACGGATTGTACCTTTAAGGCTCGAATTTCAGGAAAATATTTTTCTTAGTGATCTAAAAATAGAATTTTTGCTTGCTCTATGGATTGCTTTTATATCCCTTGCTTCTACAATGTTGTGGTATACATTTTAGGTTGATAACATAAAGTTTAAACTGAACATAATCGGTCACACGGTTCGAGACATTATGAATATTTATAAAACTTACTTACAAATACTTTGCATCATGTACCTGTAAAACACTAACGATACGTAACAAGCATAACTAATTTTGTTTCATTTTATTTATGTAAGTAAACTCGGAAATAGAAATGGTAAATTTCTTTTTAATATAATTTAGGATAATATTTTTGTAACAGATAAGTAACCGGAGGATTACGAGTTCGAATCCAACCAAAGACCGTCATGTACGTTAAGTCTGTCGGTCCTCAAATGTCCTCATGTTGATGTGGTGTAGAAGTTTAGAGAATGGAGTGCCAGCTCAGGTGTGACCTCGTCATCTGTCTGTGGTTAAGAATTACGTATTGCTGTCCTCGGATCTTTTCATTCGGGTATTATCCCGAATAGTCGTCAATTGCCTATTGTGTTGCACCAGAATGAAGCTAATTAGAATATATACCTACCTCCCATGATAATATTTTAGACCTGTTTATAATTGAGAATATCAACGTTTTTCAAAACAGCTCATCCTCATTTCTTAATAGAAGGGTCAGCTTTATTGCCCTTGGTTCAACAGGATTTAGCTTAAAATTTCTATGAGCATAAGTGTTCACAATGGTTCAGAATCAACCTTAAGCTCTAGATATTTGTTTAATCAGCATCTATTTAATCAAATACAACTTCATTTTGAATAAGTATGATAAAATCAATGTGCAAATATTCGCTCCAGAAACAGAAATCAAATCAAAAGATGTAAATTATAATTATTTTTAGAAATGCTTTCAGATTTCCCCGTTCCTTGCTAATTTATAGTTCAAAATATTTTTGACTTTTCGAAATCTTTTTCAGGTGGTCTTAAAACTGGCATTTCTGAATGTTTTGGCACTTAAATTTAAGTGATACATTACGAAACACGTAGAGAAACTGCTTTACACACAGTTTCAAATACTTTTGTTTTGTAAAGGGAATTGATGATTTATAACTTTTACTTTTCAATAGTTTATTGGCAGCAAAAAATGATTTATTTATACTACGTATTCTTTGTTTACATTAGCACATTGTTTATAATTTTACTTTGTGTATTTAATTAAAAATGAGTACACATTCTATAGAATAAATATGTTCCTTGTAAGAAAAGGGCAAATGTCCAAATTCGCTGATTTTTAGTTGTTCTAATTTCACTTCAGAGTAGCAAATGTTGTAATAGAAAAAGTGTCAACACCCTCTTGCGGGTCAAGACATTCTGAAATAATCAAAAGAATGTATTTTTTGTATGCTGAATTAAAAATAAATGAAATTACTAAAGTTACTAAAACTAAATAAAAATTTTACCAAAACCTTACAAGATATTTTAGGTAGGAAAAACAAGGCATCAGAAGGTAGAATATAAAGGATAATAAGTTTCTGTCTACCAACATACAGAAATAAAAATTATGAACAATACTTGAGAAAAGAAATTTTCAATTTAACAAATGTTCTCGTATGATTCTGAACACTTGTTGAATTTTTACAATATTAAAAACTAGCCGGGCTGCGTCGGCGAGTGCTCGGCGGTGTGTAATAGTGCTTTTTTTTTTAAATTTTTACACACCGTAAATTAAACATGTTTTTATTTGTATGTTTTATTTATTTTTATGAAACAATTCTTCAAATCATTGCGTATTCAATCAAATATTTAAGAAAAGTTGGTCGAAATATACATAAACCGCTACAAAATTACCCATGTCAAGTGATATTTTGCAGGAAATAGACATATCATTAAAATCTAACTCCTAAATAATATTTCTGAAAAAGGTAATATACCGGAACACATAATGCAAACAAAATAAAATTTAAATCCTTGAAAAGTTCATAATTCTGAAAAAAACACGTACGTATCTATTCAAACGTGTTTGAATTTCGACTTCCTGAATATATTGTGAAATAGAATAATGCGACAAAAGACTTTTCAACGATATTGACAAAGACAATAATGATTTATTAACAAAAAGAACACACATTCATAATACTTGGGAATCCTCAAATATGTCCGCAACATCTCGCAGCCAACTCAAATACCCAAACACGAAATTCTAAATCAAATTAAAAAAGTAAACATTAATTCTGACGTGGCCAGATACCGGGTAGCAAAATTACGTTTAAATTACTTTTATATCAAAGGAAGAAATAAAAAGTCAGTTCAAACATAAATATTACAATTTAATTCCTTATTTTGCATAGAAATTGAACTCGGCAATTTGAAAACAGCAAGAATTCAAAATATCTGGGTTATTTTGTTTACGTTGATTGTTGCCATTCGACGATACACAAATAACGTCGATTTCGGGTCCACGTACGTTAGTGTTTTATATAGATAGATACTGCTACTAGTAAAAGTTTTTTACAACATTGAAAATGCTGCTATTAAATACAATATAAAATGCGCACTAAATTTCCAGTAGCAAAATACCAACTTAAGGAATATTAAAATGTTCTAAAATAATTTCCTCACAAATGACATTGTTGACAGTTATTAACAATTTAACAAATATTCTCGTATGATTCAGAACATCTGTTCTTAAATATATATTTTCTTTTGTATCTTCACAATATTAAAAATACTGTTACAGGTGAAAGTTTTTAAAACATTGATAATACTGCTATTAAATATAAAAGTCGCAGTAAATTTCCAGCAGCAAAATACCAATCTAATTAATTTAAAAAGGTTCTAAAATAATTTATCTTCAGATGATATAGTTAATTCCCTGTTATTAACTAACAATTTATCCAAAGTAACGTAAATTTGATATTTCTTATTTCAATAACCTCAGCCTGTTTCACGTTGAATGAATACGTTTACAGCATGTCATATATGTGACTGAATTGAATATACATTCTGAGAAAGTATGTGTGTAACATGTTCTCTTTAGAACTGTCACATTTGGAAATTATGTTACATTTTGATGTTTAGAACACGAATGATATAACCTTAAGAATAAGACATGACTTAAAAGTGCCATGATTCAAATTCGTTATTCCTTTCATCATACACGTCAAATTCCAAAGTACATTGAAGTGCTTATTAATAAAGACAGTCATTCGCGTCTATCACAAGTAGCCTTAACAGACAGTCCTAATGATTCCCAAGTAATATAAGTGAAAATCGATTCGATTACTTTAGCGTGAACCTTATGAAACCCTAATCGAAAAGTAAACGCTGAGCTATCGCTGCTTTTCTAGGAATTCATAAATAACCCTATCCTCTACTCCCAGCGGGCCAGTTATGAATAACGAATATCCCATACAACTAATTTTTCAATTGCTCCGGCTTGAAAGGCTCCATTTGTATGTTAATGCCCCTCTTTCGACCAACATTACGTGTCTGGGAAAGCTAAGATGGTCTCAGTGCGTGAATAATACTTATTTCCCATGGGTGCCTATGATTGCTGGTGTCTGCTTTAAACTGTCATTTTAATAAGCCAAAGAGTAGAGCTTGTTGCTATGGTTAGGAAGGGTGCGCTTTCTAAAACTAACTTTCAGCGTCGTTTCCGGCAATTAATTATGCAAGTGTAACACTTCTGGGAAATGGCTGCTATCAGAAATGCAAAGATGTCTAAGATTTGTAGCCAAGAACATGTTCCCGTATTAAACCAGGTTCGAGAACTGTTTTGTAATTGCGTTCATTATACCAGGCTGGATCTATACTTCTAGACAAATTTATGATACAGAGGATCACAATACTAAGTAGCCATAATGTTACATTCCATAGCAGTGAGTTATATTTATTCTTGTATAGATTTTTCAAGGCTGCTTTTTGTAGCTGTTTCTAAGATAAATGTTTAGCTTCAATTTTTATTTTTAAAGAATAGTTTGATAATAGTTTGATAGAGTTATGGCATCAGTAAGACATTTTATCGTTTCACTAATAGTTTCATTTAATGAATTAAATATCACACAACGGTTACAAAGCTATCTCTACATTGCAAGATATTGTCTATTACAAGTAAAGACTAAAAATCATTTCCAAAAACTAAAGCAGAAAGTTAAAAATAACCCATGTATATTGGTTATTGCATTACGTTACCATTTTCTCCAGACACTTTTTCAGTAAATGGCAAGAAAATATTCAATGCGTATAAAGTTAACTTTTGAGAAAATATAGAAATAGTTTCATTCAAATGAAGATCATTACTTTGTTTGGATGTAATGACATGCTACAATGTTTTCCCTTGGTACTGTAGTAATCCTTAATATTTAATCAGAACGATGCGCAATTGCACTAGCAAAAAAAAGAATATGATTTTATTGCTTTGTGAGATGGTGAAATCAAGAGATTTAGTTTTTATACATGTATACTTCTATTTTCTTTCATCAATAATTTAAGATCCATAGTTACTATCTTTAAAATCTTAAAACACGCATTACATTTTAAATTAACGTGATGAAATTACGCTGTAGTAGTTTCGAATCTTAAAGTTTGATGAACATATTCTGCATTTTTCAGTCAAGCTAAATGTAGGTGGCAGTAGTGTTTCTGCGATGATAAACCACGATCTGTAACATGCGAGAGCATTTGGGTGATGAAAGGTAACATCTTCCCCTTCCAATCAGGTTTGTTTACACTAAAAATCCCTCTCATACACAAAGGTAAAGATGTTCTAGGTATCAGACATGATGTTTGTAGTACCTATTTCATGTGTGCTACAGTCAGTAAAAAGGTGTTTATGAAAGATTCATTCTGTGTTTTATTTTTAATTATACTTATAATGAAGTGTCGGTTTCTTATTGTGACTTCGATTAATGCGAACCATTTGGATTCTCATTTGCAGTTACCATCCGTGGACCAGAATTCAACGCTTTTATGCTCCAAGTGAGGAAGATAGGGACAGACGAGCGACGAGGGTTCGACCAAGCTGTTCGAGTGGGAGAGTTCGTGTCCCTTCCTCCCTCCTTGCAAGCCGTGATGTGCGACAAGAACCAAGCGACTGCTGTCACCAACAAGAATTATTCCCCCAAGTCTGGAATCACCATCAAATGGAAAGCACCGAAAGAGGACGTAGGAGAAATACATGTAGTGTGCGTGAGCATTTTATCTCTTCTAGTAAAACTCAAGAACACAATATTGGTACAGAGCCCAGTTGGCGATTAAAATTTTCGTTACTTAATAGCTATTTGGATAGGTCGACGAGTTATCATATTCCAAAATCATCGCTATTGGCGATGGCACCATGTTCTTGAGCCTAACCCTATATCTATTGTATTATTATCGATTCGAAACACTTAAAACATGATTCTATTCGCTTGCTGTTTTATTTGAGAGTAGCTATATTGAGCTGTTATTAGACCATAAGAGCAGGGCCCGATTTAGAAAATTTGGTATAGTAGGCATAACACGCAGGAAGGCCCCCCCCCCATGTTATTTGTGTGTGTGTGTTCATCACAAAAACTAATTTTATTTCAATAATTGGTACTTACATATTTGACTGTTGACCGTTTCACAGATGTCACCAAAAAGTTTGAGAAAATCGTGACATTACTCTTGGCAAAACAAAATAAATCAGATGAAAATTAAAAACATAATAGTTAGATAATTAATGTAAATACAAGAATGTGATAGTGGGGGAAACAGTCGACGGACATTTACTTAAATACCCAATAATTTATGTAACTACTTAAAAACTTTTAATTTTTTTTAGATATTTTTGAAACTTAGGGGCCCTCTCTCTCTCTAAATTATGGGGGCCCTAGGCCCGTGCCTCACGGGCCTAATGATAAATCAGGGCCTGCATAAGAGTCAACATAAATGTTTAAAGAATAAGACAAGGTATGCGTTACCTTCCTACACAGATTTAGGTATGATGAATTCGCTTTAAAGTGTGTATGAGCAGAATCTGTAGAACTCCTGCTCATGACTGGTATACCTGCAGTCAGCCCGGTCTCTTTGGGTTATAAAGGCAGCATGAAAAAAACAGATTATTTTCTCAAGGTTTCTCAGGGGAGACTTGAAGCCAATGAAGATCGAATCGAGATGCAGGTATTTTCCTTCGTGCTCTAAATGCAATACGACTCATGCTTCGCCCGAGCATATCATCTTCTGTCCTTCAGGCCAGTTTATTCACTATCCAGAGCTGGTGCTTGAGGGCCTTAAGCCTCACGGGCTAATAGAATGGGTGTAATTAATTTATACCAAGTGAAAAAACAACAAAACATGTTTCTCACTGCTTGCTGTCTTGAGAGTGACTCTATTGAGAGTTATTCAACTTAGCGAAAGTCAACGTAAATGCTAATTTAATGAAAAATGTGACATGTGTGCAATTATTTACTCGGGAACTCGACAAAAAATAAATAATTTAAACCTGTTTCTCGATAGATTTTAGTTCATTATACCATACTAAGCTTCAGAACTTGCTGATAAACTATCTATTGCTGGAATAACACTTCGAATTTAGTTTCTAGTTTTTTAGCATGTACACTTCAAATTATATGTGTTTCATAGTTAAATCATATTTTATTCGACACTAAATGTATTAAATTAAATTAAATTGATAGAAGTTTCTATATGTTTAATGCTTAGTAGAGAGAGGAGAGTGGGGAAATTTTTTTATGAAAGGGGCAATTATCAGTTGCGTGTTTTATTCAGTACATAAGGATTTAAAAAATAATAAGTTATTACCACGATAATAGAAACGATTAGCTATTACGTCTATACAGTTGCAAAATACTTGTTATACAATTTTCTGTTATTGTTAAAGTTCACTTTGAAAGATTCTGACTGGCAAGGTCTTAAAAAGACGTATAAAAAAATTCACTGAATTAAATTATTCATTATTATATTGCGCCTGTTATATCAGCACAGACGAATTATGTTTTATTCATTCGACTTTCGAAACCAATAAGAATAAATAAGGGAAACTTTATGGAATGCATATTCATTTTTCATTACCGAATAGCCAGAATTTTCCCTGTTCTTTATAACATTACTGTTTGTATTTTGGGCCTTCCCGTATGTTCCAAAAATTTTCCATTTCCAAACATATATGTCTTATGTTCCATAACTTTATTTCCCACTAATATTTTTAATCAAAATAGCGTATTTTTTAGAATACAATAAAATGAATTATGACACCTATTTTTTTTTATCCCCTGCTGATTTAATTTCGATGCCGCTCAGAGGAATTGATGTAGATATTATTAAGGAGACTTATTTCCGACGTTGCATAAATCATCCGCCGATATTCAACGTAAAATATTTTTAAGAAATGAGTCAGTCTCCTAAAAAATTGCTAGCCAGGGAGCTCTTTAATCAACTTAATAATAGCTTTGCGGATTAGTTGTTGCCAAGTTCGTGATTGATCACTTTTTCAAGTTTCGACATCTTTCAAGTAAAAAGTTGGACTTCAAACGTTCTTTGATTGACAAAGAATGGTAGAAATTTTTGATGGACACCTTACTTTCAAGAAGCGCAGCTTTCACATTCATAACTGAATTCAACGACGTTTTCGTAAAATGCTCTCAACTAAAAAAAAATAAAAAAATAAGACTTATCGGAAATTCCTTTGCTTATAATAATTTTCGAAAAATGTTTTATATGAAGGGACGATTCCTTTGTATGGTATGATTTTCGGTTCATGCATACTACGCGTGACCTTTAATTTTATTTTCAACGTTTTTGCCGTTTACAGCAGTGATTTTCAACTTATAGCTCATTGAAAAAAGTCGTATAATTCCTTTAACTTGTTTAATTTTGAATTAACCATTCTTAATATATTTTGACTAACATATGCTTTACATATACTACTGTACAGTTGTTATTCTTATGCGTTTATGATTATAGTAAATTTTGATGCGTACAGAAATTACTTTTTATACTGTCAACGTTCACATTCATTGCTGAGTTCAAAAACGGTTTAGAATTAAAAGAAAAGTTTTAAAAGCTTTCTTACGTACATTTATTGGTATCCTAATATTTTAAAGCGGCGTATTTTTATTATGAAGGCATGGAATTGTTAAACATTCATTAGAAAACTTTATCTAAGTTTATAAAAAAAAAAAATTTGTTCAACTGACACTGTTTTGTTTTATTTAATGATTTTTGATTAATTTTCCGCCATAAATGTTGATTTATCAAAACTTTGATATTTTGTGTGTTTCTTGTACTTTATGCTCACTTAGTTTATTTTAAGATTCAGATCAGATTCAAAGATTTTCCTTGCTTATAAAGTAGCTTTTGTATCTATTTTTGTGATACACTTGAACACCAAAATATAACTAAATTTGGCAGATATAAAAATAACTTTTGAAATTTGCAAGAATATAACATTTTTCTACACAGGAGATATATGATTTCAGCTAATGCATTAAAAGGATAACATTTCGAAATCGAATTACTTTTTCTCTTCCTATCTCTTTTGGATCAATATGTCATGAATGGAGACGGGTGCATTTAAGATAATTTGTGTTTTTCGATGCTTTTTTAAAGTTTTAAACGCCTCAAAAGTTTGGAAAATTGATCATAGTATTTATTTAGGGCGAGATTCGTTGCCGGAGAAGAGTACTGGCAGCAAACAGAGAGCAGAGAGATTCCGATGAATGAATTCCGTAAGTAAATCTTTTGTTTTGTATTTTGTAGACAAATAAAATCAGGGATGAATAGAAAATTCTTACAAAATTCAGATGATGTGCGGTCTAACTAATAATATGTTTAAGTATGCTCAATTGGTAGGTTGGTAGGTAGCCAATTAACGTCACACAGGAGAAACACAACGGGTTATTGACGTTGGCCCAGAATCAAATTAGAAGGGAAAGATCCGAGAACAACACCACATAATTTTGAATCACAGTCAGATGACACAACAACACCTGACCTGGCACTCCACTCTCCAAACTTTCACACCACCTCAACGTGAAGACGTTTGAGGCCACGACAGATTTAGAGTGCACCAGCCTCCAGCAGTCGTGTATACGACGATCTTTGACTGGACTTAGTTTTGAGCTCGCAATCTTTCGGTTGCTAATCCATTGCTCTTCTAAATGGGTGCTCATCTGGAGTTTAACTATTTTTGAACAGTCTTGAAATTATAGTTTAAAATCGACCGTTTCAAGCTAATTTGAAATGAAACTGTTTTAGTTTGAATTCATTTTCAGATGGAAGAGAAAGGCATTAAGACAATATAAAGCAAACAAGTTCTATACGCAAATAGTTGGTTTATCTAGCAACCTGTGAGTTGCAGGTGTCTCAGGTTCGATTCCTCCCTGAGTGTATTTCTTTCTTCTGTGTTAGTTTACCTTTCATTGGGCGTGTTTGTCCATTACTTGACGTTGTCTGTCTAGTGTTTGGCGTAGCTTGTTGAAATTTGGCCCATGCACCATATAAAACTCAATGCAACCAATCATCTATACGGAAATAATATGTTCCTTTTGTGTGTGTGAATTATGTTTTGGTAAAAATCAAAATATAATTCAGAGGTAGTAATTGGTGAAATAATACTGTTGAAATGAAATTGACATGAAAATTTCACATTTCCTTTTTAGTTTCTGGGTCCAATTCCATTAATTTTCATGCTTTTTTGGGGTTGTTGTAATTGTACACCATTACAAAGAAATCAAATGAAACAATTTATTGATTCCTTTGGTTTTGGGAATAAGTCAACATCAACGATACACCACCGTTAACCAAATTCCAAAGGCAAAACAGGGATTTCATGAAGGAGCGACTCCATTTTCGGTTACGCAAATAGATTTGAAAGTTTTTCAAGCAAAAACCTTCTCACATATTCGACAGTGAAGGAAAGAAAGCCTCCAACACACACACAATTCCCGAAAGGCGCTCAAGAAACTTGAAATATAGTCTAATTAATCCAATTCTGTCATACGTAAAACTCATTTAGGTGGGTGATATATTCCGTTCGCGAAAGAAGCATATAATTACTTTGCAGATCACGAATGGTACCGAATTTTTAAAACTTCCTCGACTCATTTTAAAGTCGCACTCATCCATCATACCTACAGAAAACGCACTTCAAAATTATAGTATGAAGAGGGTGTGCACTTTTTCCATGCGTTTCTCGCGATAAATTGCCGCAATTGGTGCAAATGGGATGATATTCGAAATTACAACTGGAGTTATATTCATAATTATTCAAACTTAACAGCACAGACAAGCCATCTTTAAAATCAAATGTGAAAAAGACTTGTCAACACTGACCGTAATGATTGTTGGTAGTTGAGGTGTATTATTAATATGTATTGATGGCCCACAAGAATAAATGCAAAACAACAACTTACTGAATTTGTTCTTGTCATTTTAAATAATATCAAATTTATGTAATTTGGAAGGTATTTTGAAACAAATTTATCATCTTTGATTTGCCACATTGTTAGCAGTTGTTGAATTTTAATAGATGAGAAAAAAATTATTGGCTTATATAACCACCATATGTTGATCGAGGTGCTTTGTTGATATTACATTTATTATATCAATAGTGTATGGAGTACCTAGGTACTCTCGTATCGCTCCTAAAGAAGGTTTCATAAGTTCTGTCGCATGTTGTACAGGGTAACATGCCATTAATTGCATTGTTTTGATGTAATGATAGGTTCTGATAATGATTTTAACACATTTTAATAAATTCTAATTGTAACGTTGTTTCATGGTAAGTTTGAATATGATAGTGCCTGCCAGGGCCCCATGGATGAGGGGGACGGTATCATGGCACCAAATAAGAGGAGGGTTAGGGTAAAGTTTTTGTATCATAATGTGTTGTCTGTTTTCTAGGTTTTAAAACTATAAATATTTTTATTGTACTCATAATAACGATGTACAATGTGCCAGTTAATGTAGATAAAATGTATATATTTATGCAAATTAAGCACTGATTACTAGGAATGCATCCTGGCATTTCATGAGGAGTCCGTTTCTTAACTTTGCTTAGGGGCCCTTTACATAATTTGATAATGGGCTCTCGAGTACAGATGTGGGGCCTGACTTTCGAAATACGGATTTCATTTTAAATTTTAGTTCATAGAATTGAGTTGTCATCGTAAAATATACGCATCTTATCACATTAGGTTCTTGATAAGTAGCTAAATCATTATTGAGAAAGATTCGGATATATTTAAGCATATTTAAAAAAATGTATTCTCATTTCAAATAACACAATCAACAAGCAGTAAGAAGCTTTGCTTTCCTTCCGTATTTCCAGTCGAACACAAATTTAATTCAGCTAACTGTTCAGGTACAGCGTACTTTTAATTGTTCACTAATAAATTAAAAAATTTATTATGGGTTAAGTAGAAATCGGCCCTTTTTCTTATACCCCACAGTCAGTTTTGAACTAGTAAAACGTGCAACAAGGTAAAGTCACGTCTGTACGTAGATTTGATGCATATAGCACCTTCTCGTAATAAGTGACATCTCAAAATAAAGATATTATTTTTAAGTAACAAACATTCTATTAACGTAAAATAAACCATAGAAATTAATTTGAAAATCTGCTTATCACGATGTGAAGAAGATGAATTTCTATAAATTTCAAAATGAAAAGGTAAAACAGGATTAAGGATTTTCAGTCTTGCTTTGGTTCTCCTGTAATCCAAATCTTTGGTAATCACAATTTGATGTTCTTCTGTAATGCAAACCTTTGGTAAACACTTTTTGAGTTATGTCATCTTTTACAAAAAAAAATAATAAAATAAAATGTGCTTTTTTTAAAAATTGAAACAGCCAATATGTATTTAATTTTGTAATGTATCAAATCTGGGGTTTCATTTTCTAACTTCACAAATTTTTTTATTTCCATCTAGCTGTCAATCTCAAGAGTTGTGGCAAAGCAAAGTCCTGTGTCCTGTACTCTGAGAATAGTCCATCCTGCCACGAGGACAACTGCGATTACATTCTCACATACAGTGTGGTAAACAACACCAATGTGGAGTTCGTTCTTGGTGGTACGGCTAAAGGAGATCAGAACTATTTGGCCGTTGGTTTCTCTACCACTCCAGAGGTAATATTAATTAGAAACACTTTACTTAGAGACATTACTATAGTAGAGACCTATTACTTAGAGACACTTTCAATGAACTACCAGCTATTGCCCTTCATTGTTCTGGAAGCAAAGATCTATTTTGTTGGGTAGAATTTATAGGTAGGAAATCATATATCTGCAAAGCAGCAGAAGCAAAAGCAAACAAAAAATGTCAAGACCTGGTCAGACAGTCGAGCTGGTCTCCTGGCACTTAAATCTCACAAGAATCCGAGTCCACTGGCACGAGAAATACAACTCTTATAATATAACAACAATGAAATTTGCTTAGGCTGGATTAAAGCTATCGGTCTTCTTCGCTATCTGTCACTATTTTCCTACATGTTCGGTGAAAATTCTGATATGGTACATTTGTGATTTTCATGTATGTTTAATTAATAATGAACTAAAGACTGTGTTTTGAAATACTCATTTACTTTATATTCTTAAACTGATTTCATTAGCTCACATCTGCCAATATCGTATTTCAGGCAGAAAATATGAAAATTATTGCCTGCACAAGAGCCAAGACTGTTGCAGAAATCAAGTTTTTTACACACGGCAGCATGGAAGATGGTTTGATGGAACTACCTATGGTAAATGTATTGAACACTTTAATACAAAATTTGACTGCTAATTTTTATAGTAAACCTGATAATAAGCACCCACACATTTTTAATAAATACCCATTAGGCTAGACTTTTGAAAAGAAACCCCAAATAAATGCTGGGCATATTCGGTAGTTTAAGTATTCTTGCTTCTTGACAAAGCCTCAGGCATAAGTTTTCAAGAAAAGTAAATATACTTATATCGCAAAAGTTTTATTTACTATTTAGCGTTTAGACCACTTCTATTAGATCATATATTACTTGAATATGTGATTGGTCATAATATAGTAAACCAACGAGCCATATAGAATGCTAATCACAGAGTTACGGTGTTAAAATTATCCAGACCTAAAAACTTAAGCTATTCAGAATAAGTACTCAAAATAATTAAATATTCAAAATACAAATACTCTGTAACCCATTTCAGTCGTTATAGTTTTGTAAAATAAATTGAATGACTCAGAAAGTTGTGCGCAAGTTGTCCTTATAAATATTTGTCTTTTAGATTAAGTTCATGTAAATTCGAATAAAATATTACTTAATTTTCTGTATTGCATAGTATAGAGTATACATAAACAATTTTTAGTTTCATTGTAATACACAGCAAACTTTAGGAAATACAGTTTATATACATAAATCTGTTTAATCTCCTGATTTGAAAGTTTAACGGTAATGTGCCACTTTAAGCATGCGTAACATGTTATTTTACTCTGAATGAGTCGAATCATATAATATGTATTCCCTTCTCCTTTTAGCACTTAGACAATAAGAAAATGGACTTGGATGGAGACAGGACGTGGTGCAGTTTCGTGGCCCCTATGGTCACTCAGTTGGAGGAAGGGCAGACACTAGATCTCACCGTTCCCTTATATCAAGTATACATGCGAGGAAACACCAACTACACCAAAGGCTGTAAGTATAAGTTGTAAAAATTTTCTCAAATTTAAAACTGAATTTGCACGGATAATAAATAATTCACCTGATTTGCTGAAGTATTATTTTTTGCCAGCATATTCCTTAGTTGGAATAAAATAAGGGACATACGCAGCAGACAGATTAAAAAAAATATTGATAAAACGCAGCTTATCCATCTCTTTTGTTTGATTTTTTGTTAAAACTGTTCTTAACCCCTTGAGTACATTTGACGACTGTGACTCGTCATGCACTTATTTTGCCTAAGTTACGGATGACGAGTCTAATTCGTCATTCAAACTAGGACAAAATTAATCATGCACATTCTTGTTCATAGAAAGAATGATAGGGTATTAGGAGACTTTCCTTGAATCGAATTATTCAATCGTGTTCTCTACAAAAATACACTTTATTTAATCTAACTCCATACATAGAAATATTTTCATGGCTGCGTTATCACACATTCTTTTTTTTTTGGAATACACGCGCAGACAAGAAGCTGTGCGATCTCTCTCGTACTGTTGCCATTTTTATCAAACGAAATTATACGAAAATATAACAGTAACTAGTGTGCTAACGATAATACGAAAATATATAATAGTAATTAGTGTACAGACGATTATACGAAAATATAACAGTAACTAATGTGCAAACGAAAATCTGAACTACTTTTTTTCAAATAAATCTGTACCCAAGGGGTTAAGATTTTCTTTGCACACATACATTCTAAACTCTTTTCTCTACTTTCTGTTCGTTTCAATATCAAGTTCAATCGTTTCAATCCCTATAGGCCCAAGTTTAGTGCATTGTATTGTTCTACTGCGACGTAAATTCAACTACCTACCTAAAAACAAAATTATACGCAAGAAACTTCGTTTCAGACGGTTTAATTTATGCAAACGTCATAAATACTAGGTCTAGATTGACTACGAAGAAATTAAATTTATCTTCAAGAAACTGCTGCGGTAATTGTCTAGAGTTTTCAACTTTCATTAGCTGAACACAGCATAATAGATGTTTGTTACTAGGAAAATCATTTGCAGTTTTCACCTCATGGTGTTTCACGTCTTTACATCTTATACGTATTTAACGTCCATATGTCGGACAGATAGTTTTCAACAATACCTGTCGGGTTATGCTCAAGAGGAAAGCTAATCAACAATGCTTGTCGGGTTATGCTCAAGAGGAAAGCTAATCAACAATGCCTGTCGGGTTATGCTCAAGAGGAAAGCTAATAGGATGCCAGAAACCAAGATTAACTTTCCATTTGTAGCATTTATCATTACACGATGGTATAATAATAAATGTTACCCATAACGTCTGAGTTACCGTTGTTGACATGCATCGCTAAAACGTCTGTGAAAAAAAATATGTGAACTAGTTTTTTTTTTAATTTTCGATACACAGCCAAGCTTTCTCAGACTCAATACACAATAGAAAGCACAGCAGAAAATACAGACAGCAGTACAAAAGAACATTAAATCCAAAGAATAAAACTACGGAAGAACAATTAATAAACACTGTGAGGATAAAGCATCTCTAGTCTTCCAGTAACGAGAGTACATAGTTCGTTCAGTGGAGGTCAAACATAAGAGCAGGTGGTCAGCAGGGATGCACCCATGATTTTATTCTGGGGGTGGTACCTAAACATCGTAAGCTCTTTCTTTTAGAGGAATGGGTTAGAATAATTAAAACCATAAGGTAAAGTATATCCTAATTAATGCTTTAAAATTATTTATAAAATTAATATTTTATTGTTATTATTAACTGATTACATCAATCAACATTTATACTCATTACATGGAAAATTCAGAAAAGTCACCATCTGTATATAGTAAGCTCGTTTTAATTTTTACAAACCTACATTACCAGTTTTCTAAAATGAACGCTGAAACACATTGGCATTTGATTGCGCTTAGCTAATATATAACGACAGGTAAAAATTAAAAACACTTCCAGGGATTTCTTTTAATGGTAAAATCTCAATGATACTTTTAGAAATTTTTAAATTTAGGTTGCAAGATCCCGCATACTTGTCAATACCTATTTTTTAATAAATGAGTACATGTATATATTTCATATTCAACATTGATTTCATAGAAAAAAGAAAAAGCTTCAGAATTTGCGACAATTTAAATATGTATAAAGAATAATATCGTTCAACTTCGTTCATGAAAAGCAGCTTTAATTATTTCAATAGATTTTATTCATTTTTCTGAACGCATTTAGTTTGATACATATAGTTTTTGTGTTGAACACACACACACACACACACACACACACAACAATAATTTCAGAAATGTCATGCTATCTCGTTTATCCTCATTATTATAAATTTATTTTAGTTTGAAAAAGTTGATTTATATCCATGAATACCAAAATTTCAATTAGAATTCATACCCTCAATTTTTTACTTCGTGATTTTTGTTAACTTCCTAGTCAATGGAAAACACATTTATTTTTATAGGTGTTTATAAATAAATATGATTAAATACTCTAATAAATTTTCTTTTCATTACCCAGGCATGATATTAAAATACAGAAAATATTTTTTTTAAACTTTGGTACAGTTGTGTAACGGTAAATGAAAGGACGGTTGAGAATTTAACATTTAGTATTGAATTGAATTTAATATATTCAGGGTGTCATCCATTGAATGACCTCGTAACTGTATATGTCATCGTAAAAATCTAAAACTTCAAAATATGACAGATGGATTAAAAACACGCGAAAAACTGTCGATGGCCATTTCGGTAGCTCCCGTAAAATGTCGGATTACGATTTTTCACACGTTTTTTATCTTTATGATGAATCATATTTTAAAATTTTACGTTTTTACTGCCAGTTTGACTAGGATTTCATCTGTTTTTCTTCTATGCTGTCTGTCAATTATGAGAACTGCTGCTCTAGTTAGAATGCCTGTGCCAGTCCATTTTCTATAAGAGATTCTTGAAGCATTCGAGTTTGCCACACTAGCACAAACAGCGACAATTGGCTCTTCAGGAGTTTGTGGGATAAGAGGATAATACCCTCCCTCCCGCTATGAAACTCCCCGTCTCTAAATTTGCTAAAACCTTAATTTGCCTCAACTTAAAACCTCACCGCCTAACATCCTCCATTGAAAGGAGCAAAATAATTTTCCCAGTGGATTCTATTCTAAGGAAAGAAGCGCAATATAATCTTTCCAAAGGATTCCATACAATATGTAATTATTTACACATGTGTGTTGTGAGGAAAAGTAATAAATAGTACACTTCTCAAAACTCGTGACGCTCAACCTGGCAGATACGTTCATGAATTAAAAGATGAATTTTCCTACTTTTGGGTTTAAAGGGATTAAGCCCCCATAGACCCCGTAGGTTCATCCATGGAGGAAAAAACTATAGATTTGCTTTTGGGGATCAAGGGGAGTTTAAGCCACCCAGCCTCCAGATGCAACCATAAATATAAAAAGGGCACTTATGCTTATTTCGAGTATAATGGAGGTAAGGAGTGTAAGGGTAGCAAAAGCTCCAATCCCGCAGGGTCACGGAGCTTATGCCCCCTTAGACCCTGAATTTTCAAAAATACAGGAAAATAAAGCCCCAAGACGGATATGTCTGGTTCGATTCTGCCCTGTGTTAGCAAAAGTGTATAACCATAATGTGTCTTGTGTTTTGTGCAGGTTGCCCAAATATGGCTTTTGCGCCATAAATCCAACCATTTCACCATCAAAAGTTCTATTGAGTGTTTCTAGGGCCTACACCTATTTGATCTATGACAGTGTAGACGAATTTAATATTCACATGTATGATAAAACAAAAGAATGGGCGTAGTAGCCCAAATGGCTGAATCGCGAATTAGCAACAGGAGGGTTGCGAGTTTGATACTCGATCCAAAGAGCGTCGTCTACTTGGGGATTGGAGCACGTTAAATCTGCCGTAACTTCACGTGTACTTGCGTTGGCGTGGGTCGGAATTTGGAGTGTGGGATGCCAGCACAAGTGTTGGTCACGTTATCTGAATTCAAAATTACGAGATGTTGTCCTCTGATTTTTTCACCTTCGGAATTGATCCTGCACTGACGCCCATAGCCCGCTATGTTTTTTCCAGGCGACGTAAATTAAACTACCTGCCTAAAACTACATTGAATATTAAATATAGTAGGTAGTTGAATTGGCATCACCATGAAACAAAAAAAAAAACTCAATGGGATATTGAATATTAATTTATTTATCTGATTAAGGAAGGGCATTATGAATCGAGCAACTCTCACCCTTGGGTACGTGTACCATAATTGGAATGCATTGAATCAATATTTTGAAAGTCGCAACCAATTTTCTATTTAATTTCGTGGGCTGGTTCGTCGGTATGCATATTAAAACGTTGACCTCGAGATGAATAAATTGCGGAAGCAATCACGAAATGTTTATTACTACCCAACCTATTTCATCACAGGTGAGGGTGTGCCATCTGCCGACCGTAAACTATTTTAAACTAACGCTACTTTAGACTTTTATAGGAGCAACCTTTTTAGCTTTTTAAAACTTTAAAATGGATGACAGGCCAATCATTGGTACCATATTGTGTTTGAGCATATCTGTTGATTTCAAGGGTTTGTAAAAATATGATTTTTCAACGTATTAATTAACTTATCTTCGTATCTTTAAAAAAAAGTTAGGTTAGTTAGTTTAGGGATTGTTTAGCGAAAGGAAGAAAATTTGGCAAAATAGTTGTCATGTTCACTGTGCTCGAACGTACGCTGAAATTCGCTTGATGTTTCGTCCTACTTTGGTTGGGTGGTACTTGGGTACCATGAGGATTCTTCATATAGCCATGAACATTGCTAAAATTCCCCTAGTTGTTCGATTATAATTCAATCAGGTTGAATTCGATAACTATGCCGCGAATTTAATTTTAGTTTGTGCTTCATAAATTAACCCTTCAAGTGTTAAAAAGCGTAGAAATCTCGTGCAAATAGCTTTTAGAGAGTTTGATACAGAAAAAAACGACTACAAACCTCATTACTGTTATGAGTGTCAGTTGAATTATCGTCACACTGGATCAACACAACGGGTTATCAGAGCTGTTGAGTTTTTCGTAAATACCTTGGGTGTATGTATAAATGGATGGACTTATTCATCAGCTTAGCATCAAACATTCGGCTGTCGAAAACGTGGCAGCCTTGTTAACCTAGGGCACCTTTTAAGGCGCTGCTCGTACTCACAGAGCTGACACACTTGTGAAATAGTAACACGAATTCTTAGAATAAAGCAAAAAGCTCTCTTAAAATTTAGAAAAAGTCTTAAAATAATAGCTTTTAAACCCTATTTTAGTTGTTCCGATACAAAAGTAATTGGTTTAAGAACACAGTGTGCTAATAAAGTATGAAACACAGACTTTGAAGATATTTCAAGTTTAAGTTTCAAAATTAAATATTTTCTCAAAGGTTTTTCTTGCAATATAGCAACCAGGATTCTAATATTTTTTTTAAGGCTGCCACTGCTTTGTGCAAATATTCAAAATCGGTGAGCTTTCGGAAAATTTTCTCCCTTAAGAATATTTTTTTCCCTCCGCTATTAGTTGAAAAAGGGGCTAACATTTCGTTGATCTTCGGGGGAAAAAATTAACTTGAAACTTTTAACCTTCCAAGTCGTTACGAGATTACTCGTCCATCTAGACCTGACAAATTTTACTAATGACGAGATATTTTGTCAAAACATTAACGATTTTGAGATGACGAGATCAAAATCTGAACAGTTTTCGTATCAAGAGACATCTTGTCCATCAAGATCTGGTAAGTTTTGCCAATGAGACGAGATACCTCGCCGAGACAATCACCAGGCGAGCAGATACTTCTCAATCTTGGCAACGATGGGTGATAAAAAGTCACATGCGGCACCCCTGCGAATATCGTGAACTGAGAGGGGGAAGATGCCTATGCAGATTGAGCCATCCGCATGTATCGTCTTCCAACCACGAAAATCCCAGCAGTCACCCGGACTTTTGCATACGAAAGTGAAGTTGCTTAAGGCTAGGCCTCGCGTTTTTTAGTCGCGGCGACCAAATAATCGGGGTCGCAGAAAATCTACAAGATAGATAAATCGCTGAATTAGAACAGTTTTCCAATGGATGTCACTGAAATTACTTGTGAGATCTCTCTTTTGCTTCGAGGCGAGCTTTTCTTTACAGTAAATTTGTTTTTTACTCCCCTAATTCAAATACAAATATTGACGACCAGCTAAAGGCTCAAGCCCAACAAGGCTGGTCCTTTGTTTATAAATTCCCCAATTCCCACTGACTATCCAATTGTATCTTAAATTCGTACACTCCTTTTGAATTAACTATATTTTCTGGCAACGCGTTCCAACTGTCTATTACCCTATTAAAGTAGTAGTTTTTCCTTATATCCCGATTAAAATGTGTCTTATTTATTATTCAATTTATACCCATGGCCCCATGTTCTGTCATCCCTATTGAAATTTAAGCCCTGTGTCCTCTTGTTTTACTAACTTGAAAAGCTGAATCAAATCTCCCCTCTTTCCATTGTATACATGTTTATCTTACTTAAACGTTCATTACAGCCGAGATTTCTATCTATGCGTGTATACATGTTTATCTTACTTAAACGTTCATTGTAGCCGAGATTTCTATCTATGCGATCGTTGAAGATGAGAGTAAAAATTTCAACGGTTTTCAAATCAGCGTAAAATTCTACGCCATATTGAACCAAAAACAGATTTATTATTTACCATTTGAGTATTTAATTGTATATATTTTTTTATTAAATAATTAATTATTTGTTTAAAGAAAATCCCATATAAGGTATCGATCTGGTGTAAAATTTTCCGCAGATTTCAAATCCGTTGAAATATTCACTTTATCTTCAACGATCGCAAAGATAGAAACTTGAATTCGGGGAATAAAAAACATAATTTAATGTATAAGGAAAACTGACCTTGGAAAAAGCGTACTAAACTATCAAAAGTGGGTGCACGTCCATGCTGGTCTGTGTGATTCATTGGGTAGAGCGACAGTCGCGTCGCAGCGAAAACAGGAGCGGTTGCAACTTTTTAATAGCCATGATTGTTTAGTCGCAAGTTTGTGCACGTGTATTTGAGTTGACAATGAAATGATGACAATATCGTGAAACAATGAGTTTTATCGCGCGACTAGAAATCGCAAGTGTTGGTCAAGCCTAAGAGCGACAACTTTAGCCACTGGTGAGACTGTCATAAGTTTATATGGGATGTAATTTATAAAAACTATGTTTTAAAACTTTCTGCGAAAGAAGTGTTTTTCGAATAACTAGATTTTGCATGTACTTTTAACTTTTTTTGTATTGTAGATTAATCTTTTATATTTTATTTCAGCCAACTACCCTATTCTACCATCAAAACTTCTCATATCTAAAAAGGAAATCCAAGTTGAAAAAATTAAGCTGCAGTACCACACAATGGAGAAACCAAAGGAGAGCTCTGCCATAGCTCTACAAGGTGCATTTCATGTAATTGTTGCATTGCTGGCAACTATTCAGATGTGGCAAAATATCAAGAGGATTCTGTAATGCAAATTCTTCTCGAATGTAAAATTATTGTTCCATGAACACTATTGCACATCACCATAGTAATTGTATGATACTAAGTTATTGCTGGTTCATTTTCGTTTGTTTTTGTTGATACGGAAAGCACATATAAACTAGTCTTTTAAACACTTTAATACATGTGTATTATCTAAATATTTGATTATTCCTTCCTACTAGAAATCAAATTAGCTTCATAAAAAGCAATTCTCAAATTCTTTGTCTATAAAACTTGTGGGTTTTAGTTCTAAACTGTTTAAACACATCCATCTCCTATTATAGTTGTTAGATAAATAGTGACAGTAGAATTTTTTAGAAAATTCGAAAATTAAAAAAAAAGCATTACTATATAATTTTAATTATATAATTGACACGATTAAAATAAAGTTAAGAACTTATACACTTGATGGATTTCTTTTAATCTCTAAAATTAAATCATTCAGTACAAATAAATGGGAAAGTGTTAAATTAAAAACTAATAGAACATGTTGACTCATCTTAATAATTACCCAAAGCAGAGTTCAAGAGGACTCAATTAAAAAAAATTACTTATACTATATCTTGTTTATTTTCAAACTTTATTTAAGACTTAAAAATAATTGCATAATAAAATTATCTTAAGTAGCAATTTTGAAATTGGGTACATGAAAAGAAAACTATCACTACACATTGGTCATGTAGTTGAAAAATCGTATTTGACAGCAAACTGCTATAAAACACAGTTCTAAATGTGCAAAAAATTCTAATATGGGAAATTATTCTACCATATCTTACCTCAATTTACTATTGATGAGCAGACATAGATTTTAAACAATGCAAAAGATGAAATGAACTTATTTTATTCAAGAATTTTACATAAAAAGCTCCACTAATAAGCACAATAAAATCCTAGGCACTTAAAATAGTCAAAAATAATTTCTTCCAGTAACAAAGGTTTTCTTGGATCGACACCAGGCACAAGATCTGGACACTTTGTGGATTTCAGACAACAATTGACTGGAACTTACTTTTTAGGCACAATACAATTTTAAAATCGAAAATATTGCATTCAATGCATTAATCACAAAAGGCATGTTTTCTGTACCAGAATCTGAGAGTACAGGAACAATAGTAGTTACTTTATAGCCGAACCCTCAGATAATTAACATAATTACATAATACATCTCAACAATATACTGATTGAAAGATTGCAGTTTAATTTGATAAGGCATACATTTGGTCTCTCTGAACATGAATGTCATTGTAAATACACAACTATGTATGAATGCTATGGTACCTTTATATCAATTTAGAAAATTCAATATACATCATTATGTTATGAATTTGCAAACTACCAAGGCACACTTTTTTCGTCAAACAAAATTTTGCTAAGTAATTAAAATGCACTGCATTGTTAAATTACAATCTTGTTGACAGAACAACATGCCATTTCTCACAATACATTACATGATTTATACAGAAAAGGCTAAAATATTTCAATCACATTTCTTTTTTAATCCAATTTGAAATGCAAAGTGAGAATGTTAATGATTTTGTTAGACTGATGAAAACAATTATTAAAAAATCAGATCATAAGTAAATGAAGTAACTAGATTTGTATAAAAATATACAGAGCTAAAATGTCAAAAAACAGTAAAATAGCTTTCTTGTAAAGACTACAGACAGTTATTTCTCACAAAAACTAGATACAAAATACACTAAAAATTGTTTATAAAATTACATATAAAAGGACTGCTATTTGCACAATTTGATTAAATCTTTTACGAACAATTTTAGAAAATATTCAAATGAGAAAAATAAGAAAGAAAAAGAATAATGTAAAATGCAACAGAGAAAGACGATTGAAAGATGCAAAATTTCACAGATTCACATTAATATCGTTTATAATTCTTAGAACAAAACAAATTTTCAAAGTTGCAACAGTGCACAAAAAGAAATACAGTCAATCCGTTAGTACATAAGAAATGCTTCACACACAAATTGTGGAGCTTTAACTAAAAATTATTTTGATTTAATGCTATTGATATCACAGAATTGCACTCAGTTTTCATCATGCATCCGTTCAAATAAATCGATATAAAAATAAAACTAATGCTAATATAAGTGTATAGTAAAATAATTGAATTAAAAATTAGATTAAAATATCTAATAAAAATTCAGACAATTCAATAAATCATTTTGTTAGAATTGTAGAACATAAAACCTTTTTGATTCATTTTCACATACATATAACGAAATACATATCCAATTTTAAAGAAATGCACATTTTGAGAGCAATAATTCCTAGTATATATTAAGGTAGTTAATTACAAAGTCCCAAACGAGGCTGCAAGTGGAGATTCAATTGATTTAATTTAACTAAAATTTCAATTTGAGTTGGTGGCGATACCACTTCCATAAAAAATTATTCAATGTTTATGTGTACTCAATTTGTTTCAAAGCGAAGCAGTGATTCGTCTAAACTACAGTTCTAAATGTCATATAACATTTGAGACACTTTGGTTTCAGTAAATGAAACACTTTCATAAGAAAACATACAATACTTAGGTATGAATAATTACAAATCAATCATAAAAGTTTTAATGAAGTAATGTTTAAACGAGTGTATATTTTAATTGTTTATCTTTCTAAGAGTACTTATTCCACTGAAAAATAAGACAGCATCAGTAAGTCAAAGTTTAAACATGTTATTTCATAGATTGATAGGATTGTAGGCATTAAACATGGTTTCAGAGAAATAATCCAAGTTTAAATAAATTAAACTCATTCAAGGATTTATAATTAATTAAACAGCATTAAAAGATTCTTTGTGTCATGTTTCCCTATAATATATGCAATCAATAAAAATTTTCCAAGCACTTTATGAAAATATCAGTGTTTCTGTTTCAATAGAAAAATAATCAAATTTTCCATGTAATTTATAAGTATAATGGAACTCAAGTTCAACCACAAAGTTCATGACAAATATTTGATACAAAATAAGAAAGAGTTTAGCATTGATTTCTGATGAATTCACAGCATGAACAAAAAAAGACCAGCTTCTATGCTTGATCAGAACATTAAGCTGCATATTTTTGGCTTCATTGGCATTAAATAACACAGCAGATCAAAACAAAAAAAAGTTATAAATATATTTACATTCAAAATAAAAAATGAAACAGCTAGGGCGACTGATGAATTTGTACATTATAATACAAAGCACACACGACTTTACAGAAACACTTAATTAGTATGTGCATTGTGCAGATTGAAATAGTGTCCTCGTTTGTTTATCAGCTCCTGATGAGTTCCTTTCTCCACAACTTGTCCCTTATGAATAACCACTATCATGTCGGCATTTTGGATTGTTGTCAGTCTGTGGGCAATGATCAAACATGTTCTACCACTTCGAGCTTGATCTAAAGCTTCCTGTACAACCTAAAAGCAAAACGTAGATAATCACTATTTATTCTATTTTAATTCCTGCAGGGATTATGTTAAATGATGATATATTTATAACATCTTAAGTTCAAATGGACGTTAATTCAAATAGCAACAAATTCAGCAAAATACATAAAAGCTTTTGATAGTCAAAACATTTAATATCTTGAACCAAATTGAACAAAAGATTTATGTGAGATAGATAAATGAAAATAGATACATAGATGAGAAATGAATTTTTTTCTAATTCAGGAGAGCTGAGCTTTGTTATTCAACTAAATAAATTTATATAAGAAAATTGTGAATTATCTCTATTTAAAGAGTCCCTTGATCATCCTGACTGCATGAGATTGAAAACATGGTATAGTTGCCAAACATAAAACACTGCAAGTATAGGTTATACCAATTTAAAGAGAATAAATTCTCCAAACATAGTAAAGGGTTAAAATAATTTTCGGAATTCACAAAAAGAGAATAAAACTTTTCCCACCACATCGTCCTTTTTCTACTTCATAAAAAAGATTCAAAGTAGCTGTTTAAGCAAAATTAACAAAAGGAAATACAGAGTCAAAGTCTGAAAACAGAGACCAAATAGGTAATTTAAAAAAATTGCACATGTGTACAGCAAATAGTTGTGGTACATATCATAAACATCACAGAAAGGCAGAAATGTGCAAACACGCGTTCAGAGTTTTGATGCTTCAGGAAAAATAAAGTTACTAAAAAGTTATTGTTTTCTCATGAAAATCAGTATTTCCTCAAAGAATATAGGTTTGTGTCTTTGTCATAGTAAACATGAAATGGTGCATTAAAAAATGCAGTAGGTGAAAATCGCCAAAAACACAGATCTGTGCCTTCTGAGTGGTAGTAACGAACAAACTTTTTCAGTCATGAATTGTAAGATCGAAAAATGGGAACTTCTTGACAAACAAAAATTTATAATCTACGATAATAATCTGACCAAATATTAAAACTGTTAAATAAATGCATCAAATTAATTCAATCACTCATCAAATTAAATTAATTTATTTTTCATTAACTGTGTATAACAATATACAATAAATTTAAATAAAATAAGTAATATATGATAGATAACTTCCATGTTTTTTGGCGGCCCTCCCATATCAGTGCATCTTGATTTAATGGTACAGTTCGAATTACAGGACAGAATGTATCCAGTCCCCATGAAAAAACTATTCTGAATTGGTAAGATTTGGATACCTTGAAAGTTTGGATAAGATAGGATTTCTATTGCCAAATATTCTATCGTATAATTATTAAAAAAAAAAAGCTTTACAGTTGATTTTGTGTGAAACCTGTAGTTTGATATAATAATTATACTAGACATAATTTAACGTATTATCAAGCCTATTTTGACATAGAATAAGTCTTACCTTACAAAACCGGGGTACTATGCTTATATTTAAGTGTCACAAAAAGGAGTAAAAGCGAAAAATTTAATAACTTGTAAATACAAATTATACATGAATGAACGATATCGCATTCAAAAGAGCATTAAACAAAAATGTTATAAATGCTCCTTGATCTTGCACTGACGTCATTGGCTGAAGCAATCACAGTGTAACGTTGAATCCCCAAAATGCACACTGTCGCTCACATTAATTTAGCCTAGTTCTAGCCTCCTTTGTGCGAGCACGACATTTGAGGTCTCCTCTGTTTTGCCTCTGTGCTTTAAAAATAATAATTGAAGAAAAACCTAAATATTTAATACTTATTTAGATATTGGACTTCTAAGTGTGGAAAATCGAAAAAATTTCAAAATGTCCAAATATATGCATAATAAACACCACAAGAACTAAAGAAAACGTCAACAGGAAGAAAGATCTAAAGATGGGGAATTCAAGAAGATCCGGACATCCAATGCTGAGCGTCAACAAGCTCAGAGGAAGTTCTTGAAAGTATAGAAATTGCGACTTCAAGGTGAACAAATGCCCGACACAAGTGAGCGAAGTACCTCCACCACTCAATTTGACACAAATAGTATATCTGATGACATAAACCTTTTATAATCAAATCACGAAGTTCAACTCAGAGGTTGGGAATGAGCCACAACCTTTTCATCATCCACTGCACCAATTGTGATATGTGTGGAGCTATAAACATTTGACGAGTGAAATTAAAACAGCCAAGAACTTATTTCTTTCACTCTCATTCGCCATATGGCCTCACCGACATATTCTATGCCTTAAACCTATGGGCTGTGTCATGACACAGCCCCGTCCGTTTTTTTATAAGTTCTATCGACCCTTGGTATATTGTTTGACACAACATTAAAGAACTGTTTTCAGAATGCAGTTGAACATATACTGTAATAAATACTTTGACATTATGAGAATACATTACGAGGATTGATTTTAACATTAAGTGAAAATTAAAGAACTTAAGTGAAATTTTAAGATATAAAGCATGTTTAGGCAAAAAATAAGATGTCAGTGTTATTTGATATGATTGCTAACACAAGAAGATAGATATGATGCATATATTATGGATTAATTATTTGATACATAAAAAACATGATGAGTGTGCTTTGCGATTCCATGCTCAGATTAATAAGAACTAATATTTAAAAATTCTTTGAAAAGTACCTTTTCACTCTCGGCATCAAGAGCCGATGTAGCTTCATCTAGTAAAAGTATCTTTGGATTTCTTAGTAAAGCACGGGCAATAGCAATACGTTGCTTTTGCCCTCCACTCAGCTGTGCACCTTTGTCACCAACTGGAGTGGCATACCCCTATAGGAATAAAATAAAAGAGTAAAGAAAATGTTCAGACTACATTAAATAAGCACTGAAATTTCTTGGTTTTCTAGAAAATTCTGGACATTTCAATTAGATAAATGTAAAAAATAATTACTTACAAAAGTATTGAATTAAAAATACAAGCATGATCATTATAAAAAAAGTTCAGATGATATGATTCAATTTTTTTAGTGACAAAAATCACTTCACAAAATAGATAGTTTTTCCCCCATGCATTTAATACATTCCATAATTTCAGAAAAAAAAAAGTCTATAAGTCTGTCAGGATTATCTGAGGAATTATACAAAGTTCATATATTTGAAAGCTAACTAAGTTATTTACCTTATACCTAGGGATTGAAATACGATCCAGCGGATCAGGCATCTTTTGGCTACCTACCAGATCCAGCAACATCTATCGGATCTGATAAACCCAATTTTTTATAATTAAATAATCAATAATTTAAACCCAACTTTAAAGTCGCAAAATCGTTTATTAAGCAATTGATTGTGAATTAATAGATTTTATATTTTCAACACAGTTTGGAAAATTTTAACAAAAATAATAAATTACATATTTTTTTATAAAGAGGAATTAGAAAAGCAAAGTCTACAAGAAAATGAAGACTATAGCAAAAAGACAAACTTTAGAAAATAAACAGATTTTGGGAAAATACTGAAGAATGAAATGACTTCATATAAAATGGAGTCAAAGGAAAATATTTGTCTCTGAAATGTGTCTACTTATTGACGGTTAAATCAACTAGTGTCTAGGCTGAGAGGGCATTCTCGGTCTCTGGTTATATTTGCAATTCATTGAGAAGTAGGTTGGGGGATGACACAATTAATATGATTTGTTTCCTTAGATCGTTCTTTCAAACTCAAGTGATTTTCATTTCTATGTAACTTCGATTTAAGCAATTAAGAAGAATTAAGAGTTCCCTTGTTTGTTACATTGACCAAAAACTGCCAAAGATTATATTTTTATGTTAGTATGAGACAAGGTTAGGTACAATTTATACATCATTTGCTCAACGACAATAGAGATAGAGACAACTTAATTTTAGATAAATAGAAAAGTACTATGTATAAAACAAACTGATGTTTTTTGGTGTGGAAACTAGTAAGACTGATCATCATCAATTTGTTTGATACTTACTACTAGTAGTTACTACAATTAATTGTTGGTGATTGATTTCCTACCCTATGAGTAATTATTAATAAAGTTCATTTTCTAATGCTAAAATAAACGTTTCGTTCGTCAATTTGGAATAATACCTTTATAACTACTTTCACTCAGCCGATTTTGGAAAAATACATACTGGTAAGATAGACTTATTAACCCTCTGACTGCTCAATTTGCGGACCGAAATCGCTACAAAAATCGTGTATTTTTTTTGCATATTAAAAATCTATATATATTGGAGAATTGAAATATGCATTTTTTTCTTTCTAGAAAGACTTTTTACATAGATTTTTATCATGAGAAACTAAACTGTCAGAAGTTATTGTTAGCTATATGCACAGTAATTCCCGGATTTCCACGAAAAGGAACTGAAGGAGGAGGAATATTCTTCATATCAATTTTGCATCACTGCCTAACGCTTTGCAAGTTTATTGAATCATGATCAGATTCATCGCTATCTGAGGAGCAGTCCGAAAAATCTATATCACTATAAAAACTAAAATCACTTTCAGAATCTGATAAATCATCAGGAATATATACTCTGTCAATCACTGAACGTTTTCTAGCAGCCATTTCTGATTAGAAAAAGGCGCCAAACAAAGGCGCAAAGTTAGAGCGGTAAATACAAAGTACCTTCAAATGCCGCAATTTAGTGGACGACTAGCGACAACTGTTGACCAAAATCTAAATTTAATGTCTTACACTGTATGTAATTTACTTCATTGGTTAAACGGTGAAAAAGCGGGATGCCCTCCTCAATAAAGATAGAAAAACACCTGCCCGCGAAAATCGCGGGATGAGCAAATTTTGCTACATTTGAGTTGCCCGTGGAAATCGCGGGATAATCAGCCAGTGGGTTAAGAAAGTACCAATCCGGTTGGATTGCAATCCTAATTATTCCAGAAAGATAAGACACAAATTCTGAACACTAATATATTCACCAATCTACCTAGTTTTAGAGACAAATTTTTCTGAGTAGAACAGATAATTTAGACAGTTAGAAGAGTAGGCATGATTTAAGCAGTAGCATACATATTTAGCAATATAATACCTGAGGCAAATTGGAAATGAAATTATGTATGTTGGCTTGACGGGCAGCGGCAATGATTTCGTCCATTTCAACTTTTCGGGAGTTATCCCCATAAGCAATATTTTCTGCAAGACTGTAACTGAACAGCACTGGTTCTTGAGATACGAGCCCAATATGTGATCTTAGATTTGACACATTCATCTCCTTCACAATAGCATCATCTAACATCTAAAACATTAAAATTATATTGACATCAATTTTAAAAATATGTGCAAGCAAAGAACAGTAAATTAGACAAAAGGAAGAAGGAAAGTAAAATTCTTTCACAAATATTTGTACATATTTTGGTTTGGCATTGCTCAGTCATTTAATGGTAAATAAGGACTAATTAAATCAATACCCCCAGGAGCAGAATTATATTCAGTGTTCTGCAACACAACTCCAAGCAATTGCAATTGTTCTGCAGGCATTTTGTCCGAATTTTGAAAACTGTAGTAAAATCAAAAACAGACGCAAAACACAATTACATATTTTTAATAAAACAAATTAATTCACTTTATTTAAGACCAAGGCATACTTTCAGAATTTGCAATTCTATTGATAACTTTTGAAGTTAAATATTTTGTCATTGACATAGAAGATGTGGTATTTATAAAGTGTTTGTGGTAATTTGGGAGGTGTAGGGAGATTGTGTTCCATAGCTAGAAAAGAAAACAAGATGTGGCAAGGAGCACGCTTTGCTTAGCAGAACATTGTAACTTATGATTTTTAAAAAATTGGCCAAAATTTTGATAAAATTCAGGAAAAACAATACAATTTATTTTTATTTTTTCCTCAGAATTTGTGTATTGTACCTTTAAAACATTGTTGGTGTTTATTTTCAATCAAACATAATATGAAAAGGAAAGTAATGAACAAGTGATAAAATGCTACTTACAACATCTCCTTGGAGAGGATCATAAAAACGCTCAATAAGTTGGATGCAGGTACTCTTTCCGCATCCACTGCTACCTACAAGTGCAACTGTTTGGCCAGGTTCGATTTCCAAAGTAAGGCCTCTGAGAATTTTAACTTTTGGACGGCTTGGATAGTTGAAACGAACATTTTTAAAGCGAATATATCCTTTCACATCATCCTGTTGAAGTACAGCAAAATTAGTGAATAAAAATACTTTTAGAATATTCAAAGGAAATTTTAGATTACCCAAAGTAAATATTTAAAAATGATAAGAATTATATGGAAGTTAAAACAAACAATACTATGATTATAGAACGAATTAGTAGTGAGTGTGGTGAAATTAAATATTTACTTCTTACGAGAGTGACACATATGTGTTAACTATCCTTTCTATAGAGGGTATAGTTATAGTATGTAATAAAATGATGCCAAATTAATTTTTTTTTACTTAATGGTTTGTTAATTTAAAAATCTGAAATCCGGTCATCCGAAATTGTCCAAAATTCCAGACGTTTTGCTCACCAGCATTTATTTTGCTTTTCTCACTCTACATCTTTCCAATAATTTTTAAAGAACAAGGAGTTAAACCTGGACCTAATTAATGAAACAGTGCAAAATAATTGGTATGTTCAGAGTAAATACAACACAGAAACATTAGATTTTAAAGTAAAATTTGTTGCATTGTATTAGAAAGGCCTTTTTTCCTTTTTAATAAGTTATTCCTATTTATATATCTGCTATCTTATTATTGCAATCGCAAAATTCACGCGGGGGGGGGGGGGATTAAATTAATGTTTTTTTGACAAAAAATGCAAATAATCAGAAATTTGGAATGGCTGAGGATTTTGTATTTGGGACATTGTACTATACTTTAACATAATCACTACATCACTAAAAAAACTAAAACGTTTTCAACATTAGAAGGAATAAAAACTCACCAAAGTGCGGCCTAGTTTGGAAAATGCATTAATTTTGGGTTTGAGATCTAAAAGTTTAAAGATTCGAACAGCAGCTACTTTGGCCTTCTGGTAGTCAGGTGCAAAAGCAACAGCTTGTCCAACCATTGCTGTTCCCAAAATAACTGCTTCAATTACTCTAAAAAAATATTAATTATAACAATCAGTCAAATGTTACATAACGTTATTTAAGTAATAAAGAAATATAGACAGTGGAAAAAATTGTTATAATTAAACTAAAAGAGTAATTCAAAAATTGCTGAAAACTATTATCAGTAAGTGGTATACGAAACTAAAATTTACATACTTGAAAAGGTCAGGATATGTTAATGTTCCAGCAGCAACTAAGATACTTCCGTAATACATGGAAGTGGAATAAGCAAATGATGGTATACTTTGTGCAAACCCAAAAGTTACTCCTCTAATTTGAGAATTCTTTCGTGATTTCCTAAATGAAAATTATAAATTAATATAGATTGTCAATGAATAAAAAAACATGTGCAGTTGTAGCAATTTATTTAGGGGTAATTTATTTAGCAAGTAAATTAGGGGTAATGGAAAATACATTCACAATTTATCACATTACTGTTGATTGTGGGTTAGAGATTGACAGAACTACTTAATTTGAACGAAATTTTGTAAATTAGCAGTCGGAGTAAAATTTCATTTTGGAATTACTAAAAAATGGTTTTATTTGTGAAATAAAATTTTAATAGAAACTTTATGACACATTGAACTGCATATAATTAAAGCTAATAAAAACAAAACACAAGCTATTCATAATGATTGATAGGCAAATCCTTAAGATCAAGCGGTACAACTACAGTCTACGTTTATAGCAGTGGCAATAGCCTTGGCGATTTTTTTTGGCGCACTTGTACTAGCTAGTTATGGTAGGTTAAGGCAACTCATCTGTATTTACGGTTATAGTGGTTTTCATGGCAACCTCAGCAAACAGAAAATTTAAATTTTAATTATTCTAGAAAGTTCTTTCAAAATCCATAAAGTCGTTTGATTTCATTGGTTCGTTTGAAATTTTTTCTTCGATTCCATTGGTTATTTTAATTTTAAAATACCCTTTGATTGCATTGGTCCTTTAAAATTGGTTTCTTTGATTCAATTGGTTTGAGGTTTTTCTACAGTTGTGGAATTTTATAATTCACTATAACTTTTTTTTTCACAGTAGAGTTCCGACATATCTGGAATTTTTATTTTTTAATAATTTTTTCCCGGAACAGTTCTGACATATCAGGTTATTGACATACAATTTCTTGCTTTTTTTTCTTTCAAAAAATCTTTTAATTTTTCAACATTCCCACTGTATTTAGTGTAATTGATAAGTTTCAGGGTACTCTTACCCAACATTCACAGCTTAGTTTTTCTGCTGGTTCACAAATGTGTTTAAACTTATTGCTTTTCGTGAAAGTGTTTAAAAAATATACTTTTTAAACGTTCTCAAATGTGTTTTCAAACTTTCATTTTTCATTGTAAAAAGAGAAATTTTTTTGAAAGAAAAATATTTTTTAAATAATTCTTTCCTTGGAGACTAGAAGTGCACCAAAAAGAATCACCAAGGGTGTTGCCACTGCTATAAACGTAGACTGTAGCTGTACTGATCAAGCAAACAAATTGGAAATGAATCAACCAAGATCAATAAAAATCGAAAAGCCATGAAAACATGATAAATTTAGTTTCCGCATCCTGTTTAGAATGTGGTGTTGGAACAAGTGAGCTAAGATTGAGCTGTGGATTGTTTCTCATGTTAGTATCCTGAATGCACTTTTATATTTTTGCAGCAACTCAACCATTTATTTTATATTAACAATGTACCTAAAGATGCTCCACATAAAAAAATGTTTATCAAGATAAACTGTTCTTTCAGTAAAACTGTTCTACCCATTAATGGAAAAAGCTTAAAACTATTGGAGTATGTTAGTAACTGTAAAACACATAAAGTAACACGTAAAAATAAAATATACTAAAAGTGAAAAGTGGTATATTTAAAATTAAAGGCACTTAATAACCTTTGAACTTATAGAGTATAATGTAAATTTCTCAAAATAGTTCAAGTGCATATTTAAAAGCAAATAGGGTGCTAAACCCCAATTTAAAATATTTCGATCAGAAATCTAGATTTAAACTACCAGAGTTATGGAAATCATAAGTTATGAGACAGTTGCTCAGTTATTAAACATTCATTAAAAAAAGCTAGTAATTGCAAGCAAATTATTTACTTGTGAGGTTCATATAAAGCTGATCTGAATTGTGAATAGAATGCTTCCTCTTGATGTAGAGATGCAACGGTTCGTATGCTTTCAATGGCTTCAATTGCAACCTATATTAAAAATATCGAAACATGTAACATCCAAAAATATGCTACTCTAAAAAATTCAGATGATTCAATAGTATACTTTCTAAAATAGTGAACAACCTAGATTATGTTTATCTCAGTTATAATTTTTTAAACTGTTAAATAAAGCAAAATACATCAAAAGGGCACTCAATTTTAAACAATACAATTCTACATATGAGCTTATAAAGTAACAAAATGTAAAGTACTGACATTTATTACTTGAAACATTTAAACAATATACGAAAAATAAATTAAATTTACAGTCAGATATCAACAATTTGAATTATGTTATTTGTTTCAATAAATTATTGAAGGCTACTCAGAGGTAAATGTAATGCATCACATTTTAAATAAAATATCCTTTTCATTTAATATAAAAGGGCACTCAGGAAAGTAATTTGATGTACCTGGAGAATTCAAATGTCAATTAGAGTTCAGTTACCTTTGAGGCTTGTTCTGTTCCGGATTTTTCATTTAACATCTGACCACTAATTAATCGACTCTCAAAATATGTTGCTAGCAAAACCAATGGAATGAAACAAAGAACAACAATTCCAATTTTATAGTTAAACCACAGACCAATGACAACAGAAGCAATGAGAGTCGATAAAGCTTGCAATGCAGTGGATATACGAGATCCTGTAGCCTAAAAACAAAATTAATATTAAGTCAATACTCTTCCAGACATTAAAAAATTAGCTCCAACTAAATAGCAATGGTATTTGTATAGTTAGTTCAACCTGGGATTTTCTAATTTATGGTACAGTTAAAAGAAAGTATAGGTAAATAGATCTTAATTAGGTACTTTTTACAACGCAATTGAATAATCATGAAATAAAAAATTAGAACAGTAGAACTCCAGTTATCTGGATTGCTTTGAGAAAAAAAAGAAAGCAAACTCCTCATTCTAAAAGTTCCTTGTCGGTGAATGATAAAAAAGTGTGCTAGTGTAGCGATAGCGTTATACACAGACATTGAATCACAAGTCTTGTCACTTTCAGTGTGGCTTTGGCCTTCAATTGTGTCATTTGTTGCTGCATTTCGCCTTTTCGTTTTCTGTTGTATTTGTTTGAATGGCCCTAATTTGGAGGCCTAGGTAAGTACAAAACATAAACAAAATTCTTTTCATAGTCATTAAATAACATTACATTAAATATTAAAGCAAAATTTGCCTTTTTACTAAGAAATAAACTTCTTTTCGTGAATTATCCAATTATCCGTATGGGGTCTGGTCCCAGTTGATCCAGATAATTGAAGTTCTACTGTAGTTCAAAATAATGCATGGGCAGAATAAATACTTTATCACAAAATAAAGTTACTGTGAATGAATATCTTTTGGAGTAAATTATGGCCAGTATTATGAACTCACACATTTCAAATTAAAACCTAACTAAAAATAAATCAAAGAAAATGCAATAATTTGTAATTTGTTTTATACAATGCAAAATGTTCTTCTATATAATGCTAAATATTACCCTAGAGCTTGTGAACACAGTAGTCTATAGTAGTGTATATTCAGATATTTAAATAAGCAAACTGACAATTACATTAGACCATAAGGAGGAAGTTTTTATTTGCTTACAAGGAATCTCATCAAATGTAACAGACTTTAATTTACACTATTTTATTGGCTTTTGAAGAATATACATACCCCTTGAACATTAGAAGCATCTGATGTTAACCTAGTACACAAAGATCCAACTCCATTTTTCGGATCATCAAACCAAGACATGTCCTAATATAAAAGAAATATTATACATAAAAGATTTTAGGAGTCCGTACCTTCTTAAAGCAAATGTTAAAAATAAAAAGTAAGAAAGAAATGTTCAATTAAATCGTCACATAAAACAAATTCAGAGAGAGAGAGAGCTAATACTTAACAGATTCAACATAGTTAAAACCTCTTAAATTCATTGCTATATGAAACAATCTGTAGACACATACCTGACTGATAATAGTTGTAAAAACCATTTTTCGTAATCTTGATGTGAGCTTTTCACCAGCAAAGGAAAACATGAATGTCTAGAAATAAAAAAAGTTACAAAAAGTCAATATTTTTAAATGGCAAATTTTATAAATATTTTTTTTGCGAGGATGTATAAAAATAATTTTAAGTTCTGCATTAGGCTATCAAAACAAAAAGGTAATACACACCTGAAGAAAGCACGCAATTCCAGCAGATATAGCCATACCAAGGAAGGCAAGAGAGTAGTATGAGATATCACTCAATATTCGTTCATTTTGTTCAGCGAGTATCTGTTTGAAAACAAAAAACCACATTAATAGAGCAAACTTTGTATGAAAACTCTTATTTCATTTCATGAAAAACAATACAGATAGCACTTCATTAAAACTAACTTAAGACAGAAATACTTAAATCCAAAACTCCTCAGAAAAAAATTTAGAACTTAGTGCATTTCAACCCCAACTGTGAATAAGGAAGAGAGCAATGATAATTTTTAGATTTTGGGAATTTTCTCAATCGAATAAATCAAGAGAAAAAAAATGGTACAGTGAAAAAGTAAAATATAGAATGCTTTTTATTACCAATTTGAATGCACTGTATTACAATTCAAACATTATTTGTACATTTAGAACATTTCAAGACCATCTGGTTTGAGAAAAAGAAATATCATAGTATGAATTCACAAAACTTAAAGTTTGTTCACTGAATTCTGTACTTATTTGTCCCAAGAAGTGTATGTAATGCTACAGATGCAAGTATACAATATGCTATCATGCAAGTATTTGAAATAAAAAATGTGTTTTGACTATAAATCAAGAAACACAAATAGGTTCTATAAATATTTAATAATTTAGGTGGTTAATGCTTTCATACCCAAATCCAATTGAAATTTCTATTAAGATGCTTAAGATACTTTCATCACATAATGGGTGAAATACAGAAAAACAATTACTGAACACATGCATGAAAGTGCTCTCATCAAAAAAATATTTTTATTTTTAATGCCCGACCACTGCCCTCTACGGTCTTCAGCACAAGGGGTAAGTTGTAGTGTATTTGTGAAGGATAACATAGTGGAGAAGCTGATGCTACTCCTAACAGGGACTATGGCCAACATCCATGCAATTACCAACCAGTTGAACCTACTAGGTGGTAGACAAGCACTAATGACCACTATACCAGTTATTACTTAAATCTTGAAACACGGAGGATCTCAAGTTAAAAGGACTAATTCCCATAATACTTCAAAACTTACTCTATACGTATACTTACACCTAGAATGTCACCAAAAACAATGCCATATATGGGTGTAAAAAGACCCATGATGATAGCAGAAATTGCACCAACTAAAAGGTATGGCCATTCAGGAGCACACATTGCCATCAAACGTGTCTTAGATGGTTCCATTGATTCTTTTTGTTCAGTTTCTTTCTATAAGCATAAATGAAAATATAATAAATAAAAATATTAGAAATATAAGCATTTGATATAACTAGAATTTTTTACTTCCACTTAATAAGCTAGCAGTTTTGAACTGAATATTAGTGTATAATTTATGCTAATTATTATATTAATGATTAATGTATAAAAGAAAACTTTTATACCAGTAGTTATAAAAAATATCCTATTAAGAAATCTCTTAACAGAATAGAAATATCATTTACTTATTATAGAATGACGGTATAACAAAAATGTCTCTTATTTAAATGCATACATATATGTGTGAAATGTATATTGTTATTTATTAAAAAGATATGCAAGCAAAAGCAAAACTATTTTTTAGTGTATAAAGGTCAATTAGTCAGCACTCTACATAAGATTTTAAGCTAAAAAAAAAAGAGTAAGAAAGAGCAAAAAAAAATACTCACAATGGGCTGTTTATTATGACTCATGTAACTTGTAGCTGAAAAGGTGCGTGTCACCGCCTTTCGAGAGAAGGAACATTCAGAATTGAAAGATCCTGAACTAAGGATGCTCACTTGACGCTCAAGTTTGGCTCCATTGTCCTCTAAAATGTCGTCATCAGAATCTTCCTCTTCATCCTCGTCGTCATCTTTAGTCTATAAAAGTTACAAATTGATATTTTTAACAAAACATCATTGCCATGGTGGGCTTAATTCATCTCATTTATATTTTGTATGTTTTCCACCACTAAAAAGCTGTCCACAGTTCACAAACCTCTCTCCAGCCATTCTGAAAAAGCCGATTCCTGCAACAGACATGCTCCAAAGATTTTTCCTAAAATCTACACAAGAGCAGCTACATGCCAACCCACTTAAGCAATAAGATAAGCTTTTATTATCCAATATTTTCATCACTATGTTCATGGCAAAACATAACAGAATTGTCGATGAAAATAAATCAGAAGCAAGTAAAAAATATTTCATCACAAAAATTACAATTGAAAACACATAAATAATCCTTTTTTACATGCTAAACAAAATGAAATATTTATAAAAATTAATACAATACTTCCATCATTTCCTACAATATTCTTTAAATTATCTTTCAACAATGTTACTTCTTATAAAATATTTTGATATGCAAATATTTATACAAAACTATTTCCCGCTTTTATCCTTTTTAATAATTTCTCCAGTGAAGTATCCACTATCTATTCAAGACATAAGAGCCTTCAAAGGAAATACTTAAAATTACAGAAACAAGCTTACTAAAAGAGAATTAACTTTTGAAAAACTTAACTTGCATTCCTTTTATAGAGATAACTATTATGTAATAAATATTGTTATGGAAAGGCACAATAATGAAATTAAATGTTATATAACATACCTGAGTCATGACCAATTGATAATAAATTCCTTTCTTTGCCATGAGTTCTTCATGAGTTCCACTTTCATGCACAACACCATCAGATAAGGCAACAATTTTATCAGCAGTTCGTATAGTTGAAAGACGATGAGCAACTATGATAGTGGTTCTACCTTGACTGGCCTATATGTAAAATAAATTTTTAATTACAAAATTACAAGAAAAATATGATAAGCACTAAAAATAAAAGGAAACATCAACCAAACCAGAACAAAAAGTTAAACATCAAGTGGAAAACAGAATTATCAAAACATAATATAAAGACAACTGATCTACAATGCAACAAAGACATGAATCTTGCTGTTATTTTTATCTGTATTTTCTCCGGAAAGGAATTTCTAACTAAATGGAATTTAAAAGAAAATACAAAGATAAAAAATTTGTGATGACACAAGTAAGAACTTCCAAGTTGTTAAAGGAATTTTAATATGTTAAGAGAATAGGCGACCATAACTTGTGTATCAAGAAAGATCTGTAGGTAATTCTGTAGTCAGATGATTTACTGAGCATACAATGGTAACTTTTGCCAAAAAAGTCGACAGTTCTAAGGGTTTATAGACAGGGGCCTCACAAATTGAAATTTATTCTAGTGAGAAGATAATGAGCATAAAATATTTTATAAGGCTTTTAGCATTAATGAATATGCAAATTGAAGATAAATTAAGGGGAACATTGAAATTGATATTATGGTACAAGAATGAGAAGTACAACTTAGAGAGCAAAAATTAGTACCACATTTGCAATTCTTCCATTACATTAAGCAGTTATTATACTAGTTGCTAAATATATACTATTTATAGACCTAAATTTACTTATTTCATTAAAGTAGTGAATAAAAACAAACCTGATCGAGAGCTGACTGGACTATAGCTTCACTTTCTGTATCCAAAGCAGACGTAGCTTCATCCAAAAGCAAGATTTTTGGATTTTTAATCAAAGCACGAGCAATTGCAATTCTTTGTTTTTGGCCACCACTTAACTGAGTACCACGCTCACCAACCAAGGTGTCATATTTCTATAAAAAACAATCATATTTTTCAAAAAAAATGCAAGAAAAATACAAGATTGAAATGCAAGACTATTAATGCTTAATTGGTCTGCCACTAGTCATAAATTAGATAATATTTGCTTAGAAAAGTAATATGCATAGGTGTACAAAAACATCCAATACATAAACCATTTAATCGATCATATTCAGATTTCAGTTCAAAGCACTAAAGGTTCTCACTCTTTAAGTGAAAGAAAAATTAGGTTCTTTAATTCGTTTTATTTTTTAATGCTACAGTTTTTACTGAGGTTGCAATATTAGCCCATGAGAGCAAATGTGAAGAAACATTCATGAGTGCCATGTTTGTATGTAATAAGGACCTAGTTTTTAAAATTGTTATAAATTTTTAGCAACCTATATTTTGCTGTTAATATTTTATTACATTTTATCTTGTTTCTTTGGTGTAAGTGAAATAAAATGTGCAGTGTTCCTGCAGAAACTAGGGATTTTTAAAAAAATTTAGGGACTTTCCTCAATTATCAAGGTGTTTTAAGGGCTATTAGAAACTCAATTGAAAACTCAGGCCTTCTAGAGGCCTGTGGTAATCCTATTAACAATTACAATGCTTAATAAAGTTTTAAGCAAAACATTTCAAGGCTAAAAAATTTGATTTTGAATGAATATTAAACAAAAAGTTTCTCAATAATTATGAAAAGTCCAGTATTAGAAATGTTTTAAATTTCTTACCAGTGGTAATGCATCAATAAAGCTATGAACATTAGCTATCTTGGCTGCTTGTATTACATCCTCTAGAGTTGCTCCAGGCTTTCCCAAACAAATATTTTCAGCAATTGTTGTAGAAAACAATACAGGTTCTTGTCCAACCAAACCAATGTTATCTCTCAACCAACCAACATTCAAATCCTTCACATCATTTCCATCAATCTCAATCTGTAAAAACACAAATAAAATGGAGGACACCAGATAAATATCTATCATTCAAGTGTAACAAATTAATATGAGTAGATGAAGTTCTTGAACTGTAAAGAGAGATAACTTAAAATAATTTATAATTAAAAATTTCTTTTCAATTTAAAAACAGATTTGAATAGATATCTTAAATCACATTTAAAAGTCCAATTAATATACAGTAGAACCTTGATTATCCAAGTTCCAACTAACCAAGTTATCCAAGTCAAATGTAATACTTTTTTTAAAGCTTACTTTAAATAAAGCAATTTGACCTGAGGGAGAAAATGATGTGGAACAAATGACCATAGAGGATTTTGTCTTGAGAGTTTGTAAGGTATTTAACTCAGTATCAGAATTATTGTAAAACCATCCCAACAAAAACACACTGTGACCAAAATCCCAAGTAAGATTTTCCCTTTTTTTTTTGCTTTATGAATATTTCAGTCCCAGTAGTAGTAACATGCATTACAGTAAATTCTTCCTGTATTTCGTAAAGCTGTTTTGTGTTACTACATTCATAATATACAAGAGGTCACTTTGGATAGTTAATATTTTACTGTATTTAAAAATTTTATACAGAAAACTACCTAGAATATTAAAGGAACATATAAATTAATTTAAACACATTTCTTGCTAATATAACATAACAAATGATTATTTGTTAATGTCTTATCACAATAAAAGTAGATAATCTAATACTCACGCTTCCTCTGTCAGTATCATAAAATCTTTGAATTAGTTGCACAATAGTACTTTTCCCGCATCCACTGGGACCAACAAATGCAACTGTATCACCTGTATTTATGTTTAAGGATACTCCTCTTAAAATCTAATGGAAAGAAATTGAAAATAAATCAGTAAACAAAAATAAATTTTTCATATCAGTCTTATCAATTAACAACACAAAAAGTGCATTTTAATGTATATAATTTGTTTGGTAATACTAACCGGAACATCTGGTCGAGCAGGATATTTGAAATGAACATCTTTCAAAGCAATATTTCCGTAGAACGATTTTGGCATTTTTCCAGTATCAGAGCTGCTATCAATAGGTGGTTTCTATAGTTTATAAAAAATAATTTGAAGAAAAATTTATAAATTGCAAATCAAATATAAAAGCACAATTGTATTTTTGAAGACCACATGACCATAGTGATTAATCAAATTATATAATAAAAATTCACACTAAAACAACTTGGGCTGTGAACTTACAATATAAATTACATGTTCCGTTTGCAACAATTTCATTTTGAAGCATTATTGTAAGTACACTTGCATTTTCATAAATAAAAACTATGAAACAAAAGGTCAGTATTTGTTCAGTTATACATACTACCCTGTAGCATTATTACAAGAATTAAATTATCTGCAAATTAATACTATACATTCAATCAAAATGTTTCGTTAATGCAAGAAAACAGTATCAAGGCATTTCAGATTTTACTATTTTACCTTTATAAAAAACCAATACACGAGTTTAATAAAAACCTCCCAAATTACAGAGCAATAGTATAAAATAGTGACTTAATAAATACACAAAACTTTTATAGTCATTTCGAAAAGTTGTATAATTGTAGCTGACATTCATCTAATTTTTAATGGAATTGCAGAGGATCACACTCTTTCACTTTAACTACAACATTTGAATTCATAAATTTCAGTTTTAACTATAAATGATTAGATAGAATATAATTAAAAAAAAATTCTTCTCCAAAGCGAGCAATTTGTTTTGTACAGAAAATGTTACACTTAGATACAGATAACATATTAAAAATCCTTAATGTTTCAAAAATATACATAAAACATACTCTTTCAATTATAGAAAAGACTTTTCCAGCTGCTCCTCTAGCAAGTGCAAAGGCTTCAAAGTATGGAGCAGTTTGGCCAATACCCATAGCACCTAACATTACATTGAAAAACACCTAAAAATAACAAATATAAAACATTTTTAATGAATTACTATAATTCAATTCATAAAAAGAAAACTGTTCAGTTATATCTATACTAGCGAAATATCAGTGCTTCGCCACAGAGTACTCAAGATCATTACAGAAAATTGCTTTTATATACTAAGAAATAGTAATGAAAAATTGTTCGATATTTATAAGGGAATGGAAAATAAGTAGCAACAAACATTTTAAGTAAACAACATTGTAAATTTGGCTTAAGACACACTTTTTTTTTTTATAAAACTTTCTTGTTAACTACATTTTTGTTTGTCCCTTTGGCTGCACAATCATGAAGCTGTCAGAAGAGCTTACACATGAACAGGTTACATACAACTAGCCATGGGAGAAATAGTCATTCCTTAAATCCACACCAGCAATTTTCAAAGACTGCCCATGAGCTTGGTTTATCGTCATTGTGAAGCGTACTGTCACGGAAATTGCAGTTGTTTGAATAAAAAGCGGCGTAGGGAATAAAAGGAATGAGAGGTATGTAAACTGTTTCTCTCCCAGCACATTCTGTGAAGATGGTTGCTTCAATCAAGTTATTATGCAGACTTCATTTCATAGTAGGTGGTGCAGAGGGACATGTGAGCCTGGTACTCGTCCATGGTTCCGTATGTTATCACATGCCATCACAGTGAACTCTTGAAACCTTTGCCAGTTATTACAAATGTGTTGTATGACACTGGCCCACACCTGAGAGTCAGTGCCAAATATGAAGTAAGATAGGGAATAGAAAAACACCATTCATCTCTCTTCCAAGGCACAACACAGTGTGATTCTATTATGCAATCAATATCAATGAGCTTCATGCCTAATAATGTGCACTGGGAAAAGAAAAGGAAAACAGAGGAAGCTATGAGTAAAAAATCTATGTATTTTTATGTATGTGGAAGAGGACATACATTTAAAAAATTGTCATAAAATAAGAATTATTAGAAAGTGTTCTGCTTCTGGACAAAATTTAATGACAAAACAGCAAAAAATATTGAAAGCAGAGAAAAAACGAATCTCCAGAATACATTACACTCCTATCTTAAAACCAAACTACACTTTTGTTACATATTTCCTTCAAGTATTACATCAATGAATTGTAAATCATTGTGTTTAATATTACTCTTTCCTGTGTTTGCATTACTGTTTTCTGTATGCCTGTTCTTATCAGTTCATTTGTCTGATGCAATCCTTTCCATGATATGCAGTGAGTTAGCATCGTTATTACAAAGTCTGTTGCTGTTTGTTATGTCTGTCTGTCTGTTATAGTCTGTTGCAATGTCTCTTTATAATTATTGAAAGGAACTTTTGACATTGAACTTATGAAATATACAGCCATGCGAAATTCCAGTGCTTTGTCTTGTTACCCAGGAAATAAACTAATAAATGGACTTAGGCCTTTTAAGAGTCCCATTTTTCAAAAATCTTTCTTATTGCACCTCTACAGTATAAGAATCATCATGCAAAATGTCAACTTCATAGACATTATTGTTCTTGACATACAGTGATCAGTCGAAGAGCGAGCAATATTTGGATTTTACATATAAATTTGAGTGCCAAAAAGAACAAAAGCAATTCCACAGTTTTAAACCATCGAAATGTTTGGGTCTAAAGTTTTATACGCTTGATCAAGCAATTCATTTTCTTCACAGCTTATAACAATGAAATCATTTCAGTTGTGAATGCTTATGATTAAAGCAAAGTACTATTAAACTACCCTAGCTTTTTTAAACAGACAGTATACATCTCATAGTATATTAAAGCAGCACTGGAGAATCTAAAATCATATACAAGCATTAATGCTCATTGGCTTACTTCGCAATATTATTACTCTTGTTGGTATTTAAATAGCACTATAATAGAAAAATAATTAACAACCATAATGATAATATACTTACAATGATCAGAGTACTTGGCTTGTATTCTGGCACCTCTTGATCTCTGCCATCAACAATTAACCTCACGCCATACCAAAAAGCCAAAGCATATCCAGCATAAATACAGAACCATATCAGTGCAGCACCAATACTCGTCAGAAGACCTCTACGGACACCTTTTTTACTTGCTGGTATTAGGCAGTTGTTATACCTTCAGAAAATAAACAATATTTATAAATAAAAACAAATTAATGTGAGATCACAAAATTGATTATAGTAAAATACAAAATCTCAGAGAATATAATCAATACTGTAACAATTTTGTGAAGATACACTGATGTTCAATATCGCATTAAATTTTCAATTCTTGGCATATTAAAATAAATTTATATAACATTGAGTTTGCAAATATTCATTTCAAGCTCGAGTTAGACGTTTATAGTTTATGCAAATTTATGAATTTGAATCAAAATAAAGATTCTTCTTTACCAAGAATAAATAGCTGAAACTAAAACTTTTCCACCTAATTTACCATATATTACATACTATATTACCCCATAAAAATAGGTGAATATTTGGTGAATAAAATGTAATTATCAACTGCTAATTGGGGTGCATTTATGATGGATTATTTTTCTAAACATTGTATCATTTTATGGAAATCTTAAGAACTAAGATTTTATGGTATTATGGAAACAAATTGAAAAAAAAAAAAAACAAAAAAAAAATTATCTATACTCTACATATTTGTTAGCTTTTGTGACAGAACTTAAAGCAGTATTTCTCAAAAAAAAATTACTCATTTATCTTTACTTTTGTAGTCTCTTTTAATAATAATTTTTTAAAACTAATTTTAGTTAAACATTTTTAAATTTAATGAAAAGATTATTTTAATTGATAAACTTTTGAGATTAAATGATTGTGGTTGTCAAGGAACAATTTTCAATATTTAACATGCATATACATTCATAGCATCAAATAAAATAATCGCTTTACCATTGACAAGAGAAAAGAAAACGTTTAAAGATAAAATTTTACTTCAAAATGGGTTTTATTACTGAAGAAACTTGGGAACTTGAGAATAAGTTTGGAAATACTTTTTTGATATTTTGTATGATTTTGGAATACAAAAATGCAAACTGTAATTTTGCAAATATATCCATGTTTACAGTACCATCTATTGTAAAACTTATAAAATAAAAAAATTAAAGCCTTTGAAGTGGAAAAGAAAAAATTGTATAATAAGTAATGCACCTTTCAATTTCCTTTTCTTCTCCACCAAAACACACTACAGTACGAATTGATGACAATACTTCTTCAGCTACTGCTCCGGCAGCACCATAAGCCTCAAGTTCTTCACCAGAAACAGCTGCTTGGATCTATATGTAAAAGTGAATTGATATACACTAAACAACAAAGTTTAAAACAAGAATTTCACAATTCTAAATTTTTTTTTATGAATAAAGTACAAATACTATTTTAACACTAAATAAGCTCAATTTGGAAAAACAAAAACATTTATTTTTATTCAACCTGGAGTTATCTTTATTTAGTCTAGTGGGGGCCTATATTATTTAATAGATTGCCCTACATTATAAATTTAAAGATTGTCTTACTGTTGTAACCAAATAAAAACAGGTTTTAACTGGGTTACTATAACACCAAAGCAATACATCATGAACAAGTAGCAATTAGTTTAATACCCTTGCAAATAAGCACAATACTTTTAATATTGTCATCCGATTAACAGAGTTGAATTAAGGCTTATAAATTCTGGAAAGACATTAACACAAAGCTGTCAAAAGCAGGATAAAAAACTGCCTGGCAAAAATCTCCGCTCTTTTCTGGCGATGCTTTTACCTTAGTCACAAGGTCATAACAAACAATTACCAGTGACAGACAATTTCTTATTTCCATCAAATCACCAAAGTAAGCCTCATTGGATGTGGTCAGTACTTGGGAACTTCTTTTGCTAATGGCTCTTATATACACACTAGATGTACACTGGCTAATAAGATTTGTCTGGTATGTGACATGTTGAGAGGGTATACAAGTTCATAGTGGCGATTTTGTGAGCCTAAATTCAAATTGAGTACCCATTTTTGTTAATGCCTATCCAAATGAGTGAAACCTCAATAGGTACCAGAATGTGTGCTGGCATAAGTTTGAGTCAGTTTTAAAACATTTAGAATTCAAAAAATTAGCTCATAGCATGTTTTTCTTTTAAGTAACTGGACTTTGTCCAACCACAACTTTTGGAAAACAAGCAGTAAAGGGTAAAACAAATATAGCCATTTCTTTCAAGGATGTCAATTCCAAGCACCGTGATATTCAAAAATATTTTTCCATGGACTTTCAGGGTTAAGAAGAATCCTAAAATGTAATATTTACTTAAAGAGGATTAAAAATTATTAAAATTGGTCCAGTTAAAAGTCGATAAGGCTCTGTGCAGAGGTAGAATTTGGAGCATGCCACTTCATAGAGATGTACAATAAATTCTATAAAGCTGATTTACAGAGATTTGTTATCAAAAAGCTGGTGATCAAATAGTAATTACACTTATCTAGAACTATATGCACTTATCAATGAACTTTGATACATTGCTCTCAATTAAAGCTATAAATCCATTTAACCTTATTTGAAAAAAAAATAGATAAACTTGAATGCAAAAAACAAACCTTTGATATAATACCCATGGCAATGGACAGTATAGGCATAATACAGAGGCATACTAAAGTTAGTTTCCAACCGTAAAATAAGGCACAGCAGACACAAAGAATAGTTGTGGATATAAAACTAATACACATGCCAACTTTTTCTCCCATGCCATCTTGAATTCGAGACAAATCACTGAAATAGAAATAAAGCAAATGTAGGGATAAAATATTTTAAACTCACTATGAGAATTTGTCAAACATTTCAAACAATTATACTACATTCATAACATTGTATTAAATTCATGGTTTAGTAACCATTTTATACAACATACTATAATATTGTGAACATTACATAAAAAATAGTTTGGGACAAAGAATCATGGGTTATTGCAATATTTTTTAATGGAGATAATATTTTAAAAGGTTATTACTAATTCTTTATATTCTGCAAGCAGAAATATAAAATATGAATAGTTCCAGGGGAAAATATAGTGTACGAAATTCATATTTTTAGTAAAACTTATGTATTAGAACAAAACAGGTAAAACCGATTCTAATACTTTCAGGTTTTCAGAAGTATTGATAGTAAAACATACATCTTAAAATCTTGGTTTTATTCCAAACATTAAACACATAAAACTGTTTGGTAGAGGTGAAATTTGAGAGCAGGTTAAAACAAGCTTAATAGATAATAAAGAAATTTCAATTAAAAATGAATGCAATTTACTAATAAAAGCCTCCTATGAAAATGTGCACTCCCTAAGTATATCATGACAAAAATAAGATTTATGTATTAATTAATTATTATTATAAGATTACTTACCCAGTGAGTCGACTAGCAAAATCTCCAGTTTGGTTGGTATCAAACCATCCAATATCTTGCCTTAAAACAGATCTCATGAACATACATCGTATTTTGAAAGCTTGATTGGCAGCAGCCATACTGAAGAAACTAACAAAAATGTAGTTGCAACAAAACACTAAGCATCCTATTATACCAATATAAAGGCACAAGTTTGCGACATCATGTAGGAAAGCGTCTGTTGAAAAGCTGAAAAACAATAATTCAGTATTATAGATGGAATGCCTTTAAGTACAAAAAATACAATCCTCACTTATCATAAATGTAACAAATGAAAATTCTTCAGATAGATGGTCTGTCCTGAAGGTATCCAGCCACTACTAAGTGCTAATACAGTCGAGCCCGCAAATAGCTAAGTTGCACGATACACTGAAAATTATTCGTTATAACCGATATAATAAAAAAATGGACCTACCCACATGTTCTTAAGCAAAAGAATTTTCACACAAAGGCTAAAAATGTGTTTTGCCTAACTGTGAAAAAGTCTATAAAACTTTCTTTAGAACTGTTGAATTTACAATGCAGTTGCATAATTCTTTTTCCAGTGCACTAAAATTACCACAGCAGTCAGTGTTATGCGATTCGAAGATCGCACGCAAAGTTTGAAGACTGTCCATGACAGATTTTGATGTCACTAACTGTCTATTTACTTCAATGTCTTTCTCTATGAAATCATCAGAAGTATTTCATAAAACTGCTGCAATGATGCCATCATCTGTTTGTTGTGCTTCAGTTTCTATTTTGCAATCGCTAGCAACATAATCAATAAATATAACATCACCACATCCAAAATTCTTTTTTCCTGTAAATTTTTCCACAGGGAACTTTCTTCAGGATCAGGCTCAGAAACGAAATCTGAGTTCCTAAGTTTCCCTAAAAATTCTGCATGTTTCCAGCAGTTTTGGATGGTTTTTGATTGAACCAAACGCCAGGCATCATCTAAAAATTGGCAAGCAATTTTAATGTCCGCAACAAAATGGAGATAAGTTTCTAGATTCAAAAAAACACATCAAATAATCTGAGATCTGTAATTACACTTTCACACATGTTATTATGCCCATATCTAAAGGCTGCAGCTTTGATGTAACACAATTTGATACAAAAAACATTTACTAAACCTTACCTAAGAACCAATCTGCTTGCTATATACTCTTGCTTGCCACATAACAAGACAAAATCACAACTGTCCTTTTATATCCGGTTTACAACTCAAAGTTAAAACATGTGAGCTTAGTAACCAATAAACAATCAAAACCTCTTCTCGGAAATTTTTCTCCATTGCCTCTCTTCCCTCTCATTTTTGTCGTTCAGAATTGGAAAAAAAAGGGGGAGGTTCCTTGCCAGAACCCAAAACTTCACAGTATTAGATATTCACACTCCAAAACTTCGCTGTATGCGATTTTTTTAACACTATTTAATATTGCAGTTCCAAGGGGACAGAAAAAAGTAGTAATAACTCATATTTCGCTAAATCTGAGCTCGCAATAAGTGGGCTCGACAGCATAAAGAGATTGTGCTGCATTGATGTAACTTGGCAGTCAGAGAGGGAACATTTATGTACATACATGAAAAATCATAAACCCATCAGAAAAATTCGGGTGCCCCTTTAAGTAAAAGTATATTCTGTGAGATTTGCAATGAACCAGTGAGTAGAACAGTGAATTTGCATTAAACTTGAAAATTCATCCACAGAAACTATTCAAAAGATTAAGTCTTGATCCTTGTTTTAGATAATTTTTTTAAAGTAACATCATGTGTTCAATGCAGCATAACTGGTTAGCTTACAAGCCACCATCTGAGCAGAAAAAAAAATATTTCAACAAATGGTTAGTCATAAGCTAAACATAGGGAAAATGCTTAAAGGCATGAAAAGTACATTGTTCTGGAACAGTTGTAATGCTATCTGGTGTTAAAAAAAGGGGATGTTAAAGAAATTGGAAGTATATATTTTTTCCATACATAACTGAATTCTGCCATCAGTAAAATTCTAGACTATCTTGTATGAAAGGGGTCATGCACCATTGCAGAGCAATTGATTTGTTCAGCAGCATAAGAATGAACAGGAAAGAGACAGTAGGATCAATGGACACACCAAAACTATTCATGATCATTGGTTGTTTTGAGGTTTCATGGCTCAAGTGCCATAATTGGCTAAACTGCACCAAACAAAAGACAATGTCAAGTAAAAAAATGTCATGAAAGGGGAAGAAATAGGAATTGGGGAAGAGAAGTGAGACCTACGTATTCAGAATAAATAGGAAAAAAGGGTGAGGATACTGGAGCAAAAATTTTCAACTGGTAGATATTTATAGTGCTGAAGATAACCAAATTATTTTACAAATTAATACAAACAAAAAGGTGAAAATTGAGAAATTTTGTAAGTGGTCAGTGGCCGCTGAACTTATTTCATTCAGTGTTTACTTACAACCGTTCAAATGTTTTGTAGAATACGCACAAACATTATATACATCAAAAATATATATCCTCACCCCACGAAATACCAGTACTACGGAAATATATCAGGTCACATACACACGCAAGTATTAATCTTCAGCTTTCTTTCCCTAGATTGCTTAGCATTTTCCTGCTCCAAACATCTGTGTTTTTTCCCCAAATTCCAAATACTATTTACCATGTTTATGTTCCAGTGCTTCTTTTCTTTCTTACTTTTCTTTGATTTAAAAACATTTTTTTTAATGTCCTCAGAACAAAAAAACGTGAAATTGGAGGTTCTACCATATAAACTAATGTTTTTCAGTCAGTGTGGCAACTGTGGCAAAATATTTTAGTCACCACTTTCAAACATTCATTTGCCACGTGGCGACCGTTAATTTTCACCTTTATCTCTCTGATAAGCAAATGGAACTATAAGATATATATTGAAGAATATCAATATCTCCTACTGGCCAATATGCTTCAGAATTTAACACTCCATTAATTACAGGGTTCATTGAAGATACACTGGGACTGATAACCCCCCAGAAAACTGTCATACATGATTTGAAGGAACAAGCCAAAAGCCCCAGATTGGTTTGGTTTTGATGATGCAGAACAGGGTCAGACTCCTGTGAGTTGGCATCTCATTGGTAAGATCATCTGGTTTTGAATAAGTTTATGCTGTGAATAAGGTGATACATTAGAACAAAAAAGATATTCTACAACTAGGAGGGTCTTTAGTGCAGATTCTGGTTCATCATTCAGGGCCAAAAGCTATAGCAGTTATAATGAGTTGGTGGGACATGAAACCATCTGAGGCAATAGTCAATTTGCATTACTAGCCTTCTTACCAGGTTATTACACCTTTTGAAAAACTAACAAATCCAAGACCAACTGTTTTCTCATTGGAGCTGCACTATAACAGGTACTTTTAATTGCCATCATACAGTGGCAATACATGTTTTAACAATACATTTTAAAATAAGAAAATGTACCTATATATATATATATATATATTTTTTTTTTTGAAAACTTACTTAGAGGAATTTGTAGGTGAAGAAAGGGCTGTAAGATTATGTTGCATTCTGTGATGGTCAACAAAATTGTCAAGAATGTTTCCAAACATGACCATAATAGTAGGCATTGCAGCACCAGAAATCATTGCAATTAGAATTGCAATAGAAATTAGTAGTTTATCTAAGCTACTTGAATACCTAAACTGGAGAACAAAAGAGAGAATTAGACAAAATTAGCTGAGAAAGAAACTTTCAAAAATAAACTTTTATTCAAATTAATTCCATACTTAATGCTTTTATACTTCTTCCTTTAATACCTTTATTCCTATTAATTTTATCATGTAGTAATAATTGTTCCCAAGTCTTAAGAACACAAAGATGGATTTAATTGTTTCACCAACATCTACATCACAATATTTTTCTCTGACGAGATATTTAAATGGCAGATGAACTACTTGTAAAATTAGATATTTTTCGACACATTTATGTGAACAGCACTGATTATCTGTTTATAAGTGTAATCAAAGGGCCATACTGGCCAACCCCTCTCACACACCCAAGTAAAAAATCTGTAAGATTTTTAGCAGCACAAAAGAAAAATGACAAAACTCAAAACGACACCCCCACCTGATTCCAATGCTGTTCCTTAACAGTTGAAAACAAAATTATGCATACTAGCTTTACAATATGTGTGAAATCTGTTTCACAAAGTTGACTTGCGCAAAGCAAATTTTTCTGCCAACCAACCTGATTGCAATGGTCTTTTTTATATGGATTGCCATCATTTGGGACAAAATATGGAATGTGTCAGCATGCTAAAGTTTTTACTAGTGCCAAATTCCTTATCGAAAAGAAAAATTCGATAGACTGGTAAAGAAGTGGAATTCCGGAAGAGAGTTAGTTGAATAACCTGATTAAACAAAATTTTCTAATTCATTTTCGCTAAATTCTCTATGTAATAATAATTTAAATAAAAGTTTTTACAGATACAACAACATTAATTTGTGAAACTTTCAGTAAAATATTAGAAATTAAATAACACTCTACAACAGTTTAGGATAGATGCCTACAGAAAATAAAGGTTACTTACAAGTGAAAAAAAGGAAACAGAGGGTATACTTTCACTGAAAGAGTCATCAGGCTTCTTTCTAAAAGTTAGATTAAAAGATAAGAATGTGTTTGTATGGATTGTTTTACGGCACAAAAGAAACACCATTTGTAGTTAAAGTAGAGAGCAATATTTAAATTAAATTATAAGCTTTTTACAGGAAATACACAAAACACAACTGAGCACCGAATCTAACAATATAAAGCATTATTAAAACATTATTTTATGAAAAATGTAGAAATCCAAAAAGAGTGTCATAGCTTTGTGATTAATATATTTAAAATAGTAAATTTTCTTGAATTTTTTAACTATGATCATCACACAAGTGATAATTTAACATTTCATTTTGGTCCAATTTTCTAATCCACTTTACAAAAGAAAAATATAAGCAAACCCAAAAAATATTTACTACCAAATAAAATTTCAAAAAATACTGAAAGAAATGCTCTTTACAACTGTTACAGTAATAAAATAAAGGGTACTAAAAAATTCAATTACTAATGTAAATACTTACAAATTAATACATAAAAACTTAAATAGTAAATCATACAAGGTATACAAAACTAACTTTTTAGAATCAACTTTGTCTGGAGGCTTTCCATTTGGATTTCCATTCGATACCTTCTTAAAGCTCATATTGTTATCTAATTTATTATCTTTGTATGGTAAACCAGATTCTTTGACATTGATTTCTATGTAGGGGGTAGCTGGTGATGATAGATAACTTTCAATATAGGGAGTTTTGTCACTTTGATCACTGACCCTATACAATAAAAGAATTAATTAATTTTTAGTACATTTTGTGCAATTAAATACTTACTAAATATACTAAATTACTATGTATACTACTGTTACAACAAAAATTAAAGAAACATTTGAAGAGCGGGGGGGGGGACCATTTATGTCCACTTTTTGTTAATATTGAACTAAAAATGCCATCTAATGGGCAATAGCAATAGCTTCTACGTTATGAATCGCTTTGGGAGAAAAAGTACTCATGTCTGTAAATATAACGGAGGAAAGATATTGCATACTGGGGAAAAACAACGGACACACAAACAAAACATTCATTTTTCTCAAAATTCATGTCAACGGACATGAATGGTTATTCCCCCTTGGTCTTCATTTATTTTACAAAATTAATTACTGTAAAATTCTAAAATTTTTTTATCTACAAGCAACCATCTTGTAATTCAAACCTTGTAAGCAACCTTCCCCAATAACTTTCAGTTTTGTATCAATTTAGGCATGTTTTTAAAGGCTGGTCACCAGTAGTTAATGTTTTAAAAAGTAAGTTCTAAAATAAAATCTACGTTAGCACAAGTGAACAGTGTTATTAAACTAGCCTGACCATATTTCTTTGAACAAAAACGAAACAATGGGATCAAAAAAATGAGTTTGGTATTATTTCAATTAATGAAAATGATAAATTCCTTTTGGAGATCGTCATTAAAATTGCTCATTTGACATTTGCAAGGATAGTCTGAAAGGTTGAAAAATTGGGATCTAAAACTTTTGTATTTATCTACATAATCACTGCAGATATAATTATTATCCAATCCTACTCTCTGCTAACAAAAATTATTGGTATTCATGGATATGGATATACAATTGTAGGTAATGAATAATAACGTAGGATTGACCAGTATTAAAGTATTATTAAAGTTCTTATTTATAACGAGACAAAATCAACATTTTTATAGAGTTAACAGGAAATAGGAAAGAAAGCTGGACTGTCCTGTCCAAAATAATACATATGGTCAGCCTACATTATCCTAATATAATTAATAGATTTAACTGTGACTCAATAGATTCTGTCACATCTGGGGGCTATCATTTAAGAATGTGTTCAGAAAGGCATTAAATCCAAGTGTATATAATGGTCATCAGTTTACCAACTTGGCATTTTATCAACATCAAAAAAGTCCAACATACCTGCCAACCTCCAAGAAAAAAATCTGGGAGATTTTTTCAGTACAAAAATCAACACCCAACTACAGGAAATGAAAAATGCCTCAATTCTTCAAATCAAAAGCACCACATTAATGATAATTGCACCAAATAGGGCTTAAATTGTCTATATTACGAAAGAAATTCAAATTCCCAACAAGTGATTTCAATGCTTTCCGTTCATAGTTGTGACTAAATGGTAACAAAATTAGCATCCCTTGAAAATTTTCTTTTTTCTCTCCTGAAGAGCAGAAACGAGTGTATTTTCAACAAACATCTGAAAACGTTGGCAGGTAGGTTGTTCTAAGATTTTACCTCAGAAATGTATTCTAAAATTCACAAAACTTTTACCATGAACCTAACAATAAAAGGTGTTCATGCATGCCTATATTAGAAATTAATGCTTTTACCTTATATTTGGTATTTCTAAATGACTTGTAACAATAGGACCATTTATTCTAGGTGTGTATGGTATTTCAGTATCTTCAAAAGCTTCGTTGACATGCTGCTCGTTAACTGTGTTTTGACTATTGTTTTCTGCTAGTGTTTTGTATCCAAGAAGACTAGATACTGGGTTGAGCTGGGTGCTTTCATCAGCCATCTTTCGTTCTGAAACAAAATTGGAAGAATTGTTAATCATGAAAAAAGGAACTATGAGAAGCATCTTCAGTGAAATGTTCTAAAACAGAAAAATGTTGACTTTGGAACACAGCCACTGACACAAAAATTAATTTACAATATAGTTGTATATACTAGTGTAAGGCTGCCTGTACACTTGTAATTCTTGTAGAGAAAACGTTAAGTAATGAAAATAAAACATTGTTTTTAATGTAAACTCGCGCATTGGTGATTATTTAGCTGAGGCAACTAAATAAATGCAACCTGTTTCATTTCAAGGGTGACAAAACTGTTTTAGTATTACATCTGTGGGAACAGAACATACATTTTCAGGACTGTTTGCACACATGGGTGATTATTTAGCATAATTGCCTGCAATGAGTGATGCATTATATTGTTTTCCTATTATAACTATTTTTTAGTCACCTAAAGAAGGTTTATTAGGAACAAGACTTTTTAGTATCGGAACTATTCAATCACCAAACAAAAATGTTGCCAGTCCACTGGATGCCTAACCTCTCTACCATGACATTTTTTGGTATACAAAGTTACATGTAATACAACATGCATTAGTACCTAGCATTTTACAATAGTAATAAGAACATCCAGGAATTTTCACTATGGTGTTTCTTATGTCATCAAATGTATTGGTTGCTTTCCGATAAATTTTTCTTTGTGAAAAATCTTATCTTTCAATTTGTAGAACTTTTCCAAACCTGAATTAGTAATTATTCAAAGCAAGGTATAGTTGTATGTAAAAAAACCCTGCTCTTCTAGGGCCTATTGCTAATGGCTATTAGGATAAAATATCTTTCAATACAAACCTTTATTGAAAGCAATTGTTAAAAAATTATGCCCAATAATCAGGTTACTCAGCTAAAAATAATCAGCTTACAATAAAGCCATCTCAAAACTAATTAGAAACTCATTAAACACCAAATGATTATTGATAGATTTGGAACATATGGTTTACGCTGCTTAATGCAGCAGCTGACCTGGGTGGTTACGTAACTAAATTTCATTGTGTACTTGTTATAGAATATAGTATATAGAATTGTCCTGTAAAAATATTAGGATTTTAATGGAATTATCTTATTTCGTAGTTTTCAATACCAATAAAGTCTTGTCAAATTCTTCGACGATGAACAAATTTTACCTTAAGTTTCAAAAACAGACAATAAAAATCAATTTCAACCAGCACAAAAACAAATAAACACATGATCCCAAAACATTCAGAAAATAATTTTATTATTTAAAAAACTATTAAACACATACGAAATTTGTAAAAGAAATCATCGCAATAAGTCTATTCTGCATTTTGTAAGACAAATTACAAACACGGAGGAAAAGAAAATTCACAAAAATTATCATCCAAAAATATTGATTTTTAATTGAGTTCTTTCTTAACGAAAATATGAAAACACAAGTTAACGACCGGCATGTCACTTTGAACTTTCAAATTTTGTTTTGTTTAGTAGACTTTTGATATGGTGAGCTGAGTTGAGTTGGTATACCCCTGGCGCTAACCTATTTTCAAACACCGAGTAAATAATAATAGCTTTAAAGTGATATTAATCGGATCCAGCTTTTCAGAGCTCCAAAGTGATCTCAAAAGCTCAATATTTTATATTTAATAAAAATAAAGTGTTATCCATATGAAAGACCTGTAAGTGGAAGGTGTTGCCTCTCGTCATATCACCGTGGTTGAAAATGACGTGGTGTTATCCTTAGTTCATTCCCTTTCGCTTATTGCTTCAATGCGACGTTAACTAAAACACCAACCTACCCTAAATATACCAACTTGGCTACCACGGGCTCTTAAATAGAATATAAATCTGCAAAACATTTTTGTTGTGTTGCTCTAGTACGACGTTAACTAAAATTACCATTACCTTACCAAAACATTTTTACAAAAGGTAAGGTAATTAAGGTAATTTTTAGTTAACGTCTTGCTAGAGCAGCACAACGGGCTATTGACGACGGTCCGGGATCAATCACTTAAGGGAAAGATCCGAGGACAACACCTCGTAATTTTGAACCACGGTCAGATGGAGAGGCAACACCTGAGCTGGCACCCCACTTTCCAAACTTCCTCACCAACCCAACGTGAGGACTTCGGCCACGACAGATTTAAGGTGCACCAGCCGCCTCTACACCATCGCTCACAAACATCCATATCCGCACCTGGATTCGAACCAGGAACCTTCCGCTCTAGAGTTTAACACCTTAACCGCTATACCGGTTGGTCGGCTTTTACAAAAAGATTTCATTGCCAGCCAAAAATTACAACAAAAAATAAAAATTGTACAAAATTAAATTTTTTATTCTCTTTATATCATCTGTCCAATATATTTAGGTGATTAAGGATTAGCCTATGGGCGGGGGATCGGAAGGTTCCTGATTCGAATCCGGGTCAGAGCATGGAAGTTTGCAAGCGTATGGTGTAGAGGCGGCTGGTGCGCCTTAAATCTGTCGTGGCCGAAAGTCCTCACGTTAGGTTGGTGTGGAAGTTTAGAGAGTGGGGTGCCAGTTCAGATGTTGCCTCGTCATTTGACAGTGGTTCAAAATTACGTGGTGTTGTAAACGGATCTTTTACTTAAGGGATTGATCCCGTAATGTCGTCAATAGCCCGTTGTAATGCTCTAGTACGACGTTTTTTAAAAATGACCAATTATTAACCTAATATTTAGAACATATTTATATTTTCTAGAAAAAAATGAGTCGAAATTTAAATATTGAAACATAATTGTTTAATTGTAATACACAGCTTCCTAGTGGGGTATTTTAAATTTAAAAAAAAAATTTTAGTGTCACAATTTGCCGAACAGTGGGATACTGGAATTGAATGTGCTTTGTTCTACACCGCAACATCGTGCGTCACAATGACCACATCAAAGTTCGGCCCCTAGTGTTCTAATATCGATGATTAGTCTCGTCATCTGACCGTAGTTCAGAATTACGTGTTGTCCTTGGAGCCTTCACTCAGGTGATTGATCCCGGACCATCGTCAACAGCCCGTTTCTAGTACGACGTTAATTAAAAATTACTAATTTCCGAGGATTAGCCATACTTTTCGGGACTTGAATGAGCACTTGCTAAAACTATTTGCGTCTTTTGTAGTCATGATTGCATAAAAATATCTTTCTAGGACTGTATTGTAACCTCTCTATATATATTTCATGACACTCTTCATCCACACTCTCTTCCACAACGGAGTCGTCATCTGAACATGATTAAAAATTATGTGGTGTCCATGATCTTAACCTTTGGGTTCTGAGCACTAAGCTTCGATCCCGGATCGTTATCGATAGCTCATTGTGTTGCTCCAGTGCGACGTTAATTAAAATACCTACCTTCCAGATATATATATCCAGAAAATATTTCGTAGAATGGCGAGTTTGACTGAATGGCGAATCAGACATTTTCCTATAGCAACATGAACACTTGCCTCGAAATTTGGAAACACCTAAATAACAAGGTCCCAGATGTGTTTCATGGCTTAAATGGCGATACAGCTTGACTTTCTAGTCTTTTTCTGACTTGGGGTGGGTCTCAACATACCTTTTAAACACGGGAAAGGTGAAATGGTTTCGACTAGCAGAAGCATGAAGTTATTCGTTGAAAAATGCCCTTATGATGAACCTGGTAGGTAGGTATTTTAGGTATTTTAATTTACGTCACTCTCGGGCAACACAACGACGACGTTTACCGATTCAGACCCGAAGGGATAGATTCGAGAACACTACGTAATTTTTAACCATGACCAGATGACGAGGCCACACCCACTCTCCAAACTTCAACACCACAACAAAGTGTTTATGAACCTGAAACTATATGTTTACTTCGACTGATAGGTTGTCTCTTTTTTACCATGAAGTAAAGCAAATATTTGATGCAACACCGTGGATTCGAGTCAGTAGGTAGGTAGGTATTTCAATTAATGTCACACTGAAGCAACACAACGGGTTATTGGCAACGGTCCAGGATCAATCACGAAAGGAAAGGTCCGAGGACAACACCATGTAATTTTGAACCACGGTCAGAAGACAAGGATTTGAGTCGGACTGTATTCAATTGAATTTATTTCTTCACCTTTTATGCATATAGAACTAAGTAGAAATCGCGTTTCTGAAGGTAATCTGGGAAAGTGCTTCCAGGTGTCTGAGCACTAAACTACAAGTTTGGTTGCAAAACCAGAAAAAAATTTTCAGATCAATTTAAAAAAGAAGTTATGTGGCGTAAAAATATTAACTAACTTCGTTAATTTATGCGCGAGACAAAGATATCAGTTGAAGAGACGGGCATTGTATTTTATTTTATTAGTGGAGTTTCACATTGAACTGAAACTGGAAATAATATCCATGCGTCCCGTGTAGAGTCGTAAGTAAGTAGGTAGGTATTTAAATTAACGCGTACTGAAGCAATTTATACTGGAGCTTTTATATTTATTCTGAAGAGCACATTCGCCGTATAACTCATTGAAGAATGGTATTTACTCGAACTTAATCCATCACACGACCTCCGCTTTGCTAGGTTACACTTTGAATTTATGAATACATTAGTTTTCTTTATTGTTCGCGTAAATCTGATTGAAATTTACGTGCTGGAGAAAAGTTTTGAGATACATTGAAACTCGATTTCAACTGTAAGCAATATTTTTTATTTCCCTAGAACGCTGTTACTTTGAATATTGCTTACTATTTTTTGTTGTGCTTGATTTATATCTTATGGTATTTGGAGACACAAAAAAGTATTCTTTTAGTAATTAAATGGGTAGCTGACAAACGCTATACCACTAATTCAGTTAGGCGGTAGAACTTTTACAGAGGTTCAAGATTGCAATAGCAACGGATAAACATTAGAACCAGATGAACTGATTCAGTTTATTCTAAAAGTAAGAGATGAGATGATATATGCAAATGATATACGTAGAAGCTATAAAATATATCTAATTTCAATGTAACAGCAGAACAAATTTAGAGACAGAAAATTCGCACTGAAAAAAGTGCATTGAATTATTTTAGACTGGCTTTCATCGTCATCTTTGATTTTAGAACACTGGCATAAGAAAAATCTCAATTCGTTGCAAACTTATATTTTTTCAGTACTAGTGGATTATGATGCGGTTATCTAAACTTTCCGAGCCATTAGATTGATAGATATCTTTTGTAGCTTTTATTTTTCTTGTTTTCCCATCTAATTTCACACTGAAAGAACAAACATATGGAACGCTCTGTATACGTAACTAGTATATCTCATATGATTATTTCGCTACTGCGACCGAGCCCAAAGTGTCTTGCTTAATTGTGTGAAATAAATCGATCACGTGACTATCTTTGAAATTTTTACACCTGTCTTTGCATTTTTAGTGGATTCGCAATGCATATGTTGACATTTTTAAGGCCAATGGGAAGGATGAGCTTGGAGAAACTACGATTCCCATATTTTTCTCGAAATTTAATCGCGATGAGATTTAGATTTGATCCTGACACTTTCCACCACCATGCCATTGGGTTCCAAAAACCCAATTAATCCATTTTTCAAGCAACTATACGCAACTGCTTATAAATACATTTAAAAAAAATCTTGAGTTGGAATAAAAGTATAAATAAATAGTACTTATATTAGATTCCAATTTCAATTTACACCAAAACATCAATCTTGAGTTGCCTTTGAAAAAATTAATTATATAAATTCTTTATCAAATATAATGATCAAAACATTCATACAGTAGACAATTTTTGATGCAAAGTGAAAAAAAGGTCGGAGTTCCCTCCCTTGTGTCTCTCAACATTTGAGGTCAGGTAAAATGTTCAAATATACCTTATATATTAATAGAGCTCTGAGAAATTCTAAAAATAAATCAATTTTATGGTGTCAAAGTAAGTTGTTACGACTAACGTCTCATTTATCAACCGTCTCCATTTGTATGTTTCCTCAAAAGTAAGATTTTCAACAAGCTCAACGATGCGAAGCAAAATCGAGCTAAGGTCATGCTCGCTGAAATCTTTATTATCTTTTAAGGTCACGGTCTCTTAGTCATGGAACCTCTAAGTGTTTCCGAGTATTGTTTATCTGCATTGGTCATCTCACGTTATCGATGTGCAACAAAAGGATACTGTATTTATTCGACATCAAGTAAGTCACATCTAAATACTGGAGACAAATCGAATGTTAATTTGTTTTTAGGAAAACTTATCCGTTTCAATTACTTTAAATGGCGAATAAAACGCCATAGATTTGAACGAGTTAAAGTTACAGTGGTATCAGTCACTTTTTCGAAAAAAAAAAAAAAAGACAGAACTTCCACTGACATTAGTTGGTCGTTGAATAAAGATCTGTCTTTCTTCACGTTTTCAGTTAACAGATTGACTTATCTATATCCGGTTTCTGTGTCGAATTATATTTATTTAAATTTAATTACATATATCTGGTTTCTGTGTCTAATTATATTTTGTTAAATTTGGTTACATTATAACTGGTTTCAGTGTTTGTCTTTTTTTTTTAAGTGACTTACAATACTGTTACTTTAAGCCGTCCAAGTGACGTATAAGTAATGAGATTATTTTTTGTATGAGAAGCGAGCATTCCAATTATTATTGGTCAGTTTATTTACGCGCTCAGTTTTGTGTAATAAAAAAATGTTTAGAGCTTTCGAGGGCTGACTAAACATAAATGAATTAAAAACGTTATGAACAACAAAATAAATAGTATTTAGTTAAAAATTAATTTGATATTATTCTCTTCTAAACGAAATGCCTTTTTAGAAGAGCAGTTAAGCTTGACATATTTGTTAAGCTTTAAATAAGCAATACTTAATTTTTAAATGATAATACAATAACAAAGGCGGAAATAAAAGTGGTACTGATTCTTACATTGGAACTTGAATTTCCAACCATGTAATAAAGCAATTCCATTAATATTCCTAAGTATCGCAAAAGAAATATAGTTTCTCAAACTGCCAATTGGAAACGTGACAATAAACTTCATCCTGTAAGGTTATGCACCTCTAACACTTTTACCTTCTATTTAGCTCCAATTAAATTATGACTCATTTTTCTTGAATATTTGCTTATGTTTTTATTTTTTTAGAACAAATTATTTTCACCATATTGCTGATACTTATTAAATTTCTAAGGAGCCATCAAACTCATTCGCTCTAAATTAACCAACAGAATAAAGCTTGTGGGATCTAAACAGCTTTGGAAATTGCATTACTGACTGAGTCACAGATCTTATGAAATTAATACTAACATAAAAGAGTTTGTATTTCATAAAATTACTATAATTTTATAAAAAAGCGTGTGTTTTATAAAAATTATGGATAATTTTTGGAAGACGAAAATAAAGATTTTATCAGATCTCGTCGACCATATGAAAACTAATGGATATAAAAGTGAAATCACCGCGAACACAGAGGATGCCTTTACAGATCCTATTCATGGAGGGATGTGAAAATGTAGCACCAAGTAAACTCGGAAAACACATTTGTATATATATTGATTTAACTAGTTTCGTAACCTGCTATTGGAGCCGAAGTGCAGATGCAGGAATTCTAACCCTAGGCGATAAAAGATTATTTTAACTAGTATAGGTCGAGCAAATTTGTTTTCATTAAATAAAACATATTCGTCTTGTATTCATATCAATCACATTAGTAGATTGACTTATAAGTGACAAGTAACACGCACTCACAATGTATTAGCAATTGAATGAAGCTTCGATATCCAATTAAAGTTTGAAGCTGCTTTTCCTTTGGATAAAACTCTTTACTTTTTCTAGTTTCATAGTTACAATAAGGCAATTTCTGCAGAAAAAACATAAGAAATAATGCATTTCATGAGAAATTACAGATTTCCGACCAATTAAAGTGTTTGCTGTGGTTTTCTTGTTAGAATTTGTGCCACCATGATCAAGGTTTCATAAATTAACAATATTATGACGAAATGGATGTTTTTCAAAAAGGTAACGAAAAATTTGTAGTAATCAAGAAGGACATCACATTGTTGGTATGTAAAAACGTGGTATTCACAAGGACAAAAATAAACAGCTAAAACCGCCGTTTCTTTGCCTACTAAAATACAATTTGGAAGAAACTTTTCTTTCACTTCCTTATCTGATGAATAAACAATGGAAGAATAGATGTAGCCAGAAAATAGACGGATTACATGCATAAAAACGAAATATTCTGAGACAGATAACTCCTGTTAAGTTCATAGAATTCTCTTTTGGCATTTATGATTTCATTTAAACAAGAAATTTTCGTCGAACTTAATACTTCGCGAAAAATTAATGTAAGCATTTCTTAATTTCTAAACAATAATCTCAAGAATTTGTCTATTTGAAAATAGTTTATGATTTTTATATAAATCTTAGAAAATTAAAAAAAAAAAAAAAAACACATTCAAAAATGTATCCTGCAAGTCAAAGGGATATTTTTGAATTTTTGTATGGGTAAATACTAAGTTTCATCAAATTTCAAAATTACTTTTTGGTTAGATGTTTTAAAAGTACAAAGGAATATGATAAAAAAAATTTTCATTAAAAAAATATTTTTTTTTTTAATATTTGCAAATTACTATTTGGCATTCAAAATTCAAAAATTAATCTTAATAGTTATTTATTTTATTCGCAAATGATTTCTCATCTTCACCATTCCTGTTTCGCATATAAAACGTGTAAAGGTTTGCTTCAGTCATTTAGGTCTTCTACGTCATCTAAAGTTTATAGAAGTTAAGCTTGATTGTATTTTAAGAGGTCTAGTTGCTTAAGGGAAAGATACATGGGAAATCCAAGGAATTCTTTGGTAACATAAATGATTACTCTGAAGTCTGAAGTACCAAGTCAATGAAAATTAACGTTTCATTATTTCAAATATAGTACACAGTGCTCTTTATATTAATTTATAATGAAATCTATATATTTTTGAAGGCGACATAAAATAAACATTCCACTTAGATACCAGCGGTTTTTTGAATTATTAAAACTTTGAATTTTAAAAGGTAATGCATGGTGTAAATGCACCGATTTAAAGAGTACTAAAGCTACATTACTTCTCCAAGGTATTCCAAATGGTAATAGTTTTCGTTTTTCCGGTGGTGGCATTTTGAACTGAATTTAGGTTTGTGCAAACGCTGGAAATTTAGAACCAATATGGTTGTCAACTCATTACAGATCATAAATTAAAATTGATTTTTCGTAAGCCGGTAGTCAATGAAGGTGTGTGACCCAATGTAACCAGAATTGTAATCTAGATAGGAAAGACTCTGATCTTTCATTGAAAAGGAAGAATTTTAGTGGTCTTCAACGGAAGGAAAAGCATCCGCCAAGGTTGTTATGTCCTTGTTTATCGAGAAGGATCGGAGTATAGCTTATACGAAGGTGTAATACAGGCCGGTTTAACCCGAAAAATTAACGTAAATAAAAAATAAAACGGAAATAAAGGGAAATGTGAAAAAAGCTATTGTACCAAATCACACACATCATGACAGATTTTGATATCTGCAAAACCTAAAATACGAGTACATTACACAAAACTAACCAGCTTTTATTTTTATACTTAATCGTAATAATATCGCGGAATAAAAAATAAACAAGTAAAAAATAAATTTAAAGTATTCATCGGCGTTTCTTTTTCTTTTCTAAACATTTGCTCCAGTGTTCTTAATTTTCTACTATTTTGGAGTATTTCTCTCATAATTTTCAAAATTAATTAAGAAGAAATTTTTTGAAGAAAGCTACCAACTGGGCTACCGGTTTAATCGTATACGAAAACCTAGTCTTTAGTGTATATTTTTTTTAAAACAAAGACCGTCGTGTTCATGAGGGCTGGTGCATGTTGAATCTGTCGTGGACTCAAATTTCCTCACGATGGCGTGATGTGAAAGTTTGGAGAGTTGGTAGCCAGTTCAGGTGTTATCTCGTCATCTTACCGTGGTTCAAATTTACGTGGCGTTGTCCTAGGATAATTCTCTTGGGGATTGATCCCGGAAGAACCCGGACCACCAGGACAAATCCTTTTTATGCTATCTAATTTAGCAAGAAATTAATTAACAGATTAATTTTTCCTTGGCCACAAAAAAATGTGTTCTTTAAGTATAATATAAATTCAAATCCTTAATGAAAACTCTAGGAAATATTTATGTTTCAGAAAATGCACTACAAGTTATTTTGTTCAGTAACTTTTGCGATGAAATATATTTAGGGATAGGTGTAATGCAAGGTTTGAAGAGATTACCATTGGAAGAGAATTGAGAAACGCAGATATAGAGCATAACTGTCTTGCTAGAGGAAACGATTACACCATCAAACGACTTTAAGAACTTAGAAGTCTGTTTGCGAAACGTACAAAAAAATGATAATTAAAAAAAAAAAAACCCAGAATTTCATATTTTGTGAGGAATCATTAGTTTCTAGGAATAGAATAGTATCATACATTATGCATTCTTCTTCATTGTTTGACTGTCCAATGTAATCCTTGGCCTTCTTGATTATTATGTTAAATCTTGACCTGATATTGGCAATAATTGTCTAGTTCTTAGTTTTTAAATTTTGAAGACTTTTATCACGAGTCAATCCAAGTTTTTTTCCCCCTCTCATTGAACTGTTCAAAAATATTTTTGTATGATAATTTCATCGGGCATGACGATATATACCCCCCCCCACACACACAGCATATTAATTTTAAAAACAAAAGGTTGGATACAGCAAGTTCGCCTTATAGCGACCCTCGATTTAACGACTGCAATGTAACGACCAATTGAGCAGCTCTATTGGCTATAACAACCATAGAAATAGTACAAATCTTGTTACAGCAACCTTCAAAATTGGTGGTGCTTCATGATTCGTTGAGTGTTTTTGGGCTTTTCGAGTCTTTTCAAATCACCGTCTTTGAATACACTAGACACATTTCATAGCAGACAATAAAACCAGAACTTTCAAAGAAAATGCAGACAGTATGTAATCACTATAAAAATGCGCAACCCCTTTCTTTGTTTCATTTCTGCAGAGTATTGTATTGAATTGATTTTTTAAATCTTCAGTGTTTAATTTTTGCTATTCATTTTTAATTTTTTTCTACAGTATAGTTCATATTTTATTTGCTACTGTTATTGATAAAGGGTAGTTTTCTTGGGGCAACAGGGTGTTTTCTTCTAGAATTGAAAGTATTTAGTAAGGCATGAAAGAGTTGTATTCCCTATCCAACCCCCCTTCCAAAAACAGGAAGAGGAACGTTGGACCATTTGATACAATATCCCTGGAGCGAAGTGACCGTCAGGGTCGTTACAACACGAGTCCAGTGTATAATACGTAATTAAGTCTTTATTCTAGAATAAGAAAACATCCGTTGCATTCACATTAATTCAAAATTAATTTTTGCGATCCGAAAAGGCAAACATCACTCAATATGCTATTGACAACCACGTATCATTGACGGCTATTACATAAGAAGTAGTTTCTTTTTTAAATTCTCCACACTTCAATTGCTTGTTGTAACGGGTGGAACTAATAGCTCTGTAATTGAGTGCGTGATGCATACAAGAATATTTACACACTACGTCTCTAATTTAATGGCATGAATTCACAGACGGAAAAATGAGAATTGGATTGTTTTAGTCTCCATACTTCATCTTTAGGTCCGTTTAACATTGTTGGTCAGTTAAAGGGTGCCATTTTTTTCTTTTCAAGATAAGTGGCTCTAATGAAGGCCAACATGTTTTCCAGATACTGTGCGATAGAGAGCGTGTGTTTCGTTCAAGGTTTTTCCCACTTACATCTAGGTATACATACCATCGTGATATAACATTTTAAAGAAGGGTTTGAAAAGAGGGGAAAGGAACAAATTTGCTTCGTTGTGTGGCATGAAAATGGCAAGACAGATGACATAAGATGTGTGGGGTAATTAAGGTGTTATTTATACCAGCTTGATTACTTTTACCCGATAATAGCAATGTGGATTACATAAAACAAGTTAGCCTTCGTAGCCGTATGAATTAAATCTATTTTTGGATTCCTTCATCAGTGTGATGGAAACGACAGATGAAGAGAACGTCCTTCTCTAATCACGTGAATGCGTAGTTTTTCAAGTTACTTTCTATTAGATGTTGTTATGGAATAAAAGATACAAAAGAGTTACAAAGCAGTGAAAATTAAGAGTGTATTGTATGCTCGGAATTGATAATATTGCGAACACTACGCTTGATGAAGCAAGACTTTACGGGATTTCAAATCTACAGGAAACATTTTTGATCACTCAGTGTTTATTTATCTTTATGTTTCACAAACGCACGTAGCACTGATATCTACAGTATTTGTGTATTGACGAAAGAAAACAAATGGGTATAAACAATGTAAAAAAAATCACTTCGAGATTTACCGCTTAGTTTAAGTATGAGGGATTTGAGCAACAGAGCTGCATAATATTGCTAATATTTATGGAACTCGTCGCTCTAATGAAAATTCTCCAGTAGCATGATTACAGAAGGCAATGAGAAATATGGATGATAGATTTTCTTTGCTAAAAGATAGAAAAAAATCTAAAACCAACATTTTAACCCTCTGAGGGGTTCACACGAGTAATTACACGTTGTAACCTGCATACTTCTCTGCATGTCTTTTAAGGAATTTTGACCTTCTAGACAAATATAATCTTTCAAAAGGATTATAATCTAAGGAAAAAACCAATAGAATCTTTATTCAAAGTATTCAAAGTATTAAATAAGCACAGGGATTTTAAAATGGGTCACCAGTGTTCAGCTGCAGGTAAAAAGGCTAATAGGTTATTGGGGTATATTAAAAAGACTGTAACTTCAAGGGATAAAAATATAATCTTGCCATTATATAAGGGTTTAGTAAGACCACATCTAGAATATGATGTACAATTCTGGGCTCCATATATGAGAAAGGACATAGAATCAATTGAAAGGGTTCAGCACAGAGCTACAAAAATAATAAAGGGGCTAGCAAATTTCGACTATAATGAACGTTTAAGTAAGCTAAACATGTATACACTGGAAAGAAGAAGGAGGGGGGATTTGATTCAGCTTTTCAAGTTTGTAAAACCAGGGGACACAGAGGGCTTAAATTTCAATAGTGATAACAGAACAAGGGGCCATGGGTATAAATTGAATAAGACTCATTTTAATCGGGATTTAAGGAAAAACTACTACTTTAATAGGGTAATAGACAGTTGGAACGCGTTGCCAGAAAATATAGTTAATTCAAAGGGAGTGTACGAATTTAAGACACAATTGGATAGTCAGTGGGAATTGGAGAATTCATAAACAAAGGACCAGCCTTGTTGGGCTTGAGCCTGTAGCTGGTCGTCAATATTTGTATTTGTATTTGTATTATACAGAATGGGCCAATAGAATTGTTCTAAATAATTCTATATCAATGAAAGAAGAAATAGAATCGTTTCAAATTATTCTATTCATCGAAATAAACGAATAGAATCTCTCACTTTCTTAAAGGTTGACAGAATCCACGGGATCTTTAAAAATATGTGGTTATTTAGTCATTAAATATTGTGGGGTAAATGCAACACGGCAATACTCGCAAATCTCGGAGAGGTTAAGTGACGTTTGTACCCCTGAACCCTCTCTCCTTTTGCCTACGTTCGTTGCACAATGCGACAAACAGTAATTCTGCAACTGTTCCAATCTAGGGAGAAAGGGTGTTTACATACCTCGTGCCGATGAAATGAATTAGTTTCCCCTTGAAAATAAAAAACTCATCTCAGAAGTCTGTCCCATGCAATAAACGGCCGGTAATGTTGAAATTAAGACAAACTCACGTCAAGCGTTACCCGTGTCAAGGTCTTGAAAGGTGCTAGCCCAAAAATCTCTCAACTGTAAAGATCCTCCATTATAGCTGCATTTTGAGACACAGGGAACTGGAACAAGACGCGGAACAACCTTTCAAGTTAAAAGGATAGCAATTCGAGCAACACAAGTAACCCATTTCTCGGACGTCTAATACCATTTTGAAATTTCAAAAAACCTGTCACTTTCAGCGGCTCTTGCTTTTTTCCCACAGTTCAAGCATGTTTTAACGAAATGCAAATTCTTCAAAAGTGAAGACACGTGGATAAAAGAAAAATAAACAGCATTCAATGTTGCAATATTTGTAGAGGAAAAGGAAATCACACATATGCACCGTTTTCTTATTTTGTTTTTCTTAGAAGAAAGTAGTTAAGGGAGTAATGATCCATTTAATACGTCTGTTTTCCATGAGAGTTTCAGCTTTCATTTGATATCATTATACCTTTAACGTCTAAAACGAGTTGTTGGAATGTTCTCTTTAAAAGTTCATTCTTTATTTAGTAGCTCATAAAATTCGTTTTATAGCTTCCTGTATTTAATTTCCAGCTTAAAACTGGAAAATTTAAAGGGAGTTTGAGGTAGGTTAGGAGTTGAGTTTTATACCGATAGTGGTAATTAATTTAGTATATATGTACAATCGGTCAAAAAAATATCCAAATATCTCATGTTATTTTCTTCTGTGTAGTACAATTAAAGAAAAGTGTCGTTTGACTTAGTGTCTACTAGAAGTAAATGTGAACTTTATTTGCTTAAGAGTCTGTCATCATATTAGATATTGTATTAATTTTTTGAAGGGCAAGCCTATTTTGGATTACAGATTCTGATTTTCTGGTGCAAAATAAACATATTTCGTATAAAATACATTTATTTTGTAAAATCTATGCTGAGTGATGAGTGTATAAAATTCAGAGTGTCTAATGTTAAATGACTGTTTCAGCCTTCTCTTTAACTTTCAAAACAATCATATGATCAAAGTAATTATTATGTAACATTAAACTGTTAAATAACCTAACCCAAACAAAATATATGTCATATTTTAATTTCAAAAAGCTTTGCTTTCTAATTATTAGTAAAACATTCGTAACATTAAAAAAAAGTTTAATGTCTAATAGATGAAATGATCATATCCATTAATAATCATATTTACTTTTTTATGTGTAAGAGCTATATCTAGTTCTATGTGTGATGAGTTAACACCAAGGAGCTGCGTAAAAGGAATGCCTAATGAAAACCGACTTAAGGAGCCTACGATTCCAGATGAGACTACGAATTTCACACATACGAATATTTCTTAGGTCTAACATAATTCATAAGGGACGAGTTTTAGGGTCAGTGACCGCGGAACACATCGTTCACAACCATTTATTATTTTTCCAAGCAATCCCGTAACTTTTGACCCTCGGAAAAGGAAGCACTTTCAGAGGAAACGAGGTTGGACGCATGTCGTATTGAGTTCAAACCAAGTAATATATAATGCGGATGGAAAATTGTAGTACTTTCTGACGCTATATTTTCTAACGCTATGTTTTAAATTTAGTGCTTTTCTCATTTTTTCGTCTTATTTAATATTATTGAAAATAAGATGGCGTTATTTCCAAAAGGCCCTTGCTTATTCTGGAAGACAAATATTCGGTAAACATTTTAGGAACCACAGAGTACTTTATTTTGCTATCGAAATATTTCTAATGTCTGACCATTGATCTTTTAGGCTTGGACACTACCCGAAGTGAATTGACAACTTTTTGTGGAGGAATATACTTAGGGTACAGCGCCGTTGCTCGTAACAGAGTCACCAAAATGCATGTGCTTACAAACCGAGACCGAGATACAAACCTGAGCTTTACTTATTTTTGAATGTGAGAGGTGTTTGATAAGATAGTTTTAGTCGAAAAAGTACTATGAAAAACGCATGTAATTGTGCTATCTATTCCCTAAATATGTGGGGATAAGTTAGCACACAATTTTTGATAAAACATATTATAATACACACCATAAATGTGAATTTTATGCAATGTGAAACCAATATTTTCAGAAATTTAACGTTCCATCCCTGTATTTTTTATATCTTAATTTATTACGTGGCTCAGTGGATTTTTCCACTGCACGAGCGACTGCGAGTTGTAGGTGGCGGAGGTTCGATTCTTTTCTGGTCATTTTCTCCCTGGGTGTAGTTCTCTTTCTTTTGTGTCAGTAAAAACTTTCATGGTGTACGTCCATTACTTGATGCTGTTTGCTTGAAGCAGCTTAGCCAAATATGGCACACTCGCCATGAATCACGGCCAACCTAACTTATTACTGCGCTATCAACCTCCGAGTTGTAAGCAGCGAGGCTAAATATTTGTAACTAACGGTGTGTGTATTTCTGTCTTATACGGGAGTAAAACTTTCATTGAGTGCGGCCGGTTGCAGAATTATATTCAATGTTTTGCAACACAACTCCAAGCAATTGTAATTGTTCTGCAGACATTTTGTCCGAATTTTGAAAACTGCAGTAAAATCAAAAACAGACGTAAAGCACAATCATAGGCTAAATATGCATTACATATTTATAATAAAACACACATAAAAATTAATTAACTTACTTTATTTTAAACCAAGGCATACTTTCAGAATTTGCAATTCTGTCGATAACTTTTGAAATTAAGTATTTTGTCATTGACATAAAAGGTGTGTTATTTATAAAGTGTTTGTGGTAATTTTGGAGGTGCAGGGAGGTTGTTCTGTAGCTAAAAAAGAAAAATAAATGTATGGCAAAGAGCGCATTTTGAACCAAAATTTTGATAAAGTTAAGGAAAAATTGTTCTGCGACGTACGTTGCAGTTTTAAGCACTTTCTGCTCCCGGGTGAATGCATATGTTCATCATTTGACGTTGCATGTCTTGGTTTAGGCCCAGCCTGGCAAAACAAATGCGTCAGACTACCCGACCTATCTAGCCTATCTCATTACAATTAGAACAGTAATAAGTTAATGTCAAAAGGATGCTTTAAAAAGGATTCAAATCAAATATTTGTACTTACTCAAAACATGAAAAAATGTTAATTAAACACAAAAAATTGTTTTGCTAATTTGTATTATTCAACTGATTCAAATATGACCCGGGTTATTAAGCTCCGTCTCTCTGATTTCATTCACCCTCACTACTACATTACATATTCTACCAAGAAAAATATTACTTAGATTGAAAGATAACAGGCGAAAGGGAAAGATTTAGTCACGGAGAGCCGTTAGAACCTATATTGATACAAATAGGCTCGATTGCTTTGGAAGATCGTTAAACTTATGAATTCGATTAGTTCTCGTTTTAACAACTTCATACTTCAGTCTGAAGGACCCGAGTGATGTACAATAAAAATTTAGGTGGCTGTTCAAACATTCAGTTTAACACTGAAGGTCGACTCTGATTCAGTGAAAGCTTAGATTACGAGAACGACACTTGTCAAAGTTGATAAAAAATATAGTAGAATGTATAGAGAAAAATTAGACGCTTTGATAGATTCATTGGACATTTCTGCTACATTTTTTTATTCCTTGGCTCTATTCAAAAACCAGGTCAGTATTTCATATACAAATAATTATATCATAATTGGATTTTTACTAAACATATTCTATATATGCATTCATTCTTTAAAGAATGCTAACCTTATAGAGTGAGGGAGTGGGCAGGTATGAGATCAATGAGATCCGCATTACGGTATTTCATGTATTATAAAGAGCTACACCATAGTTACATAGTATTAAGGACACAAATTCAAATTTAATTTAATTAATATGGTTACATATTCTACACGCGTCTTAAGTACTATGTAAAGTACACATATAAGAAAGTATAATAAAGAGAAAAAAAATATACAAAATAATTATTTCAAAATTTTAATAAATAATAAAAATAAAGTATAATAAAAATGTATTAATAAAAACTATAACATTTAACGAAGACTTTTGGTCAAATCTTTGAAATTTGGCTTAAAATTTGTTAAAGACGTTCGCAGCAATTCTGTGAGATTACGATTAGTCAACTGCGAAATAATGAGTGGTCAACTGTGAAAGATATTTCGACTTCACGAACTTCTTTGTGGAGTACAAAGATTCATGGCAATATGTTGTACCAAAAATTGAAATTAGACGGCAAGCAGCTTTCCTTTAGTGTGGATATTTTGATTCTGGCACGAGATTCCAAAATTCAATTATCGAAGTAGATTTGTGCTCCATTTGCAATGCCTGATCCTCTTTCATCTCTATTAACTCCAATTCCCCAGACGTGTGTCAACAAGTATTATATCAGAAATTGGAAATTCATCTTCAATAATATGACAAATAAACGGGTTCACAAAATATGCTAATGTAAATTTCAAATCTTCAAACCTATGCTTGAAATCTGCTTGCAATTCTCCCTAGTTTTCTTAGTTATCTAATGTTTTTCTTTGATATTAATTATATTTGCTTTTACTCGTGGAAAATAATTAAATATTTTGTTCTCAAGATCGTATCGGAAAAAGTCGAAATTAAGCTTTAAAACTGAAAACAGTATGTGACAAATCAATAATATTTTTTCTTTTCCTTATAAAGAAAAATTAAGTATTTTCAAATGTTATAGCATGTCTAAGGATGCATAGATCTACTTTCGAAGCGATTACGCACGATTTGTAAACTTCATTAACGGATTCAACCGAAGATCGGTTGAAGGAAGAACAAATATCGGAAGAACAAATATCGAAGCAACTACCTACGAAGTTGTTTAGCAAAATTAGTGAAAAAAGTTCTACAATATTACAACGGATTCTTTACAATCGTATTATATACCTAAAAATTTAAAATAATAAATTTATTTGTGGAAGAGAGTGAAAAAGAAAGAATAAATAAAGATTCTGATGAAGGCAAAGGAATAAATGTGCCTTTCTTAAAAGAAGCTACTTCTGCATAGAAATTATCCACCGCGTTTTGTTAGACAGGGAAAATGCATCTACTCAATTAAACAACGTGACCGTGTCAAAGATTTTCTTGTAGAATGACATGAAAAAAACCAAAACACAAAAATCGATAACAGAACTATTTCAAAACAAAAATTGCGTAATCAGAAAAACATCTGTGTAATCAGGAATTATATGTGTAATCAAGAATCACATATAACCAATGTGATGAACAATACCATTTACGTGTGTACCAAGAACTGTACAGTCAGTAATATAAATATACATTAATAATTTAGTTTAATGTTGAAGTAACGTTTTTTTTCTGTATTCGGATAGAACAAACTACGGTTATACGAATTCTTTTACAGTTCCGCAATAAATTCATCTTAGCGAGGTTTGACTGTATATTTTACACAATGTGTTACACTAATTTAAAAAAATGTTTTACCTTTTGACGACTTGAGAGGTTCAAAGAACCCTAAATGTGTTGAGATGAAGTGGGACTAACATTCTTAGTAAGGTTTCAAAGCCGGTTTAAGGTTTTCACATAGCACCGCATTTGTCTCCTCTTCATTGGGAAGTCAAAAATACCGGTTGTTATTGATGATGCAATAGGTTTTTACGTTTGACGTACATTGCAATCCATGTGGTGACAGAATTAAAATTAGGCAGTAGTTTCATTACTTCCACTTTATTGGTTTAGTACTTTCCCATGTGCTTATTGAATTAGAATTAGGCAGCGGTTTTGTTACTTCCACTTCATTGGTTTTGTACTTTCTCACTTTGACAAAATTATGGCGTTTATTTTATGAGAGGGTAATTTTGAAAAAGACACCACCTCGTAATTTTTAACCATGGTCAGATCATGATGAAAACACTTCGTAATGTTTAACCACGATCAGAAGACGAGGATAGCGCATGAACTTAATTTTGATTCTTAAATGTCATTGGTTTTATTACTACAGGTGATTCTACGGTCATGGAACAAATTTGGATGGGTGGTACAGCTTACTAAAACACATTTTTCGTATGGGAATGTATGGTCGGAAAGTGACGCGTGGAACACGAACACAAAAAATTAGACATGAACAGAAAACATTGTTTATTTACAACATCATTGCAAAGAGTTTCTTTGCAGCAATGTTTACAATAAATGCTCAAAATTGCGACAATCAACAGTACAACATCGTTTACGGGACTCCAGTAGTCTCAATTGAGGACCTCGTTGCTCGACTATCCATTGCAACTGCGAGCGTGCGCGAAATGACTGGCATCTTTGGAACTGTTCGCCAATCACTCCTTCGACGTTACCAAGCATGTATTACTGTTGATGGTCGCAAGTTTGAGCATTCACTGTAAACATCGCTGCAAAAAAAAAACACTTTGCAAGGATGTTGTAAATAAACAATGTTTTTCTGTTCATGCCTTATTTTTTGTGTTCGTGCCTTCACGCGTCACTTCCGACCATACATTCCTATTCGAAAAATGTATGTTTTAGTAAGTTTCACCACCCCTCCAAGTTTGTCCCATGACCGTAGAATCACCCTGTATATTTAAAAACTGACTTAGCTATATTTTCTAAATTGGTTTATTAACTAACATATAAGTTTTCAAATGGATTTGCTATTTCTCTTAATGTGCTTACGTACATCGAGTTTGACCAGCTCTCTAGTATCACTAAAACCCACAAAACCTAACTAAAAGTTTCATTGTTCCTAAATACAGGTAAGCAAAACAGTTAATTAAAAAATTTTTCATTCAAACAAGGCTAGATACTCGTGAGAAAAGTATAGAAAATAATTTGCCACATACGGAAGTGATTGAAATTTAATAACCACCTAGCATCTTGAGCGACCAGCCCAACTTCGACATCGGCCTTCAAAAAGCTTCTAGAATATTATCCCGCCCAAAGCATAACTCCCATTATGCAAAACAAGGAAGAAGAAAGGAATGGTGTAGCAAAAAACTTATATCAGTAATTCCACAAGTCCATAAAGTCTTCCGTTTCTTCTAATTCATTTAGAGAATTAGCATCACGCAATTTTCGGCCACTGTGAAACGAATGTTGATTGTGAGAAACAAGGCGAAAGTACACGATTTTAATAGCTTGTTTTTTTGTCGGTTTCAGTAAGCCGAGTGCCAGAAGCCACAAAATTAACCTCGTTATGAGAGTGTTACAAGTCGATTTCCTGTACTTGATTCCCTTCGATGTTCATAATCTCGGAAAGTTTTATTTAAAAAAAAACCCAGCTAATTGTTTGTCTTAAAACCATTCAATGCCTAAAAAGTTAAATGTGTTTAAAAAAATAATTTCCTGTATTATAAAGTTTTATTGCAATCTACCAGACAATATGTTGACAACTTTCTGAAAGTGCTTTATAAAAAAGATATTTTTGTAAATTAGAAGGATGGCGAATTGCATTTTACCAGTACAAATTTGTTCTGTGGTATTTTAATTGCTTTTTGAAAGCATATGTTTTTAATAAAACTCTTAAATTTATGTCACATGTCACCATTTTAATCCAAACTAACATGTTGGACTTTCAAAACAAATATATTGTTTTTTAAACCTATGTCAGTCCACAGCCTTTTCGTCATAAGTTTGTTTGGCAGCCTAATATAGTTTTGAAATAGAAATAATATGTAACACTATCAGCAGTATTATTCTATGCGACATCAGACAAATCAGGACAACTATTGAGATGAAACAAATATTAAGAAAGGCCTTTCAGAGGGAAAATTGAAGAGTTGATTTTTAGAGATTATTTAAATGTAATGGATATATATATATATATATTGGGGATTAAATATACATTACATCATTGTGGGAAATAATATACATATACTAATGTAATGTACGTAATGGACAATAAAATAGGTATAAAAAATTGTTTTAATTTAATGAATATTTAACCAGGATGACGTTTTAAGCATTACACCCACAGAAGATATAAAAAAATGTAGAGGAAGCATGAATTGTAAACGATTGAATATATTTCTTTATTCCGGACTTTTGAGCAACACACATCAAACTAAAAACCTCAGTAAAAATAAACAACTTTTGCGCAAGTAGTTATTGATTTATTTGGTATTTATTAAATGTGTGTTGTTCTTATTATGGATTATAATTATATTGTTATTATGTTATAATTATGGATACATTATATATATATATATATATATATATATATATATATATATATATATATATATATATATATATATATATATATATAAGACTGTTTGCGTTTCTTCAAAGTTCTGACGGCTCCACAGAAGTTTAAATCCAAACTGCATCTATGATTGGGAAAAATCAGTAAAGACGTCAGGAAATTTTCGCAAAACAAAATAAAAAACCTATACTTTTAGCAGTAATAAATGAGGCGTGTGTAAACTTTATATTGTTTAATCTGGTAAAAAGACAACACTCCCAGTCGTATTAAATAACGATAAAAATCAATTCTATCGGGTTCAATTACTGTGTCAAAGAGCTTAAACGCAGTGATACGTAAATAATGGTGTTTACTTAGACTTCATTATTTTATCATTTACAGTCTCGCGCTTTTCAAAGCTGTTAAAAAAGAGTTAGAATAGAATACGCGGGAATACAAATTTGATATCTCAAGGGCTTTAAAGTATATAAATGGAAATTTTTTATAACATAGTTAAGGTATTGTTTATTTCCCCCCATAGTTACAAATACCTATATTTTCTCTTGAGAAACAATATTCAATAATTAACGAAGTCTCCAATATTATTTCACAAAATATTATTTTGTTTTTAATAAAAGCTCCACTGTCGAATGTACTTTCCGTAGGAAAAACAGTATCTACTTCAAAGTTGTTTTAAGAGTAAGTTTCTAATTCAACTTTAATGCCGTTAAAATGGTACATGGCTTTATATACACTCCTTCTACAAATTGAATGCCCCTTCAAAAGTTGTTTTTCTCCAAAATAATATCTGAAACGATTTTCGAGCAACATCTTATTCATCGATGGATAAATATTTGAAAATAACAATCTGACAGAATGTTGTGTACACTTCTCAAACTGTAATAAAATGAAGATTGGGAAAAAAACATTTTTCTGTTGAAAAAGCGAAGGCTATTTTGAAATTTTATAAGTAATGTGACTTTTTCCACAAAAAAAACCTTCAAAATATTTATATGATGTTATAGTATAAAATAAAATATTATATAGCACACAAACTTCTAAATACGTTTTCATGATTTCTGAGAAAGGAGAGTGTCTTCTGAGTGTCTCGAGAGTTTGGAGAAGTGTAGAGATTTTACATCTCAACATACATAATGATTAACTAACCAAAGTCACTGACTGAAAGATTCCATTGGTCCTTTCCTTAGACTTGAATCTTATAGAAATATCATATCGATCTATTCAATTGAGTAAAATTCTTTGGAGCTGGAAAGATTTGATTGGTCCTTACCTTAGAACTGAATCCTCTGTAAAGTCTATATTGATATTTTCCCTAAAATGGAATCCGCTGGAAAGATTCTATCGGGACTTTACTTAGAGTAGAATTCAAAGGAAGGACTATTGTTCAAGGAAGACGAAATTGGTTAGAAACCATGCAAGGAGGACTGCGGATTTCAAGGTGGAATTAAGAACGTGAACCACTCTTAGAGTTAAAAGTAAATCGTAATTAAGTGCCATAAATAAGTATAGTTAAATCTGTTACGTGGTACACTGAAAAGAAAGCTTAATATATGATTGAATATTCTTATTGTACTATTTATACCGAGTTTCTTAGTCTCGAGTCATACAGGAGTGGACTTTTAGCGTATTCTAGAAGCTATGTATTCCATTGTTTAACCCAATCGTATCCTGCTTCCCAGTCGAGTTGAAATTTGTCCATTATGTAACGTTCACCCTGGGCTAAGTAAATAAACAATGAGTCATATACATTTAGTAACTGCGAATCAACAATGCGCAATTGAAAAGAGTTTAGAGTTGAGAGCAGGTCGTGAGGGTGTTTTAGAGGCCATAATACTGGGAAGAATGAAAAATAAAATCCGTATGCCTTTAGGAGGCCAAAAGAAAGTTTATCATAAGTGGTGAATCTAGGTTGTTGTCATATACCAAAATGAACTCGTATATGACTTTAAAAATGTTTTTCATGAATTTATGCAAAAATACCTTTTTTCACATTAAATAAGTAATTTTACGTTTATATGCACGATTCAGATTTTATACCCGTCTGCTATTGGAAAAATTTCACCATTGGAATCTACTACTGGAAATCTATCAATGGAAGTTACTGGCCACCAGTGCCGATGCCCCGTACAAAATGTTACCCAAATAATGGAAATTTGAAGAAGTTAGGCTAAACTACAAAAAACTACATGTAGTAGAATCTTGATTATACGAGGTAATGTAGTTAATACGGATAATACATTAGATAACACAGACGTAGTAGAACAAAACACTAGATTCAAAATATATACAGAAAATAATAACTGTACTACGTCTTAGTACCTGCTACTAAATGGTTAATAGGGCAAAGAAACACTCGATATTAAATTCAACAGCTATAACATGAACACTCGGTTAATAGGGGTTCGGATAACCATGATTGTTCTGTAGGTATATGTATAAAAGTTAAAACTAAGAATCAGATATAGAGATTGGTATATCATGGGCAGAAATTTGTCCTGAACTTTGCTCTTTCTTTGAATCATCAAATGAGAGATAAGAAATTGCATGGTTTTTGCAAATTCGTTTAAAAATTTTGTGTTATCGGGTTTTGTATTGTACATTATTTGTCTTAAACTGAAATAAATAACTTATCCAGCTTAGGCTTTAAAAAAAATGACAGAAATCTTTTTGAAATGGTTACATTTATAAAATTTCGTTACGTTAAAATATTGTGGCGAAAAAGTATAACACATACATTGTTCACTGATTTTGAAGAAAGTAACTAGTTTGACACTTAATTGAAAATTAAGTAAGTGAAATAGAACTTACTTTTTTATCCATAGTTCGTGTTGTGTTGAAATCAAGTTTTTGCACTTATATATTCCAGTGTCCGTACTTTCTTCTCTGAATTTGAAATGCGAAATATAAAGGAAAATTTTGTCTTTTTCTTCTCTTTAATTTTGATATGAAACTATTGTAAATATAAAATGTCCGATCAAGAGGATTGCAATAAAAGACAACGTGCTTGAAAGATATCCTGAGCGAATTTAACACAGGAAAGATTACTCTGCGGACAAACCATAAATCACGGTCATAGGAAATGAATGACATAGACAAGATGTTGATGTAAAAAGCAGACACGATAATTACAAAGCTTTCGAGTAATAAAATACATGAATCATCCAATTCATTCAGTAAAAATAACAAGAATTCCACCTCTTTCAGCGAATGCTAACGATCATTGATGAAAACAGATGGCTTGAGAACAGCGCAAAGAACAAGATCATCGTGTGCCGAAGGACAACTCGGCATTACCTAAACTATCTTTAGATTTGAAAATATGTTTTTACAAGAGTGTGCTTCAGTATTTGCTAGAACTATTGCATCGAATGAGTGACATCAGAATAACATGCACTCATCCAACTGCAGTTCATCAAAATGAAGAACTCTGATTGCAAAATGGGAAAGGCTGTCCTAATCATATTATTGAAAATAATTATGTTGAGTTCTCTGCCTTAGAAAATTTAAATACAATTATTTCATTATTTAATGTGAATGGTATTTGTTTTAAGCATACTACGAAGTTTGTTCTATTTTTAAAATTTTTAAATGGCACAGATATGATAGTATACATCAGAAATTATAGAATCCAGAATTAAAAAATGATATGTAAAGTTGTTTTTAATGTATTTTTGGTGTAATATAGTAATTTAGAGTTATTTTATAAATTAGGAAATGTTTTTTTTCTTCTGCCATACCACTGAGGGACCTCTTTGTTTTTGTAGTATTATAAGGAGAGAAGTAAAGGTTATTAGTGAAGGAGCCCCAAGTGAGTAGGCCACTGTGTTATTCCTAAATAGGATAAAAATTAAAATCCATGTGTTTAGAAACCGAGATTCGAGCCCGGGACCTACTCGATGGCAGACAAACGCTATTACCAAATTAGGAAATAATTACTAATACTTTTAAGCTTTAAAAAAAACATATAAAAATGAACTGTAATTGATATTTTACGATACCCTTATTCTACCCAAATTGTTTATTTTAGAAACACAAAATAAAATTATGTGCTATTGTGACAACGGGAATGGCATATTCACTGCAAGATTTTTTAAGACATAAAATAATGCGTTACGATTGTTATTTGTCACGTCTTTTTGAAGCATAAGGTTATGAAGCTTTGAGTTTTATAATTTATCTGGTTTATAATTCAATATCGAAAGGATTTACAAGAGTCACACAAAAGTGTGTCCATCACACGATTCTTACTTTTTTTATGGATTCCAAAAATTTATTTTTGTGATAAGGAAAATAATAATAAAAAAAAAAGAACAGTGACCGTTAGCGTAAATGTTTTTGAAAAGTATGGAAGGAAACGGGATTCGAAATTAGACTGAAATCTTTAATATTAAAATAAAATATAACGTATCGTCAGTAATTATAGAAACACAAGTTATTTTCAATTTGGTTATTACAAAAGTAATAACCAAAGCAAACAATCGAGTACGAATTTGAAAACTGAGACTATTTGTTTATTATTGTTTTTTTTAAACCGTCAACCATAATTGCATTAATTTGTAGTGGAATCGGCCTGTGTATGTAAATCACAGACTTCACTGGCAATAGATCAACGAAAATTGATATTTTTTTTTAGTCGTTTTGAGCAATTTGGATGCAGATATAACAGAATCGTATGCAGCAATAATAGATGGTTCGAACACCTTAGCCTGTACATTAAGACCTTTTATTTGGGTTGGGTTGGTAGGTTTTTATGGCGCATGGGCAATACTTTGACAGTCACAATTAAAACAATATTAAGTAATAGACACACACACACAAGGCATGTTTTACTGACGCAGATGAGAGAGATACACCCAGGGAGAAATCGAATTGACCTCTATTTAAGGCGACACTGGTAGACTGGCCACCTATTTTACTTATTAACTGTCAATTTTAAACAAATGTTATATTTTTTGACTAAAATTACATTGCATTTCATCAGCCAAAGTATTCATTGAATCAGATTACCTTTATTTGGCTACGAGTAATAGCATTATCTTAACTAAACTTTTTTTTAAAGTCAGGTTAAAATATGAAATCTAAATACACCACCTCCTCTCCAGAAAAACGACAGAACTCAAAAATGTAAATTTTGTAGAACCAAAATAATTATACAAATCCCAAAGCACATATTTTACTTCTCAGTTTAAAAGCTAAATTTTTATTTAAACTTTTTTAGCACAATTCCAGATTTGATTTACAGGGTTCGTGTTTAGTAAAACCTTTTTAATTTTAGTTTTGAGTCATCTAACTTTTTCCGGAAGAATATAATACAGAAATTTAATCTTTTCAACCCTTACATAAATTTCATTCATCAGATAAAACACAAGACATAGTTCAGATATTTTGATTGCAATTTAGACTTTTTTCTAAAAAATACATTAAAAAGTGGGTGTGGGAGTACAGTTCATACGTGTACCGTTAAAACATTCGTGCTGTACCTGGATGTACAATTAGGTAAAATAACTTAAATTTAAAAATTATTCAATTAGAACCAAAATTTACTGAAAAATTAGTGCTTCTCGGGTAATTCAGAATATTTATGGAATATTTTTATATCGTGGAATGTATGGGTTCAACTCTCAATTGAAACTTTTTTTTAAATTTTGAGCTACAGGAATGGAAAACATGATATCAGCGCGAGATAAAAGCATTTTTGAAACACGATATCGAATCAGAAAAGCATTAGTATATTTATTTATTTACATACTAGTTTATTTTCTGCTTCGGAATATCGATTTCCAGCTAGCACGTATCACCGAATATCAGCCTTTCACGGCCAGCTTCAACGAAACCGGAAAAGCAACTTGACCGACATATCTATCGAAGGTTATATTTAAAAGCGGGAAAAATCCTTTCACACAGAACACCTCTTCATTTTCCGTTACAAGTCGATTGAAGTCAACATTACAAAAGCTAGATAATGGAATTATCCAAAACGAGAATGGAGAAAAAACCTCCAACGAATATTCCCCTCTTCGCATTTGGTGCGAGTGATAATAGAATGCAGATAAGGTTGTTCCTGATTTCAGAAGGACGTCTGGGTAGTTTTTGTTACGAAGGAAGTTTTGTTTTAGTTCTTGCAGTTGTAGCGTTTAAACTTTTTCTCCCTCCTTTCGGTGGTTGACATTCACACCATCTATTGTTCGATGCGATAGATCAAAAACAACAATAAATCTTTAAAATTCGGCAATGAATGAAACGGAAGTGGATAATAAGCTATCTTTACTTTTTAGTCACCCAAGGATAATTTTGAGTCGTGAATTTAATCGCGTTGCTGTTAATGCAAAGTTAGGCCTTTACGGTGAAAATGTTTGTTGTGAATGATGTGCCACTAACAATACTAAAATGAATTTTTTCTTACTACAGAAGAACTTTGATTATCCGAAATCTGATTAACCGAGTGTCCATCTAAGATATACCTTTCTGGTTAAAATATTGTTGTCAAAGGTGTGTCTTACACAATCCTAAAATTATTTTTTCTGAGTACAGTAGGACCTTGATTATCCAAGCTCCGATTAACTGAGTGTCCGCGTTATCCGAGCGGAGTTTGGTGCAAGGTTTTTTAAAAGCTTCGAGCTCGAGTGCGGGCACTTTTCCCTTGACTAATCTTGTTTAGAGGGCAGATGGTTGGTTTGAGTTTTATGGAACATAACCCAAACGCAAGACAAAATAAAATTCAATAAAAATAGAACTAAAAATATCAGATTATCAACCAGACTAACATTAAACGCATGATAAAACATTTGAGGCGTGTCACCTCAAAAGTGCCTACATCCACTTCCAGTAATTTTCCAGTATTCGCGGAAAAACAGTAGCCCATAAATTATAAGTGGTAATAGCTATAAAATTATTCTGTGTGTGTGAGTTATTCTTACCAATTCATAATATAATCCTCTTTGACTCATCAACAATTTACCAGTATATGCGTTGAGATGCACAACTGTTAAAACACCGCACAACTGATTTCCAACCGAAAATGGACATAGGCCCTTTTGCAATGACACGTCTCTTTTATATAAACAGCATGAAAACGAAAATAACCACAAATCCAACTATCAATTATTCATGATCCTTGCTTCATGAAAGTAGCAGTAGTAATTACACGTAGTGCATTAAAGTTTTTATGTACTTCGTTTAGGATGTTTTGTTACTGCATCCGTATTATCAAAGTTAGGCCCGGTACACACATCCAATTTTTTTTTCAACGTGCGACGCCTCTTTTGCAACGCAAGTGCGGCCTGAGGAACATTAGATCCAATGGAGCAGTGCACACATGCCTCTAGCGCCGCTGGGGCGACGCACATCCAACTTGCGTGCAATTTGTACCGCAGTTCCCCACGGCGCCGCACTGTCACCGAAGAAGTCTCTGTTCTGAAGTACCTTGTTTTCATAAACAAATGGAATATAAATATTAATTAATAAAATTGTTGTATCCAGTAACGTCTATTTTGTTTCAAAATATACTTTTTTTACACCAAGTATATCGCAAATGGCGCGAAATGAGAATTTACGTCATTTTACGGTTATGTGTTCATAGTAGGGCTTCGATGCTGCAACGGCGCCGCACGTTGAATAACCGAATGTGTGCATCGGGCCTTACTTGTGTTCTGAAGTGGTCTTGATTCAACATAACTCACATAGTAAAGTATATACAGTTGTTATCATTTGATCCACCATTCGTGGGTTGAAACTCCATCCCAACGAGAAGAATATTTCCCCCTAAGTACATAAAACATACTTGGTTATGAATGGAAGAATTGAACTGTCTCAAAGATGCTTTTAAAATTCAAAACCAAAACCGACAGTTTCTTGAATATGAAAGCGTCATTGATAGTGAAGAATTCAAATTTAAACATCTAACCTCTCAATCGGGCATTTTTCAAATCCTCATAATGCTTCACAAATATAACTATAGAACATCATAACTATGATCAAGCAACAAACTGCAAGTAGGACAGTGGAATGTAACGACCAGCGGCCATAAAATATGCTTGAGATATATTTTAGCTTTTGCAAATTCAAATATATTAAGATAGTAAGATTTTAAAAGGTCCTCAGTATAAGGCAAATACCTTCAAGATCTCAAAGAGGGTTATTCTAGCTTAATTTCTATGAATATTATTAATATGAAATCTTTTCAAAACTATTTTTGAAGATAAATACTGAATATGTCATGTTCTATGATTGCAGTAAAAATGATGTGTCCTAGTAAAAAGCAAGGCGACTATTCCGTGTTACATTAACATAATGTTCTAGTTATACATATCTATTCATACTGTATAACTGAACATTTAAATTCTAAACAACAAACGACAAATTACAATCATGTATTAAGATCCAGACTCACGTAAGTGAATTGTCTAAAATTTGAGTAATAAAATAGATTAATATGCCTTTTTCTATTGTGGTTTTCTGAAAATCTGGGATAAACAATTTAAATCTCAGTATTGAACAATTTTGAAACACCTCCATTTTGAATTTGTTGAAAATGATTCTAGAAATTTTGGGCAATTCAAAAACTGTATGTAAATTTATACTGATATACTAAAATGCCGTTAAAGAAACAAATCAAACTGAGAATTATTGCTATGGGTTGATAAAAATAAAAAAAGACTAAAAATATTTCTGTACAAAAATCTTCAACTTTTATAAATTATATTAAAATAATCATGGACATCTATTTTAAAAACATTTTATCTTCCTTTACAAAGAGCTAGAAGCGTCCTCTTGACAGTAATGTAAGGAGATATTAATATACTTTTGTCGTTTGCATCACCTTGTACAAACATTTACAGAAGTACATAGCTGTAAGAAAATCGCAGACATATGATTCAATAAGACAGTGGAGATAAGTGGGTGGTTTTTATGGCGTCTTTATTGATTGGGTTGAGAAAAAATTGGAGACATTAACTGTCTTGTCATAAAAAGTTTTAGACTATAAATATTAGTCATACGCGCTCACAAAATTTATTAAAAAATAATGATTTGTAATTTTTACAAGACAATATTATAATCGAAGTAAAAAAGCTGTACATAATTTCCAATATTTACTCTCACTAAACATTCCTTTTTATTTCAGATTTTAGATAAATTCTTAGAGAAAATTATAAGTGTCATTTATAAGGTGTTTTATCGAAGGCAACACGGATTAAAGGTATAAATTTTGTTAAAATCATTATCTATTTCTTAATTTTTCTTTTTATGCGATAGCTGTGCTTCAAATTGACTAGTGTAAAAATAAACTCAATAATTTTATTTACTTTCAGAACGTTAATTTTGAAAACAAAATACAAACATAAGTCAGGCTTACACAGCTGTTTGTTCAATCAAATCTCTATCGAACGCCATCTTTTATAACAAAATAAGTAACCCTTATTTGATTATGTTACCTTCTTAACCCAAATACAAATAATTGCATAAGAAATTCTTGAAAATTTTTTGAAATATAGATTTTAGTTTAGTATACTATTCTTTGTAAACAATCAAATTGCAAACCAGACCCACGAATTCTGAATGTCTAGATGCTTACCTAGAGATTAAATATAGATGTTAAATTAAGATTGTGTGGTGTAGAAATATTTATTCAAATTAGTTTAATTTGATTTTACTAGTGGAAAGCATTTCCATGTTTTTATGAAATCACTTTTCGAATTTAAAAAAATAGAAAGTATGAAAAATTTAATAAATAACTTATATTTTCTAGCATCATTTTATTTGGGATTAGTAATATTCTAGCAAATAGTTGATGGTATATTCTGATACCAGATGATGCTAGTAGCAGTGAATGAAACAGAAAATGATAAACAGATAAACTTTACTTTCAAACTGAAAAGAAATAATTGATGCTAGTAACAATCGTTGAAATTTTATGTACGCTATGCGGTTAATGCACTGTTTAAAGAGTGAAAATTAGGGTTCCTTAGATAATTCTAATTCAAGATCAGAATCAGCATAAACTAATAAGAGTTATTATGTCACATTTCTTTGATGTTAAACTGATCAAAGAAGTAGTTTCGATTTTCCAAACTACAATCAAATCTTATAAATATAATAAAATAAGGAAGGACAGTCACATATGTCATACACATTTAGCCGATATACGCATGAGTAATGTATACTACACATTGGCTTGATACCCACGTACATGTTGAATCTTTGCGTTGCACGTTAGTTTAACATGTGAACAGCATAAGGCCGTAGTTAAGAATAATTTAAACTGCACAAATTAAAACAAAGAGATTGAAAAAATGAAGTCAATTCTCACTAATCATTTCATATAGTGAATTGTAGTAATGCTCCTCATTTTGACATATTCCAGCTAATGACGTGTTATATATAACACGTCATTAGCTGGAATATGTCAAAATGAGGAGCATTATTACTATTCAATATATATATATATATATATATATATATATATATATATATATATATATATATATATATATATATATATATATATATATATTATATATATATGTATATATATATGTATATATATATATATATATATATATGTATATATATATGTATATATGTATATATATATATATATATATATATGTATATATATGTATATATATATATATATATCTATATCTATATATATATATGTATATATATGTATATATATATATATATGTGTATATATATGTGTATATATATATGTGTATATATATATATATATATATATATGTATATATATATGTATATATGTATATATATATGTATATATATATGTAGATATATATATACATATATATATATATATACATATATATATGTATATATCTATATATATATATCTATATATATGTATATATATATATATATATATATATATATATATATATATATATATATATATATATATATATATATATATATATATATATATATATATATATAACACGTCAAAATATTACCGAACAAAATATGAACAACTGCACAAATTGTCAAATCCATTAAAACTCCTCTCCGTATTAATCAAAGGCCTCTCCGTATGATTTTGAATTCAAATTGCAATAGGTAAAAAAGTTGAAGTAGAAGAGTAAATTGCGTTGAAACCAGAAGAAACATAAGGATCGTAAACTTTTAAAACTTAGGAACTCAATAAAGTTCAGTTGAAGACCTGGTAACATCAAGAATGAACCATATCAAATATGGACTTTCTGCAGCTGTTGGAACATCTTAAAATAGCCACTTAATCAGCTCCCTACATCTATTGCCCAGAATCACAAAGATTCTGAGTCAGCGCATCCAACTTGAATCGCCATTAATAACCGAAATTTACTTTTATGAAGAGTAAAACTTCGGACAGATTGGTAGATAAAACTTACGTTTTTTTTTTTACTTTACTTTACTTTTTTACTTTAAAACTTACGGGATTATTTTTATTGTTTTTATATAATCAGAAAGCAAAGAGATCAGAGAGACCCAATGATCAGAGGTTCCAAGCCTACATCAATGACACTGTGTTGGAAGCCCGATATTAATCCGTTTTATCATTTGATTTCTCACAATCTTACTTGTAGCAACGTTTTTCATAGTTGGTTGTTGGTTTTTATGGTGCAATACCATATTTGGCCAAGCTGCGCCAAACACAAGAGAGCCAACGTCAAGTAGAATAATGCACATACACTTCATGGAAAGTTTACTTGACACACAAGAAACCAAAGTAAAAATCGGATCTCAAACTTGCAGGTTGCTAGTGCAGTTGGAAAACCCTTTCAACTACGGAGGCCATAGTACTTTTTTTTGTAGAAAATAAAATATTACATCAAAACATGGTTTTACTTACTCTTTTCACATACGTAATTATTTTAACTTTTCCATTGATTTTAAAAAGTGCACACTGTAAGGGTGTTTCAAGTTAAATAAAGTTCAATTATGAGCAAAAAGTGTTTTAATATATCCCAACTATATATTATAAGATTTACAATATCTCATATCTTATCCCTATCACTATTTAATAATATTTGGACAACTGATTTAAAGTATCCTTATTAACCGTAACATGTTGTAAAAATCTGACAAATAGAGAAATAGCGAAGCAATTAGCTGTTAACTTCGTAACCATTTTGAACTAAAAATATCTAGTACCTGCAACATCAAATTCACAACAAATGTAAATTTATGACTGGACTAACAAAAATCCATATACCTAAATCAAATATCATTGGATTGAGGGGAGTTCTGTTTGCAATAATAGTTACAAAATACATGTTCTGAAGATAAAAAATGATGCGCTACCTGACATAATAAGATAAATTGAAAATGATATTACTAACTTATTACAAAGATAACTCAATCCTTATAAGCTCACTCCTATTTAGCGCATAAAGTAATAAAACTTATAATTGTATTCACGAAAATGAAATAAGGTGAACACATATTCTACTTCATTTACAGATCCGTTTCTTTGTTACATAATTATTTTTGAGAATCTGTAAAAGGATTAGCAAAGAGAACATTTGTAAAAAATGTTATTTTTTAAGGCTAACGCATTTCCAGCCACATCAGAAAAGATTATAGAAATAGAATTGAATAAATTTTAAATGTACTATAAAATTTTATTTGATTACTTAAGGAGGCAGCCGGGATGCTTACTTCAAATTACATGACCGTGTAACTTTGAAGTGTTACATATTAAAAGGGGAGATATATTCTACAAGTTGTTTAGAAATATACGTACATTGCAGAAAACACACAAGGCTAAAATAGTTTCAGAATGATTTCATGGTTATGTGTATCATATTCTACATTGCTAAGACGATACTATGAATGTAAAAAAATTATGTACGAAAAAAGTTAATCAACTATTTTGTATGCGTTTTCGATTAAAATCTATAGCTTTACGTCCATTTTAATCAAAGCTGCGAATCACTGAGAAATAAATTTTATTTTAACCCTAAATGGTATCCATCTCTTTTAAACATATTTATGTTTGTGACCGGACGCAAAAGATAACTCATATACGGCGTTCAAAATCATTGGTGGTCTGCTGGTATCAGAAAGAGTTTTTTCCCTAACTGGTGGGATAGATAACAATTTTCGAAAAGTCTTAGTAATCAATTAATAAACACGGCAAATGACAAATTAAATCTATCTCCTCCCCCCCCCCCGGCGAACATTAATATTTGAGGTTGCTAAACCAATTTTAAGAAATGGGAGAAAAAGTTTAAATACACTGATTTTTAAAAACATCGATGGTTTTTAGTCGATGTATTATGAAGACTACTAACTAGTAACAAGACTAGGTCCGAGACCACTAAAAGTCCTATCGGACTAGGAGATAAAAAATCTTGGTGGTCCGCGGGACCAGTAGCTATAGTGAAAAAGGGAGTGCATGTGGTTTTCTTTCAAAATAAGTTTCAAAATCCCAAACCTTACTGTTGGAAAAATGTCAAAAATTTGTTTCGGTCACGTGATCGAGAATTTGGAAGTTCCTATCGGCGTGTACTAGAGTCGTTTCTGGTTTTTGCCTCCTAATTGCAAACACAATAATCGGCGCCTGTTGAATCATTGGCCGTTCACAACCGGCACGTCTTAAAAGAAAGCGTGCTGTAAAGAATTTTTCCGGTCTCATTATCGCTATCGGCGAGCGCTCTTACCTGGCCAAGAAGTTTGTCAATGGTTTATCGATACCAGCGCGTCCGATATTTCTGAAAGTGGGTCAATAAGAATTCCCTAGAGACTAGAAGCTAATAAAAAATCCTATCTACAATTTGACAGACTTTTTATTCGACCAAGTAAAACTTTGGTTCGCCAGTGACAAGTGGAAATTTTGTGCCATGAATTAACACCCTATTTACATTAATTTATTATTTGAGGATAGGACCAGCTATAATTTCAGCGGAACATTCACTTTACTTTTTCTTTTCTAACTCTGCTTCGATATATATATATATATATATATATATATATGCATTTGTGAAATTGACATACGAGGCTGGAAGAAAATATTTTTATTATGAAAATATCATGATATAATATATGTAATATACAAATCAAAAATATCAAAACAAAATATATAAATATGCTCTGTATGGTTTTCAAAGAAACTAAAAAGTTACTTCTTTGTTATAAAATATAAAATTTGAATTTTTAAATTTTTAAATTGATCAATATTTTTTTTTTACTTTCATATTAAATTCACGTAAAAAATAATTTTAAAGCATATGGTGAGTAATTAAAATACACGCGTTTGCATTTATATTTATGGTTGCCACACTGGCAAGTATAAATCTGATTCCTCACTTGATTGGTCTTACAGTGAGTACCCTTTTGCAGCGACGCAAATGATTTTGTGCAGTATTCATACATTCATAGAAACAGCTTGAACTCTTATTTGTTAACTTAACCATTCATCCCTTATATCCAAAACATTTTCTGTCATGGAACGACGAAACAACAACAATCTTGCCTACATCGTCACACTTCATGTACCATGGTTTCCGTTTATGTGAATGGGGAAATGCTAATTTTAAAATTAACTGAAATAGTTCAAGAGCAAATTCATTCGTTGGAATCATGTGATACGTGAGCACGTTTTGTCATTTTTTTGAACATTAGACATCAGACTTTCCTTTAGTTTCGATTTACAAAACTACTATGTTGCAAAATCCCGTTCATTTAAACATTTCATAAACTGAAATCTTAGTATATGAATTAAAAAATATTTTCATGTAGTACCATAGGCTTAAACGCATTAGAGTTATTTTAGTAAGTCTATTTAAGCTACTTCCAAATAAACCAAACTATACTATTCTTTTCAAAATGTCAGGCGACAATTATTATAACGCATTCTTTGAATGTTGAATACTTTCTTGATAAATCTATAAAGTATATGCAAGTTGAAACTTCAAAATTATGATGCAGCACTAAAAAACTGTCTTTGTTCTAATATTAAGTCTTAAGAAGATAATATTTTTAAATTTAATGTGCTGTCATATTTATTTCGGATAGTTACTATTTTCTTCCAATATTACCTGGGGTTTTGCCATGCTTCTCGCCTGGAGAGTTTTTTCGAATATTTTTGAAGTGGAAAGCATTCAATATTGCATATCGAAGTCGACGAAATCTCATTTTAGATGGTAGAGATACTCTTATCTTACCACAGCAAGCCCTCTTGGATAAATGATACTTTCAAAAAGTTTATGGTAGACGAATAAAAGTATATCTGGTAATTGCTCAGCTGTGTTTGTTGGAATGTTGTGACGTATAGGGTATGATATAGAACTTCAAGAAAAATGAAAAGATAAAAGGCTTTATTAAATTTGTTTTCTTGTAATGTTGTCCCCCCCCTTTTTATTTTACCCTTAGGTCTATTCAAAAGTAGATTAAACTTTTTTAAAGGTAAATTGATAAATATTTTATTCTTATGCATTTCTTTAAATTTTACTTTTTGTTATTATTTTCCTATATGACGGTTAGATGTGAAATTTGTTAAAATGATAGAAAGTTATTAAAACTGTAGTTTTAAGGTATATTGTTCGTATGCTAAAATACGTGATGCATTTTAATTACTCTAAGCTTTTTGTCACATTCATAAATATTCTGAGCTTTTAATTACAACAAGCCAAGAAAGAAAGTTTTTTATAACATAACTTAAAATAAAATATATGTATTTAAACAACCATAATATTTTGTAGAAATGCACATACACATCTTGAAAATAGAGCGACATGCTAAGAGACAAAAATATTTGAAGAACATTTGAACTTATGATTTTGAAAATTTAATTTTTTTTAAGTAACATATGTAAGAAATAATATTTGATTTTTATTTCATCGAAAAGATGCAACGAAGTTCAAAATAAATTCTAGGTTTTTGATGCATTGCAAGAGCTCCTATTCTGGTAAATGTCTTTTTTTTATGGCTTTCAATGTGACTGGAATTGGAGACAAATTTTCACTTAACAACATTATGCTCCCTATAGTACATCATTCCCAAATGCTTTACCAGACGGGAAGTAATGTTTAAATTATTGTTCCAAATTCTTCTGAATGATATACGTATGTACAATCATCAAAATTCATATTTTGTTTAGAGCTACACCAAATTATATATAACAGATAAAAAACCATTTACTATTGTAAAAATTAGAGTAAATTTCCTTATTAAATTATAGAATATTGATTTATTGTTATCAACAAAGTATAATGCCGAGTAGAATTTCAACTATCAAATTATGATGTAAATAAAGTGTTAAGAATAACTCTTAATTGAAAATTTTTGCGTTTCAATTTTAAAGAACTGCAATAAACACAATTGCGGGTGAGCTGTATAAATATGTTGATGCCCTGCCTTGTGAGATCTGAGGAAGTTGAGAAGTTATAAGAACGTTTTAAAAAAAAATTGACAGTATAGTATTAGCATAGATTTTATAGTAAACAAAAAGTTTTAATATGCAGTAAAACATACTACACACCCATATAAAACACAAAATGTATTAGGAAGTCCTTAAAAATAAGCCTTTTATTTAACTTTCTATACCTTAATTCGAAATGTTTTCATTACGAGACGTTTATATCAATATCAAAACCGTCTTGAGACTTCGATCAAGACTGCTTAGCTACTGTAGATTAATTTCAGTTCTTTTCAGACTTTAGCATGTCAGTTTGATTTATAGTCTTTATAACAACTTTACTGCATCGTACTTAATTTTGAAATAATTGATGTAAACAATGGGTGAAAGCCTTATTCCACCGCTAAAGATTTACAAGCAGAACCTTGTAATATTTACCGATAATGAAGTAGGTATTTGGAGCTTTTCTCTAGGATTTTCGGCCACAAAGTTTCTTTATTTTTCTCACCTTGGCTTCATTTCCGTCTAATTCTTTACCCGTTTAATCTCATGGTCTAACCCCCTATCTCCCCTGCTCTTTTTCCGCATAGTTGCTTCAATCCGCCTTTTAATTCCAAATAGAAGCAGCCTTCTTTTTGTTTCATTTTCAATGCAGTTTTTTCCCCTATTATATATGCACTGAGATAAGAACTTCCTTGGTCGCTGCTGCGGTTTTTCTTTTGCTTGTTTTCATTACCAGTTGTATGTCAATGAACAGTTGTCAGAAAGTGCGGAACGTGATCCAGTTAATCATTTACGTAAAGGGTGTTGCCCTTATAGGATAACAAACCGAATGACAAGGCGCCATTAGATGGTTCGGTGCGATAAAGAAATAATTTTTGTAATCATACTTGAGAAGAAGTAAACATCTTTTGGTTTTGGAAAATGACGGAATTTTGATTGCAATATGTTTTTCAGGAAATGTGCGAGCGCGCGGTTTTTCATTCGAATATTTCAACCCAGATTCGCAAGTCGTTTCCGAGATATAACTTTAAGACATTTATGTAACGTAATTTCTTAAATATTCTTAAAAGCCTTGAGCGATTTTTTGTATGGGCAGTCGATTAGATTGCCCACATGCTAATCCATTAATGGTGCTGTGTTGGAGATTATAGAGATAGTTGGTGTGGCGGGTAGTAGTTTTACACGGTAATTAATTGACGTACGTTCTAACGGGTCTTTCCATGTCTTTTCACACAACAATCAACTTTAACACATCTCTCAACAAAAGTTAGTAAGAAGGTACTCTTTTGGTAGTAAACCAAAAAAATATAAATTTTTGAATTAATCATCTGATTTGTTTAAGTATAGCAAATGAAATTTTTTAATTTATGTGTATTTTTTAAACTTTTGCAACAACTTTGAATCTAATATCTCACGATGTATCTGCTATAAGGCTATTATTGGTGTCAATAGAAAGCTATTTAGAAAATAGGGTTTAGCATTTTAAGAAACTTTGTCAAACATTTTTCTCAAAAATTTTAAATTAAAAAAAAATATTTATTGTCTTTAAACTGACATTTTAATACTTCTGAAAAAGTTATATATTATCATGAAATACTCCGAAATTTTCAAGTTGGAACGCAAAAAGTAATTTAATATATAAATTATTTTGTTCTTGTGAAATTTTATATCGGGATCCAAAGGAAATATGCATAGAATGACACCTACATATTCTTTTATCACGTGTTATGAAGTTCAAGTTATCTTATATTTGCGCCTTTAATTTAGATATATACGCCCCAGAATTTCATAGGCCAACTTATTGAATTGATAGTAAAAATACGTTATTACTTCATGGTGATGAGGAGATTCCAATTTGTCCTGATGCCTCTTATGTAGCAATCATACATTGACGATTGTACAAAGTTAGCGGTGATTTTATCGAAACTAAATTGCTCTTCCGTTCGTTCAAATTCTTGTAAATTAATTCATTTTTAAGTGTGCAGCAAACAAGTTTCCAAACAAATAAAGAAAGGAAAGGTATCCATCAATGTCATGAAATCTGCTAAGAGAAATAATTTGAATAAGAGAGACAGAGCATGTGTGTGTGTGCGAGAGAAAACAAAGCGCTGAGTGGAAAATTGTTAAAAGTAATTTTCCAATTGGATAGTCTAAAATTATCAGAAGTAAAAGAAAATTCAAAATGCGCCAGTAGTTCATTATATTATGCGATTAAAGCTAGGAAAATAACTAAGTTGCTAATTATTCCTTAGAAAATTTTGAAGAAGCAATTTATTACTGACATTGTTTTGCATTGTATTCACTTTTCTCGTAAAATATCAAGATATCAATGTTAGATAATTGTTGCATTTCCCTTTAATCTTAGAGAGGAAGCAAGTTTGGAAGAGCATCGGATTAGCAACAGGATAGTTGCGAGTTCGAATCCAGATGAAGACCGTCGCGTACAAAAGGGACTGATACACGTTAAATCCGTCGTGATCTCAAATGTCCTCACGTTGGCATGGTGTGGAAGTTTAGAGAATGGGGTGCCAGTTCTCTGATCATGATTAAAAGTTACGTGTATTGTCCTCAGATATTTCCATATGTAGTTGATCCCGGTCCGTCACTAATAGCCCGTTGTGTTGCTTTAGTGTGATGTTAATTAATATACCTACCTACCTTCCCTTTATTTTAGTAGTTATTTTGAAATTATTTAACAATGCGAATCATATTGATTTTTCGAATTGAGTTCCATTTGAAGTGTAATTTATATCATGTTCACGAAAGCTTAAATTCATTCAGAATAAGTAGTTTTTGAACTTTCAAAAGAGCAGCTATTGTGTTTCATGAAATCGAACTAATAAATTACCTTACTGTTTTGAAGTTTGCTTTCATGTTATCCTATATCAAAGTTTAACAATTGTGAGTACTCGCTATAAACTTCAGAAACAAATCTAAGGGTTACGCTTTACCTGTTTCCTGATCTTTCAATTTAACTACTGAACTACTGTCGATCATAAAGGAAATATTTACAGTTTCTTTGTCTGAATTCAGCAAAGCGTCGTTTCATGTTTACAGTTTTATAAGGAATTGCGTATCATGATTTTTATAAAAAATATTAAACTAGAACTTGCGGCTGCTTGGAGTTTCTGTATGTCTAGAAATTGTGAGAGGAGAGCTTGATTTTTGGGATCGCTGGTGGAAGGCTATGATGCCCCTTGAAATAATTTGACAGAAACTTCTATTTAGTACATTAAGTATATAACTAAATATATAAGGACGATTTAAAATTGTATTTACGCAGTTTCTATAGCATCACAAGCCACTTATTGAAAGTTTAATCTGTTAAAATTCAATCAAGCCCATTACAGATGAAATTACAAAATTGCATTCTAAACTGTTTTTGTCAGCGATGTTTTTCTTTTTCATTTTATGATTAAATGTAATTCTTGTCTGTTTTAATGATTCAACGTATTTTCTTTCTTATTTATCTATAGCTAAATTTTCCAGTTCCAAGGATATAGTGTTCCTTTCTCATCTCCCGTTATAAGAAACTAATTGCCCTGTGTTTGAAGTTAAAAAAATATGAATTGTATTTTTTTATAAGAAATGTTATTATATTGTAAGTGTAGATAATTCTGAGGATTGTCTATGTCGATAGTATTATCTAAAGAATGTTAGTATATCATATATGTGCATATTCTTTATATTTATTTCAAATAAGAGATAAAAATGAAGCCGAATCATTTTAATTTTTAAAAGAATTTACAGTGAAAAAATTGGATACAAACTAAAATTGAAATAAATCGGAAAAATTGAATGCGTACTTTTAGATTTGTATGTACAGATGCTCATAAAAAAGAGACATTTAAAACAGCATTCACAACTTGTAACGATTCATAGCACATTGTCACTGAAGTTTCACAATAAATTTTATAAAAAGGTTTCAAAAACTGCTTTAAAATATTCAATAGTTGAATTCATATTTGACATAACTTCAAAGAAACAAAAATAGAACAGACATCGATTTTCGAACGTGTTCTGAACACAAAGTAGACAATCTGTGATGCAACTTGATCTTGTCCTACATACCGAACAATCTCACAATCACAATACATATCTTTAATAAAACAACAGACTTATATCTAGTGGTAATGATCTAAGATATATTTATTATCCCATTGGCTTGTTAATATTAATTAATAAAGCTACCCATTATTCTAGCTTGATTATAAACATTAATTAGTCATTGAGTTTTGAAACCGCGTGAGTATAAAGCTTACGTTGGAGCTATTTCTAGCGCTATTGAAGCTAGACAGACTGGATATTTATGTCACGAATGTACCAAATCAATGTCAATGCCAAATGTCTGACATGTAGTGAAATTTCAATCTCATTCTGTGAACTAATAAAATAAAAATATAACATTCGTTTGTTTGATTGCGGGAACAATGTTGCATTTATTCGAAAGTGACCTAAATAGTTACTTAACAGTCCGACCAGAAATATCCAATTGAAACATTGATTGAGGTACAGTGTTTCTCAAAATAAAACTCGAATGGAATTAATAAAAAATTTAATTAAAAAGATTTTATATTCTCTATGAAACTAACTATACTACCTTGTTTAAGAAGAGGGTTGGTTTGATTTCAATGTAATGCTCGAAAAGAAGAAAACGCAGCCGTTAAACTAAAGTGCATTAAAGATTTGTACGAATTCTGGTATATTTTCCCCTTATCGTTGCATGTGTGTTTGTTGTAGCAATAAATATTTTGAATGTATATTTAATGTATGATTTTGTTTAATTCATAAAGGTGTGGTAAAGTTTTTATAGTGTAAATAGTATGGATGGGGGTATTACGAATATTAATTTGAACTGGGCTTCCTTGAGCACACACGTAAATCACGATAGTCTGACTCTAGTCATGACACATCACGCAATAGCCATTTTGGAATATCAAAATTTATTGCCTTTTTGCGACATAGAGATAGGATAGTATTTCCCCCTACAGTTGCAATTACCGTTTAAGTAAGAACATGGAATAAAAACTGCATTTGGTTTAATACTTCGCAGACATCATTTCAAAAACAGAGTTTGCTTGAGAAAAAAAAGTTCATGGCTTAACTAAATAGGATTTTGACACCTTTCAAGAGTCAGATATACCAAACGAATGTCTCTGAAAATAAAATGTAGCTCCATTACATTAATAAAATTCCGTGTAATCAATATTCCCTGTCATCTGTCACATATTCATAACAGGAAGCTACAACTACGAAATAGATTGAAATGTGTACGTTTAAACGTTTGTTTCGGAGTTCAGCGCTCTGCGATTGCCACTTCCAGAACAATTTTGCCCATTGGAGACGGCAGTTCAACAAATAAAGTGATAAACTTCCAGCATTTAATATTTCATGCAATGTTTTATATTAGTGTCATCAATTCTGCATTGATACGTTTTTCGGATAAACGTCATATTACATACTTCAAAATACTTGCTATAATATTTTCTACAAGTCAGAAGATGACTCAGAAGTTTGTAAATAACAAAAATAATTTTGGAAATAGTTATATAAAACATTTTAATAATCCAATTTATGAACTTGCAAAAAATGATAGCTTGCATAAATCTTACAAAACCATTACCAATAAGTAGACTTAGAAGATATTCCCTTAGATTGAAAAGCAGATTTGTTATTCATCTAAAGATTATCTTTTGAGTCCGTACAGCGCAAAACAGAACTTCTTATCTGTTCATTCTGACATACTGGGCTACGATACCTTTAGGTCCTATATCTGAAACCTTGGGCCATTTTTTTTTGTTATACATAAAACCATAAACTTGTCAATAAACTTGTAATTCCTGTTTCAAGATGAGTAAGGGGAAATGTGCCAATACAACGCATGGTTTCAATTTAATAGGAAGTAAAAAATCGAAATGTGTGTGATCTTCGATTTTGATGCTAATTTGAAAAATTACAACAATACCATATTCAATTTTATGATTTAATAAATAAATCAAGAGTTATATATGGAAATCAACACACGTCATAACATTTTTGCTAATAAATCGTTTCATATAATCAACTGTGTCGAACAGATAAATATTTAAAGAATTTCGAAGCAAACTTATATCCCCGAGAGCAGAAAGTGCTTAAAAGTGCGACGTACATCGCAAAACAAGGTCTTTGCAGAACAATTTTTCCTTATTTTTATCAAAATTTGGGCAGATTTTCTTAAAATCGTAAGTTACGATGTTCTGCAGTGCAAAGCGTGCTCCTTGACAAACTTTATTTCTACACTAACTACGGATTAAACTCCCTACACAGCACCAAATTACCAAAAGCCATTTATAAATAACGCATCTTTTATGTCAAAGACAAAATATTTAACTTCAAAAGTTATCGACAGAATTGCAAATTCTGTAAGTATGCCTTGGTTTTAAATAAAGTAAGTTAATTAATTTTGATGTGTTTTATTACAAATATGTAACGCATATTTAGCCGATAATGTAATTTGATTTTACTGCAGTTTTCAAAATTCGGTCAAAATACCTTCCGAACAATTGCAATTGCTCGGAGTTGTGTTGCAGAACATGGAATAGAATTCCGCACCTGGGCTTATGTCTACCCCGCCTCAACTCGTAGAATTTCTTAATTCATGTTTGTTTAAGCATGTAAGCATTTTTTTACATGTGAAAAATTATTTAAAAGTATATCTGTATTACTTCATGTTGATCTTATGACTGATGCACGTCATCTCATCTTAAATCGGCTTAGACTGAATCTAATGACGCTGTTATTAGGTAGGATCTAAAAGTAATGATACCCTTATTCACCCAAGCGTGTGAATGATTTGCTTTCGTATGGTTTTGAAAGCCTAAATTAGAGAACATTGCAATGAATGGACCATGCAATAGGTATAAAGAACCCAGAGCTTTCGACGAGATGGAGCAAAAGCTCTTTGATTATTTTTTCTTGACCGGAGAAAAACTGTCTACTGTACAATTTAGGATTTCACAGTTCAAGGTTGAGTTGTTGTTTATCGTGGCACGGAAAATAATCTTTCCTTGAAATTTAACTGTTTGCACGCAATTGCAGACATGGGATTTTTTTTGTAAGCATTCTGTGATTATGAGCTGAGCATGTCTTAGCAATGAATCAGTAGTTGGAAGGAAATTTGCAGATTTGCTTTTAAATAATAGGTCATTCCATTTCTTATGAAATGACGATGACTTGAAGGAGAGCTATTTAGAACGAATTCAATTTTTAAACAGTAAATACAATTAGTACAGATATGATTTTGAACCTTGAGCTCAAGTTTTGTTGTTCTCATATTTGATATAGTTGAAAATATAGTTATTAAAATTTCTAACAATAAAGGACACCGCGGTAGACCTGTTGAAATAGCAAGGGTTACAACCGGAAGTTTACTAGTTCGAAACTCAGTTCACCCAAAGACCGTGTACACTTTAAATCTCTCATGGCCTCAAATGACCTCACATTGGCAAAGTGTGGAAATTCGGAGAGTGGAGTGCCAGCTCAGATGTTGTTCTTGTCATCTGACTGTGATTCAAAAGTACGAGGCGTTGTACTTGGATATTTCCTTTCGGGATTGATATCGAACCGTCGCCAAGTGCCCGTTGTGTTGCTCCATTGAGACGATAATTCAACAACCAACCAAACTAACAATGAATTACTTTTAAATTTAAGTATTTTTAGATTTTGTTTATTTAAGCGCATACAACAATGGTGGTTTCAATATAAGTGAAAATTAGGGAACAATTAATCAGAATACTTGCTTCGCCTTTTCAGCCATAAGCCTCTCAAATAGTCCAATATAGTCTAGAAACCGAAATAAAATAAATAATTCTATCAGGCAGTATTATTCACTGTGACGTCAGTAGGATCAAGGAAATTATTGAGGTTGGTTCATATGTCTTAAAGGCCACACGAGGTTAAGTTTGGGAGTTTGACAGTATAATTTGGTATAGGCAAGCAGCCATGTAAGGCGAGAACACGAAAACAAGTGTCTTCTATAGCTGCCTAAAGATCATGTATGTGGTAACTGAGACCTTAGCAAGCAGTTCCAGTCTTGATCCTTTCGTAAGTAAGAAATCAAGAGTGCTTGATATTTTTATTTCAATCCTTCAAACTAAATTGTAGATTTACCAGCAGGGCTTTAATATAAATTACACTCTCCATAGGAATTGTTGACACCAGGATCACGATTCGATGACTAAAATGAGAAAACTGTGAGTTAATGGACTTCAACAGGAAGCTATTTAAGATCACGCTCCTCCAAAATTTATATCTTCTTATCATCTTGACTTTGTTTTTTATAAATATTTCTGCGTGGAAAAAATGGAACTGAAACTATTGTTGGACCAAAATTAATTGTATTTTGTTTATATTCTAATTTTTACTAAGATTGATGAAACTCTGAGCACGTTTATGTAAAATGTATAAATTCAAAATTACAGGAACATTAAAAATTAAATAAAAAAAATTATATGAACAATTTTTCTTCTACGATTACTCTTTTTATAATACATAATTTAATTTTATCTCAATAACTAAAAGCGTATTATTAAGAAATCACTCACAGCTGACGAAAGAGCTCACTACTTGAAAAAGAATAATTTAACTTCAAGTATCATTCTATTATCAAGATTATTAATCCTAGAAATGAATTTACATGAATCTCAAAAATTAAATATATATGCTAAAAAAGGATAGCTTGGGTGTAGGTTGTTACAGTCGGTCAGACTGAAATTTTAGACTACCGACAAAATTCGTTTATAGGTCATGTAACATTTTAGTACAAATTACGAGGCAGAATCGTTATTAACCTACATATTTTTCAGAGTACCCATCAGCCACACCCCTAAATACTTTACGCTTCTCTTCAACCCTGCACATTTTCTGGAATTCCGCATCGCGTGCCACGAAAGAATCACCCCAGCTTCTCTCCATGACCCCTGTCAACCCACTTTTCACCCAAGGTTCTTCAGAAATCTCTCGGATATCTCTGGCCCCCGCTTTTTTTTTAAAAAACAGAGATTTCAGCTGCTGATAGCTTCCGAGACTCGGAAATCGATGGACTATACTATTTTCCGCTTTCGGAGAAATTCGGAAATTCGCCTGTCGTCCCTGAGAGCGTTACACAACGGGTTTCCACTTCAAAAACCCGATCACGTTCTTACGCTTTTTGAGTGTAATCCTTGAGCGTTTCTGGACTTACAAAACAAGACGGCTGTTCTTGGGGAATTTTTTTTTTGTACACAAGCTTCTCACTTCCTCGGGGTTTTTGTTGTCTTTGTGGAAGTTGCTTTTAGGAGTGGTGGTTTTGTGCCTTAAAATATTTTGCGGGGAATTCGTGATTGGAAAATAAACTGGTTTCGAAGCCGACGTGGGTTTCCGAGTATTTATTTGGCAAGAATTCCATTCCAGTGACTGCCATCTATAAATTGTTGAAAATATTTTTAAAACCACAATGACGCAGTTCTGAGAGGTGATTAAATTATATTGCTGTACAATTGATGTGCTTTAATAGCTATAAATTATCAGGTGGTATGTCTTGAGAAACTACCGGAAATTTTAGGAATCATAACTGCCTATTTTGTGACATTTTGTACCTAGTAATGTTTAATTTGAAAGAGAAAATATAATTTAATAACGTCGACAAGTTTGGAAAATGTATAGAGTGGCAATTTAGTTGGAAATGGACATTTCAGATTCCCCATGGATGCCATCTGTGAATCAAAATTACGATTCCATCTAACCAATCAACAGGAAATATTAGCAAAATTTAAACAAATGCTCCCTTTTTCTCCTCAGAAATTAACTAAGCTACCTGTAGCCATGAAAATTTCAAACTATAACTATGAAAAAATAAGTTCATGGAAACATAATTTCCAATTTCCAACAAGAAATATTTTCTGAACTTTTTCCACGAAATTTTTACTAAGGCCAATTTAATTTGTTTGAATTCAGAAGTATCATCCGATCTTATGAATGAACCTACTACGAGGGAATCTATCTAGTTCTAGAACATATGCCAATAGAAAAGAGTTTCGAGTTCAATGGCTATCAAGGGAAAAACATGGTCTCGGGAACAGAATGTGTGATGTAAGAAAGTCCAAGGTTCGCAGGTATACATATAATCTACAATAAAATATATTCTTGGAAATTTTGTCAACCTTTGCAAGGACTTCTTCAAAAGCTATGATTTATTTATATTCACGATTAAATAAAACCCATTCGGTTGCAACGAAGATCTTGCAACACACAATTCCTGCATCCATTAATTCCTCCTTGCTATTTACATTTTCTCCTTCAGACTAATTCCCTAATTTTTTTCAGAAATTTGTGACTCAAAATCACGCCACATGGAAAAAGTATACCGAGAAAAAAATGGTAGCATCGTTCACAGAGACCTACTCTGGTGACATACGTTGAGCAGTTTGATGCCTAGAGAAAGGGATTTTCTCTCGAGGTGACCCATTTTCAACAGTTTTGTGACGTGACGGCAATAAAAATGGACTTTCGCTGGACGATCGATAACCTCATTCAACGTTTCTGCTACAGAAAATGAAAGCTAATCCCCCTTTTCTGAGAATAAAATAAAAGGAAGGCAATGTCATGTGTGAAAGTAATTGAGAATTTAAAACCATGTACATCTATCTAAGGAGTAAAAACTGTTTTGACAGTTGGACTTTAATTTGAGGTTGATTTTTTACATCGTAAATCGTGATAAAATTTCAGGAAGTACTTTTTATTTATTAAATGGCTATTTACTTCGTAAAAAAATTACATTATTTTGTATTATTAAATAGTTTTAAATGGAAACTAGAGTTCTAATTAAATACTGGAAAATCTAATAGTAATGCTCCTTACAGGTTTAACGGTGCGCTGCTCAGTGGATTTGCATACTGAGCTAGAAATCTACGAATTGCAGGCGGGCATGTTATTCCTCCCTGGGTGCATTTCTCTCTTCAATGTCAGTAAAAATTTGTTTGGTCCTTGTTTGAGCACTCCCTTTATTTGATGTTGACTGTCTTGTGTTTAGTAATCTCATAAATTTGGTAGTCATTTTAAATATAAGGTAATCCAATACGCATTTCGAATTTGATTAGTTTTACTTTTATTAAAGAGTATTGTGAGGTACAGTAGTTTTTTAGCACATACACACACAGCTCATTTTAAAATATATATTCTTAAATTTAGGTTATTACTTTGTAAGATGTACAACACACTGTTTAAAACTGTAGGAAATAATTACAATTTTATCCAACTATTCGCACAGGAAAGATTTGTATAATATGAGAGTTCCTCTTCCACCTTGGAAAGTAACTTAGCTACCTATTGTTACGAAGAACTTAGACAATACGAATGTAAAACAAATTCATGGAAACATAATTTCCTTTTTTTTCCAGCGTAAAATATTTTCTACTACACTATACTTCCACGAGTTTTTTCTAAGGTCAATACCATTTGTTTTCAGGAGGAAGTATCATATGAATGACTGGCTAAATTTGATGTTTTGTACAGATTTTTCTAAAGAAGGAAGTTTCTTTTTTTTGTTTTGGTAAAAGTTAATGACATGAGTAGCTAATTCATCCGGTCACTCACCAGTTGAAAGAAAAATAATAACATTACTCAAGAATATTTATCTCATTGCATTTTAGAAGATACCTTTCTCAATGGAAATTAATCTTTCTTGTAATGTAAAAAAAAAAAAAACGTATAATATGATTGTCCGTGGGCAATCAAGGTTGTTTTCATGTCTGCAAATACGAAGCATTCTTGTAAATATTGCAAAGCTTTTACTGTCACGTACAAGAAATTACATCATAATGACGGAATAAAAAATAATAGCAAATGCGAATACAAAGTGCTTAAGAACACAAAAAATTGGGGTTCACATAGTCGTCTAGTATTCTTGAATTAATAAAGAAACTGTGTATTTCCTCTGATAAACTAAGTGTTCGTATTAAAATTACTACAATTCTATAAAAAAAAGTCTTATAAAACTTCTATAAACAATTGGTCTAAAAACAAGTCTTCTATAAACAATTGGCTGTATGACATCTGATATATCGATCTTATGTACATTTAAACATCTATGTCAATTGACGTCAGGGAGTGAGTGAAGGTTGTATCTGCTGTCCATCAGAAAATAATTGCTGTAACAATACGACTTTTTCCAGAAGTATAGCCGCTAATAGAAAACTGTGGCCAAATTTGAAATAAGAGTACACCTTCTGATACATACCTCAATTGTATATTTGAAGTATGCATGTGTGTATATACAAGGTAGTGAATTAAGTGCCAGGAATAAAGGTTTTTCCTGACTGTCACAGCGAAAGATTTACCCTGCAGTTACCCTGAGTCAGGGTAAAAGCATGGTTAGTCAGCATAAAGTACTGCAGTGTATCGTAGTGTCAAGGAAGAATATTCATTATGATCCAAGGTGGACATTTTTTTTAAATCTTGAATGAATCTTTCTGAAATTTTTAACAGGAAAGCCATCGTGGAACTAATCTTATTTTGTCCCGGGATTAAAAAAAATATGTTCGATAATTTATTTGTCTGTTTATTGTTATTAAATTCGGGTTTAATAAACGTACATTTTCTCACTGCTTTTTAAAAGCTCATTCTTGTGAAAAGATACACGAAGACCCTTTAAACATTTAAAGGTAGGTAGTTAATTAATGTTGAACTGGAGCAATACAACGGCGATGGTCGATCCCGAAGTGAAAGATACGAGAGTAACCCCTCGTAATTTTGAACCACGGTCAGTTGACGAGGTCAACACCTGAGCAGACACCCCACTCTCTAAACTGCCACACCACTCCAACAAATATTTAAAGAAAAACAACTTAGTCTTGTTCTGATGGTTTCTAAATTTAACTTAACGAAATTTCTTAAGAGAAACAAGAGTTGAGGGACAGTTGAATATTGCATGCATTACAACAATATGTATTTAATAGCTCCAATACCCATTACTCGTGTAACAAATAGAATCGAGTTTTGAAATCGCGGAAGCTCTTTCTCTCTGATTTCGATGAATGGGTGCAAACAGCTTCGAGACGCGTTTTGACTGACACAATTTTCAAGTGACATTCAAGATACCAGAACCCTTCCCTGTCGATTATTAAAAAAGAAAGTAAGGAAAGTAAGACTTAAAGGCATTGAATCTTTTCCGTGCACAATGTTCTTACCTTACTCGTAAGAATAAAAGAGTGAGTAAAGCTGTAAAAAATGAGAAGATTGGTAGGCAGAAAAAACTCGTGCTTTCGTTGAATGGGAGGTCTTATTTTTGTTTCAAAATGGGTTATTTGTTCCCTTTGTTCACATGGATCCTCCCAAGCAAGAATAAAAGCGAATCAGATCGACATACATGCTCCGTTATTGTAATTTAAAATTGCGGAAGTAAAATGAAGCAGAATGATTCCTAACTCGCCTTAAGAAATCCAGGATGGGTTTGACTTCCAAGCAAACTTCGTTACTGTCAACAATCTCATTAGAAATTAGAGAAACTTCGGATTTATATTTGCGCAATGATGGGACAAATTTTAAATATAATCTTACGTCTATCTATCAAAACAGTCACTCAATCAACTTGATAATGACATCCATTTCCTAGAGAGGATACTCCGTTTTTTACTGTTAACCACGAAATAAGAATTACTTGCTTGAAGTTATGTTATACAGTGAAGATAAAATCTTCCAAATATACTATACCCAGAATTTTTCAACTCACGATGGTTTAAGTTTATCCACACAAACCCTGTGTGTTATTTTTGAAAATGAAGAGGGAAATAAATAAGTTAAAACGGGCGTTTGTTGTAAATAGTCAGATGGTTTTACACTTGTAAAATTATTAAAAAATGACAGAAAGTCAAAGGGAAAAAATTATTTATATCCTCAAAACATTCTTATTTTACTCGAGAAAATATAATTCAGGGCAACGACAGGGTGCTTAGTTTAATGCTTTCTCGTTTGATTCGATCAATAATTTTACTAAACCTTGAAACTTCGTTGAAAATGAGAATTAAAGCAATACTCATAGATCTGAGAACTAAGCACAAAATACTTAGTGAAAGATAAATATTATGGCATGTATGTAATACAAGGGAAAACGCATGCTAATATACATTACATCGTAAGTAATGTATTAAAATCTTTAGCTATGAAAGTAAAAGTCATTCCTGGTAAATACTTTAAATTAAATAAGAATTACACAAGGAATATTTGAAAAAGGAAAATACCTATGAAAACCTCTTTTGACTGCATCATAGCTAAAAATAACTGATCAAGAAATTAACCCCAACGAAACTCTAAAGTCAGCATGATACATATTTGCTTAAATGGACATACATCGATGTTAGAGATAGGATATTGGATTTTACAGAATTCATCAAGGTTGAAATGATTTTAGAAACAAGCTATAGTTTTGGATGATATACATTTTCCATTTTCACAATAGAAGGGATGAGAGAGAGCGAGAGAGAGAGAGAGTTAGTTATTTTGAAGTTAAAGAAATATTTATAAAGGATAATTCTTCACAAAATATTTTTAATTATTTTCGCTCCATCTGACTATCAGGAAATTTTTCCCGCCTCTGTCTAAGTGAGAATATTTGAAGAATTTCTACGAAAAGAGAGAAATATATGTATTTAATCTAATCCATTGCAGTTTTTTTACATCAGCAAAATTCTTTTCACACACATAATGACAAAGCCTATGATATTGGTTATTAAAAGTTCCAGCTTGTATCCTAATCCTATACTGTCTGAATCGTTTTATTCTTATGGGAATAAAGTAAACAATTCGAATTTCTAGTTCATTGCCTATCCTTAACCTTCTTAGTAAACATTGAGGTATAATCGTTGAAATTTCATGCAACCAGTAAAGTTAGAATTAGCAAGAGAAAATGCTAAAAAAAACTTAACTCATTATGAGGAGCAACACATTCTGACCAATCACCAAAATTAAGTGATGTGAAGTATTTAGAAGTAAAATCCTTCAAACACTTTCCCAATACTTTAACAGAAGTATAAAATCGGCGTTTTGCTTTATTAAAAGAAATATACATTGTCTTGTATCCTCCGAACTGAATTTTGAGTAAAAAATTATTCCATCAGTACTTATATATTTCTGAGTAAAATTTATTTGCAAATACAAACGATGATAGGTATTAAAAAATGTCATCATCGACTATATTTTATTGCTTCAATAAGATCATTGAAAAATAATATTGATTTCTAAAATAGCTGTTAACTGTAGTTTCGATAATAAAATAAGTGAAAAATTGTATAATATGCAGTAAGCTTGTGATATTTTAAACATAAGAATATATTTTCGTAAATATCAAGACTGAATGTTTCATGGTACTCAATAATAAATATTTATATCTTTAATAGCACCTTCCAAGAGGAAGAAGTACTACATTATATGCCATCACCACCCATGTACCGTCACCTAGTATCCACCTTCACCTAGTATCCACCTTCACCTAAATATGTTCCACCACCTTCCATGTACCTTCACCTCCTTATCACCTTTCTTAAATGAGCCTTACCTCTTATACTATAGAAACCCCTCATTTTCAACGAGAGTTTGTCTTTGGTGTTATACAAAACGATCACTCAATCTACAAATTCGGTAACGAACTTTCCTGTTGCTAAGACACCTCAGCTAGTTTATAACATCTTGAGTACAACAGTACAGAAAATTTCTGAAAGAAGATATTAATTAACGAATAATCGTGTAACAATGCTCTGAAACTAAGATACTTAGGTAGTTAAGTGGAATAAAATATGACAGTCACAGGATTTCAATCCATGGTAAAATAAACAATCATAAAGTCATTTATTAACGTGTTGAAAGCTGATATTAGACAACATAGTTTTGTATATTTTGATATCATTTTCATTGAGTTTAGGCAGGTTCGATTTTTCATTCCATTAAAATAATATGATACATCAAAATCTAACAAAAATTAATTAATTATACCTATAATAACAAACAAATTATGTAAATAATATTAAAATAAAATATAAAAACATAAAATCTTTTAAATGTTAATAATTTTAATCAACATGTAGACGTAATATGCAAACCCTTTTCATATCAAAACGCTTTTTAGAAAATTGAGAAATTTAACACTATCCATCCACTATTACTTGCGTTGAAACGTTGTTTCCGTTATGACAAAATTGCTGTTCAACACACTTCAGAAATTAAGAAGCAAAAAGTGTATAATAAGTAACTAATATTAGATATACGTTGATACAAAATAATGTAATTTGTTTCAATTTAAAATTTAACTGAAATAAATAGCATATTCAAGTCAATAAATAAATTTCTGACCTTTTGTTTATGTTTCAGTGTTTGTCAACATCTTTGAATAAAAGCCTGGAATACAACTTGTGTTTCTTTTATTTTTGCAATTACATAATTATTCACCGTCCTTGACATAGTTTGGTTGGCGCTCTTAACACTCAAACCCTTCTTCCAATCGGTCATGCACTAAGTTCTTAAACCTCGCTTAGACAAGCATCATTGCGCCAATATCAGATTTGGACACGTTTTAAAATAGAAAAAGATAATTCAGATTTCTTGTTTCAAATAAATATATGGAAATTGTTATTTTGAAGTTATTTTATAAGTGTTTTATATTGTTGACTAGTAATTTTGTTGCCGTTACATTATCAGTTTGCAAAGCTTTTTAAGAGTTAGAAAAATAATTTCCGCACAGTAAAAAATGTTGATCGTTTGTTTATTAAATTCTATTTTCTGTCTACTTTATTTTAAATTAAACTTTAAGATGATTTTTATCACTTAAAATGATCAAAATACCTTAAATCTGCGGTGAAGGATTTTTGAAACAGGTTTTATCAATTTGTATTTCTAAGTTTAAAGTTGTATGAAAATTAAAATAAGAACTTTTTTGTTTTAACTAAGAAATATTTCTCTATTAAAGTAAAATAATAAAATTTAGCCAAATTAATTACATAAAAAAATATCTAAAAAAGCTGATAGTTAATTTGTTATTTTTTGAATACATTACTCAATATTTAATGTTTTCCATGTACCGTTCTTCAAAGATTTATCAGAAACAAGGCTAACATAAAATTTTGTTTTATATAATTTCAGCTTAAAAAATTAATAAAAATTAATTTTCCTTCAAATTAAGAACTATAAACCAGGATGAACAATTTTGATTCGCATGTGATGTTTAAAAACCAATGAATCTGTTTCAAAAAACTTTTTAAATAATCATTGGGGTAAAAATTGAACCATTCCAATTTGAAGCGCACCTTTCTATTTCTAATTCTAAGTTTAAAATAAAAAATATACTAATGTGTTAATAGCTAAAAATATTCATCTTAAAAAATTCTAAAATAATCGTTTGGAGAAACTTATAAGTTGCTAAGCCACTTGACAACCAAGCAAAGTCTATTTTGAATTTAGTGCTAATATATTAATATGTAAATCAATAAAATATTCATCTAAAAAAATTCTAAAATAATCGTTTGGAGAAACTTATAAGTTGCTAAACCACTTGAAATCCAAGCAAAGTCTATTTTGAATTTAGTGCAAATATATTAATATGTAAATCGATAAAATATTCTAGCATTAAAGAATTTCAAAAATAATCGTCAGGTGAACGTTCCTAGTATGTAATCCATTTAATATTATTGGAAGCACTACCATTTATCCAACAACAAAGTAAAATAATTCAATTTAAAACAAACCAGCATCAAAATAACGCAATTCCAAATACAACTTACGATAGATAGTGGTTTCCTTCAATTCCAATCAAGAACAGAAGCGGATGCTGAGATCTTCTCTCGAATCTGAAGACAAAGGACCGTTCCTACCTGGAGCTAGTTTCAAAATCGCGCCACTTCAGCGTTTCCCTTCTCACGTGTCGCGGAGGGGAAACCTAAGAGGAAACTACTTTCTTTCTCACCTATCTAGAAACGATGGCCCCTTACCTGCCTTCTTGTTCGAAGGTTACCAAACCGCCATCTAGCGGCCTCCACACACTTTTCCTCCTGGGCAGGAGAAATGGGGTTTTCACTTCTGGATGGGATCAATTGCCCCTGCAGCAGACTAATTATGATATAAAAGATAAAGGCAGGTCCAAACAGCTCGGCCAAGGTGATTAATAGCCGCTTTAATCCAAATCAAACGGCTGTTGTTTTTTTATTTATTTTTTTTAAACCATTGTGCACAGGAAATAGTTCGCAGAGGTTGTGATGTCCTTTAATACCTAAATGCTTGCGACTGAGCACCCTTGAGATTTAGAAGTCCTATTATAATCGTGTTTTAACAGGAAATAAAAATTTCACCTTCAAAGCTGTGAATATATGGACTGTTTTCGAATGAACGGGTATAATTTGTTTTGACTGTTCAATTGACTAAATCACTATTTGAAGCATTTTCGTATTATTCACAGTGTTTATATATATATATATATATATATATATATATATATATATATATATATATATATATATATATATATATATATATATATATATATATACGGAATTTTTATAAAATGATGAAATTTATAGTAATGAGGCTAAATTTATTTATTTGATTGATGATGGCTAGAAACGGTATACTGAAATTTTCTCGATTACTAAATTCCTACATTGAATGGAGCGTTTGCATCGAGCTATATATTAAGAGCGTAAAGGAAGCCATTTTAAGTGGCAAATAAGCGTGGAAAAGATATGCACTAAAAATTAAGCATAGAAATTATGAGAAATATTTATACCTGTTTCAATTTTTACTCTTATCTAAATACATAACCATAAAATACAGAACTAGAAACATTATATTGAAGAATTCGATTATTCGCTTGAAGTTTAACTGAAATTATATTAGCTATATTGGAATACCAGCTTTTCCCAGAAATTCATTAAAACTAGTAGGCTTGTGTCTAGTACCTGCGTTAAGCTTTCTGGATTGTTAATATCTATTTATGGCAAAATCGTGTAACTCCCATTTCATATGTCATTTCAATCCATTCATAATGAATATAGTTTCATGAACGTATTTCGTACTTATTAATGATATAAAGTAGTCCGAAAATATATTACATTATTTCGTTTTTCATACTGATTTCAATTCTTATTTTTAATAATACGCATAGTTAAAATCACACTCCAGTTATGCTACAACAATTAAATTATTAGCGGCTGCTTCAATTCCATTCCATTTCCTTGCTCAATGGCTGTTCGGTATTTTTAGGCTATTTGCGCTCATGTTTGCTTTACTGCGCTGATTTCTGTCGTCCCGGATTCTGTAATCAGACTGTTGAAGAACTTCATTACAGTGGTTAGCTCTTCCGTCTAGGTTTAGAAATATTAAAAAATACAATAAAGCATATTCAAGTTAAACTGTAAAATTTTGATGAATGAATCCCGTAATGATCGATTTCATACTGTTTATATGCGTTGCTGCCATTCCGCAATAAACAAATAACGGCAACTTCTATACCACTTACGTTAATCAGCGTTACATAAAGATAATATTAACAAAAAAATTTTTAATTGAAAAAACGTAATCACATTTTAAGTTAAATACAGTTTTCTTACGATCGTATTATATCATGAATCTTATACTTTAAGCTACAAAGAATTAATTAGCCTTATGTAATACGTAGATAGGGTTTTCTGTATTTATTCTAGTTTTCACTTTAAACATGTATTCTGTAGAGTATAACGTGAATAAATAATTGATAAACTGCTAAGGGTCAAATAAAACAATCTGTGATATAATGTATGACATTGATCATGGGTAAATATATATCACTCCACGGTGAATGTTCGTTTTCTCTATGAAATGTTTCTAAATTTTCAACATTTACAGAATGTAATAAAGAACGAACTCGAAAACCATATAAAGGAATAAAAGATGGTTTGAGTGAATAATGGCTACGAGTTAAGAAAATACAATGCTACTAAGGATTGTTCAGAACAGTTTTGTTTCAAAAAAGTAACATTTTCTGATTGATTTACATCAGAATGGAGTAAATTTATCGAATATTAATGCTAATAGGGATGTTTCGAATTATTTTCTGCATTGGGTTCAGTTGCAGTAGTTAAAGTTCTTAATTCTTTACCACTTCACACTTGTAACTTTTGATGAAAAAATTGTCCTTCACATGTCTACCAGAAATCAAAACACCTATATCTAAAAATCAGGAATACAGATTATGCGATAAAAGATTTTGACTAGAAAATCCAACATAAATATCGTATCTTATTTTTTTCTAATGACGTGATATCTTGTCCATCGAAATCCAAATAGTCTTGTTAATGACGAGATACCTAGTCGAGACAACCACCAGATGAATTAAAATCTTGCTATAAATATACGTGTTCCATCTATAAGATAGCGTCTTACGTGTAAAAATATAGGAAGTTTGAAAACTTCCTGTACAAACTTTTAGGTAGGTAGGCAGTTAAATTACTGCAAGACACTGGAGCACAACACAGCGACGGTCCAGGATTAATCATGAAAGCAAACAAACATTAAAGGGAAATGGGAAACATGAAATTAAACCATATTCATGTGGAATATATCGTCTCAAGAGGCTTGCAAGAGTCATTTTAGGATTGGATTTCTTAGATGGTGTATTAGCAGACCTCATCATAAGAGTCACTGTCTCGGACCAAAGTGTCCGTGAAAGGCCGAGACTGTTTGAAAACGCCTTGTAATGGAGTATTTGTGGCAAGTGATGGCAATAGCTTTTAAGTGTTTTTAAAGGGTTGTCTAACAAATGCTTTTTGTTTAATTTTTTTCATGTGTACAAAATAAGAAATACAATGCTCTGCTATTAATTAACGATAAAAAAATTACGAAGGAATAGTTTCCATTTCAATTCTGTTAAAAGATTTGTAAACAGTTTTCACGAACATGTCATAAAAAGAACCAAAATGCGTTTTTGTGGCTGTCGAATATACAATTCCTTCCAAAAATGCAATGTGGTGAGTGAAATTTTTTTGAACCTGTTTAGTCGTATGAGTAAACAAGTCTAAAAACTTTATGAAAATTGTAAGCAATAGGTGCTTGATTCTGGATCGAACGAGTAATGCATAGAAATCAATATAAGAATGTGAGGAACTTAAAGTAAACCTAGCCCCCGTGGTACCAATTGTTAGAAATATTTAATTAATTGGAAGGGCATTAGACAAAAAACATTTACAAATAGTCCATTTAAACAAAAAACAAAATGTACAGGACATAAATTATTGCCCGTTATATTCATAGTAAAGAAAATTATCACACGTGCAAGATCATCACCAATGCGTTTTTGATTTAAAAAGATCAGATTTAAAATGTTTCATTTGAATCAAGCCCGTTTTAACATGCATGACCATCCATCATTGAAAATTATCACATACATCTTTGTTTTCCATATGCACAGAATTGATTATTCTTTTCTTCATGATTGATTACTTCCTTACTTCTGAACACTAATCCTTTATGTTCTTGGATGTTTTCAAGGCATGTTAATCATCCGTGAATTCGGGCTCGAGTCTCAACCCGAAGAGACTTTCCACTTTACGATTCCTTCTTCAGAATCCACAGTGGAGGCTGAATCATTTCATCCGTTGCCATGTTGTTTACTAGGATAAAATTTTGAACTTCGATTCCACGAAATGTGACGAAACGGATTAAACGGCTCGATGTCCATACTTGAAAAGGCTTGATCTTTTCGGCACTCTCCAACCACAATGTTTTCCCATTGCATGATTGTACAGTGACCTCTTTGCTCGAGTGGTGATCTTCAAGTGAAATATCAATGCCAAAAGGATTTCCTTATTCCTTCTATTTGCATATTTTCATGTAACAAACTGTTATTGAGTAATACTTTATAATGAAAGATAGATAATTCAGTTGAATATGACTAATAAACGCAGCAGACTTTTCAATTCCTTTATTAAAAGTAGAAAATCTAAATTAAGATATTTAAAATGCAAAATTTATTTCTAGAAGATAAACTTAATCTTCGTTTTATGAACTATTAATCGTCGTAAGGCCACATGGCAATTATAAACTTAAAATGCCCGAAAGTAAGTGATGCGTTAAAACTTAGTTATTCAATTACATTTCAAGGATGAATAAATAAAGTGTTTCAAGCTCATCTCGTTTTAAACCGGAAAATAAATATCTTCCAACTGGTAAACTCGTAAGTTTCTATTTTTATGATCGGTACTTAAAATTCAGTGTACTGATGACTTCAAATATCAGTGAATAAACTTTAATCCTTCAAGTGGTTTCGTCAGTATATCTCGTTCAAGATCTGGTCAATTTTGCTAAGGATGAGAAATATCAAGACAAAACTGCCTTATTACACCAAGGGGAAATGGCGATCCAAGTGCGAAAAAAAATATTTTTCCTTGTCTAGAATTGGTGACTGTATGGAACAGGTTTTTGTATCAGAGGGTGTCTACTAGGGGGTGGTTTTCGACGCTAAGATAAACGACCCATGAGGTTTAAAATAGAATAACAACATCAAGAGGTATTCTATTTTTATCTAGGCAAGTGTATGACACGTATGCATATTTAAGTACCGATTAAATTCATAATACTCATCCTATACCCGTAATACAATAATTAGAGCATTTCATAAACATTAAAAATCGAAATATGTTACTTTATAGTAATACAACAATTAGAAATCTTGTTATTTGCTTACTATAGCTAGTTTCGTATTGCATTGTACCATCTGTAATTATAAAAAATATTGAGATTTTGCAGCTTGTTTACATGCGTAATAAATTGAAACATCAGCAAGTCGAAATAATTTTTGGGCATTTCCACGCTTAAGTAAACCATAAGACCAAAAAATTAAAACGTGTAAAATAATAAGTGTTATACATCAAAATAAAGATAATTTATCTGGCTATTAGAATCAATCAAAGAATAGTAATTTATACCTCTGTATAAAGGCAGAAGTCATTTAAAGTTGCATAAAAAAATATTTACAATAGCACTTGGTTTAGGCATATCATATTTATTATCATATTTCTGTTTGAGGAACATATAATATTTGAATCTTTTAAATATCCAGTAATAATAGGGTAGTATACTATAAAAAAACTGATAAAAATAAAAGCATTATTTATATTAAATTTTTGGGAAGGAGGAATCTTTCTACATCCTGCATATGATGCGTTCGTAACAAATTTTGGGGAAAAAGTTTTCTGACAACATTAAATACAAGAATAGGCGTTCAACATTATTGAAGTAAAGGAATCACAGCATGCATAATAATGTATGATACAAATATTTTTTTCAATATGTAAATATTTTTTTAATGGGTAACAGATGTATCATTGAAATGTAAAGGACGTTTCACTACTGTGTAGCGAACACATCATTTGTATAATATGGAAAATGGTTCTAAAAATTTGTTAAGTAAAAGGTTACCATATTGATTTAAGAATAATTGTATTAAGAATAATTAATAATATTTAAGAATAATTATTATTGTATAAAAGTACAATATTCAGTTCAAAAAAAGTCTAAGTGGACAATTTTTTTTTTAAACAGGAAAAAGACAACTTGTGTGTGTGCCTTACATGTAACAAACACATGACGAACACATGCATTTGCTCTAATATTTGTACTGACATGTTGTCCTCTTTTTTGTTGTAATTTTAATTACTTGGCGACAAATATAGATCACCTCAGTCATTAGGAAAATCAATAAAAAAAAGTTAAAATGACCCTGCCAAAATGTCTTACAAAGAAGGCTCCCGTTATTTCCGAACTTGCTGAGGAAATAGAGGCTGTATTAAGAAAATATTCCTACTAAAAAAATTACTTTCTAGAGAATCAGAAGAAGCAGTGATTTCATTTTATCAAGAAAATGATATTTCCCGTCAGGCTCCAGAACGAAAAAATGTTAAATCAGTTTGTAAAAATGGTAAAAAAACAAACAAACAAAAGCGACATATGAATTTCACACTGAAAGAAACTCACGAGCTTATCAAAACAAAATATCCTGAACTAAAGATTGTGTTGTCAAAGTTTTCAAGTTCAAGACCAGAGCATGTATTGCTACCTTCTCAGACTCCACATAATGTATGTGTCTGTGCATGCCATAGCAACATTCAAATCTTATTGGATGCTTTAGTGCATCATAAGTTTCCAAAACGTATTACGGAACTTATTCAAGAAATATGACTGTATATATTCAGAAGAATGCATGTTAAACATTTGCGTCAGATATAAAAATCTTCAAAATTTTGAAAGTCCACAAACCAAATATTAGAAGAATAAAAAACAAATAAGTAACATGGTGTCAATGTAATTCAGTGGATATTTAGTTGTTAAAAACTTAAGAAAGTGGCACTATAAGAAATGTTCTTGAAACCATTAAGGAAAAGCTTAAAGATTTTTTAAAGCATTATTTATTAAGAAAGAACAGTTTGAATTCTTTGCAAAAGGAAAAGAAAATGTATCAAAATATTCTATAACTCTGCAAGGTGATTTTAGTAAATATTTTTCAATAAAGTTTCAAGATGAAGTTCAATCAGTTCATTTTAATAAAGACGAGCAGGTCACTATTTTATTGTTGCTTGGTTACCATGCAAAGCTGTTGAATCATATGCCTTCATATCTAACTACATGCAACACGATAAATATGCAGTCCACTCTTTCCATGAAGCAATAATTAAAGACTTGAAGACTAAACTTCTAAAGCTGAAGGAAGTTAATATATTTTTAGATGGTGCTTCACAACATTTCAAACAGAAGTTTAATTTACTCAATATTACATTTGAAGAAGATTTTTGGAGTTAACATTTCTTAGCCAAATCCCATGGCAAATGCGCACCTGATTGTGTAGGTGGTCAAGTGAAATCTCAAATGTGGCAAACAATTAAATCAAGACAATTAACAATTCTGAATGCAGACATTTTTGTTACTGTGCTCAGAGAAAACACTCAGAAAATAAATATAATCTTTGTATGTAAAGAAAAAAATTGGAAGCAACATTAATAACCTGAACGAGAGATTTAAAGGCATACGAACCAATAAAATGGATGTTTAATTATTATTATTTTAAATTTATTTATGGTAACGATTTACTGTAACATATTTTGTATAATAAGTAATCATAAAACAGTGTATGTATTTCAGAAGAAGATACGTCCGTTACACTACATGATACGTCCGTTACAATTTGAAATCTTCATTAAAAATTCAAATGGTCTTCAAATTAGATAAAATCTATGTATTTTTAATATATTTGAATCTTCTTCTTTCAAAGGATAATAATAAAAACACATTTTTATTATTTTCCTTTCTAAACATCAGACGATTTGTCATATGTGTTCAGAGTGACACAATTTCTTTTCCTAAAGTGATACGTCCGTTACCTATCTGACTAAATCATCTACACCTGATTCAATGTATTTACAGTTATTTTTTTTTACACAGACAAAATTTTTCATGTTTTAATACCGTTTACACTGACGGATCTAAAAATGGGACACATGATGGTGCTGCGGCTGTTAATGAAACTATAACAATTTCAAGAAAATTGCATAGTTGCTGTAGTGTTTTTACTTGGGAAATTTACGGGATTATTTTAGCATTGACAAAGATTTCGGCATCTACAAATAAAAAATGGATTATTTATTCCGACTCAAAAAGATGCTTAGACTTTTTGACAAATTTTACAATTAAAAGCCATCCTCCTATTTTAAAAGCTATTCAATTAATTTTTATGTTAAAAGATCGTCAATTCGAGATACTTTTATATTGGATTCCTGGGCATACTGGGATTAAAGGAAATGAAATTGCAGATATCACAAAAAATTTAACTATAACTCTAAATTATAAAGTCCATGTACAAAATATTGACCATGTTTTAAAAGAAGAAAATATTTTATCCTGGCAGACAATCTGGGATCAAGAATCCCAAAACAAACTTCCTTCTATTCAACCATTTATCAATTCATTTAGAAAATCAAATTTTAATATAAATGTTGATGTAAAACTGACCAGGCTTTGTATCGGGAATACTTTTTTTACTCATAGACATTTGCTACTCAGAGAACTTGCTCCATTATTTTGCACCACCTTTTTATCCATTAAACATATTTCAACAGAATGTCCAAACTTTAATTACAATAGACTAAACCGATTTGGAATTCTTCACCCAACCCTGAAGGACCTGTTGATGCATCCACCTCATAAAAATTTATTCCTATTCCTCTCAGACATTGGTTTTAGGAACTGTATTTAGATTTTAAAATTTATATGTATTCAGCTTTGTCCATACTAGTAAACCTAAGTGATATTGTTTTTAACCCCTGTAAAGTCATTCTCAGAAATGAATAGTTAGGAAACAACTTTCCGTTGAACTCGTTGGTTTATTTAATGTATTTGTGGTTAGATTAATTTAAAACATATAAATAATCCTCAATTGAATGGACTCAAGAATCATTTCATTCTACAAAAACATGTTTCTCTACGAAGACACGTTAATTTCAAATTACGCATAATATCCGGTCTTTTGACGTACGCCACGAAAACCTTGTCAGGGATCAATGTTTTACGCACAGGGACATCCTCGTGTTCGCACAAGTCCCGTGCATCTCAATTTCCTGGTTTAGTCATACTGCATCAACCACCGGTGACTAAACAGAAGGAAACGAAAGGCTAGGTATTTTCTATTTACATCAAGGACAAATTATAATCCAATATGTAAATGAGTAAAAAAAGTATTCGTTGAACGCTATTACAAAATATGATCTTCTTCATTCAATAATTTTATGTATGTCTTGGGATAAAGGGGTTAGTTGTTTTCAGGTTTTGTGGTGCAAGGGCCATATGGACGGGTTAAAGTTGCTGTGGTGTAAGTCACTCTTTCATTAAAAAAAAAGAGACACACAGAAACCAAAGATAATGTAACCAAATTTAACTAAAGATAATTTGTGTAGACACCGAAACCAAATCTAGATAAGTCAATCTGTTAACTGAAAACGTGAAGTAAGTCAGAGCTCCATTCAACTGCCAATATATAGCAGTGGAAGTTTTAATCCTTGTTTTGGAAAAAGCGACTTGCATCACTGTAACTTTAATCGGTCCATATTGGGCCAACTGTAACAAGCGCAAGACAAAGTCAAGCAAAAACATTTCGAGCGAAGAAAAACGGGTGATTGGGTAATAAGAGTATTGCGATGAAAGAAAGATCGCTTGGGTATTCTTGGAGCGTGATTCCCGAGTTTACTGAATTCATTAAACCCCGTGTGAAAATAAGAGATCATTAGGATACCTCGTGTTTGTGAAGGGGGTACACACTTAAAGGAGATGAGCTCTTCAGAGAATATAATTGAAGAAACTATTTACGATGAAGGGATTTTTCCCTTTTTAACCCTTCTTTGCGTGATTTTTTTCTTTATTGGTGAAATAAATCAAAGTGATATTCATGTTCAAAATTTAGGAAAAATGGTTAAAAAAATCTTAGTATATATTTATTGTATAAATTTAGCAAAAAACAATATGATGGTATCATGTGGTATTTTTTAAATTAAACGAAAACATTTTCAGAAATTACTCTAAAAAATAACAGAAACACATGTTACAAAACCTTTCTTCCACTCATTTTCACTTTTTTAGCAATAGAAACTCAAATATAATAAAACAAAATTAAAAACGAAATCATACATTTATTGCAACTACAACAAACAGCGGAATGACAACTTCAAGCTCGTTTTACTGATAGTGACACTTGCTTATTTTGGACAGCTATGTTTTTTTATGCAATGGACATTAAAAAGGTATCCAGACACAATCAACTTAAAGTGAACTTGTTCTTTTATATAATTTTTGGGCATTCAATGTCATGATGGAAATTTCCACCATTATGCAAAGAAGGGTTAAACCAGTAGCTAATTTTCAATTACACATGCAGTGTGTTTTTTATGTAAGGGACAATATTATTGTTTAAGAATAACTTTAAAATAAAACATTTTCATTAATTTTTTTTATTCATTATTTACTCAATTGATGACACAGTTATAAAACCGGCCATATAACTTATGCTGCAAATACGGGCTCTTTCTATCATATTTCTCATTCTGTTTGAGCACATTTCAGTGGTGATTGGTTCTATTGTTCTAATGTCTTACTTAAGATGTTTAATCATTGTCGGTATGTTGACGTATACCGTTTTTGAAAAGCACTACAAATAACAATATCGATCGGTAATATCAAGGAAACAGAGTGCTTAATCGACGTTAACAGATTTTGACATTATCCTACCAAGAAATGCGTTCTTCATAATTCACAAGATTGCATATTCTTTCAGCTTATTGAAGTCATATGTGCTATAAATGTTTTATAAATCAATTTTAGATGGAAAGAAATTTTCAACCATCGAACAATATATATCTCCCACAGTTGACAGTAATCGCATTTTCATTAGCATCCTAGAAAAATAGGTCCAACAATACATTTACACCTAATTAATCTTCGGAGATCTTCAAACATTAAATTAATTATTAAAAATTAGTAACACAAACAAACAATTAGTTGTAAAACATTATCTTCAAACATTAAATCTTCGGAGATGAAGTGGTGATTCATGAATTAATTTGATTCCAAAATGGAGCACAAGGAAATGTTCCACCCCCTCATGTAATAAATAATAAAAATTGAAATATTACGAAACAAAATTCATTCTCACTTAACGGGCTCAGAAATTCGATTCTCATGATTTTTCTTTCTTACTTTTTATAGCGTCTAATTTTTTGTGGCAATTTAAGAATGCAGTGGAATTTGACGCCAGTTGAAAATAGCAACTATCTTCAATATCACATGGCGGCATGAAAATTATCAAAATATATAATCTTAAATACGATTATTTCGCGTTCTAAGAATGGTAAATATTCACAGAAATAAATAATGTGCTTTGATATGTGTGCCCTTCTGAAAACAATCAAAAATACGTTTAATAATACGAACCAATATTAATCCTCATTTAACCTCATCTAAAATTTAGATTCCTCGCAAAAACCTTTACTTCCTTAAAATTTCGCAGCTTTATTTAGGGGCTATTACACCATTTAAGATTGCAACTGAATTTAGCAACTAGTAATAGAAAACAACTATTCCTTAGTTTAGCAACTAGGAAATAGTAAATGTCTACTGAACTAAGTAGAATAAAAAGTAATAAATATAATTATGCTACCAGGTGATGATGGAAAATTTTCTTCGTTTAGCTGCAATATTCATAAAAGCAAAAAAAAAAAAAACAATGTTCTGTTTGCTCTTCTGAAAGCAATCAGTAATACCTTAATAATACAAAATAAAACTCATCCATACTGAACGGTCTCTGAAATTCAGATCCCTCACGAACCCACTTCGTTTAAACGTCATATTTCTATTTGGAGACAACGACGTCATTAAAGATTACAATTGAATTGAATTTTAATAAAGTAGCAAATATCTCCATCACTTCATGGCGAAATACAATAAAAATAAACTCAGTTACATATAGTTATTCCACATGTTGAGAAAGGAAATGTTCTTAATTTAGCTGCAATATTGTATTCAAAGATATGAATAATTCACTGTATTCTGTAGCCCTTATGAAATCTTACGAAATAAAATTCCTCCTCCTTTAACAGTCTCTGGAATTCGAATTCCTCGTGAACTGTCGCACTTCCGTAAAACTCTACTTGAAGTGAACTACACTGTTTATGATTACAATTGAATTCAGAACAACATAGAGGTGTTAAGTTTTTGAAGATAAATTTGTTTAAATATAGTTATTCTATGTGTTGAAACTGAAACTGATTCCTTTTTAACTGTAATATTCATAAAAACAAACAGTATATTTCCCCCTCTTTCTAAAAGCAATCGACAATACTTTTAATAACACTTGAGAAGACTCATTCTGACTTTAAACTCTCTCTAATTCCGATCCCTAATGAACTCAATTCTTTTAAACGTCATATTTCAATTTGAAGACGATGACATTATCAAGCATTACAATTGAATTTAACTTGAGTCTAAAATAGAAAACATTTTCAGCTCTACATGGTGACATGTAAACTATAAAAATAAATTAATTCACATTTATTTAATCGTTTCATATGTTTAAAATGGAAAATACTCTTTATTTACATAGCTGCAATATTCAAAGAAACAAGCAGTTCAATTTGTCCTGTTTGCTTTATTGAAAGTAATTGGCAATACGTTAATGCTAGACAAAATAAATCATCCTCATTTAACGGACTCTGGAATTCGGATTCCTCGTGAACTCTACTTCCTTGAAAGCGTCGTACTTAGAGGCAATTACGCCATTTTAGATTACAACTGAATTTGTCCGCACTTGAAAATAGCAAATGTTCTCACGACTACATAACATCATGGAAACTTTAAAAGAAATTAGTTTAAATGTAGTTATCCCATGTGTTTAAATCGAGAAAAATATTCTTTTTATCTGTAAGATTCAGAAAAAAAAAGCAAACGATTTTGTTCTGTGTTTGTGTTCTTTTGAAAGCTATCGAAAAAATCCCTTTCTACAGTGGCATTTTATATTTCCTTTTCCAGCTTTTTCCCCAAGCGACCAATACCGATATTTCCAGTTTCTAATCTCGTTCGCAACCGCATAGTTACAAGAAAGAGGGGAAAGCCGGACTCGGTTTTTAATGCGTACGACTGACTTTTTGTCTAGTGGACCGCTGTTTTTTCCATCAACAACACTCGCAATTACTGACAAAATTACAGCACCGGCGAGTCCGGATGTGGAAAATGATTTCGTTGAAATCGGAGCGTAACACCTGAGGTACTGTCCTTGAAAAGGGTACTAACTCGAAGAAAGCCGGTTTTTGAAAATTCTTGTAAGCTAGTTGGGACCATTACAAACCACAGAGTAAACAATGGGTATATACGAATGAAGGAAAAATAGAATAAGGATCTATGATGGTATTTATAGCATAGCATCAAAGCATGTCTGGATAGAAATTATTTATTTATTTTAGATTGGTGGGAGTATGGTTTGGATTTTTAAATGATTTACTGTTCTTTATTGTCGAAATATATTTTACACAAACAATCATAAATTCAAAATAATCATGTCATAAAATATGAATATTTATGCATTTATCTACCCGCTGGTGCCTTACAAACTAACCCAATCCATCAAGTGATTTGATTATCTCGTCCATAAAGTTATGATCAATTTTGATAATGACGTCATCAAGGTATTGCCGAGCTTTGATGATGTTGACATGATAAAGATCTGATCAGCTTTCATCCAATGAAGAAAGTCGACGAGATTTCGTTGGACGAGATATCTCGTCCATAATGACCTGGTAAGTATTGCTAATGATGCGATAACTTGTAGAAGCAACCAACGGGAGGGTTATGGAATTTTTAACAATAAAATATTGTGTAATTGCCAGACCGGAGTTAAGTTGCATAGCTCACAATGGATGTTTACTCCATAATCTACAAATGCTTCACAAATCTGTTTAGAATTTATTCATGGATTTTCCCTTTTTAAAATGAACTCATTAATATATTTAAACTTTCAAGACTTATAATGATAATGAGATTACATACTAAACTGACAAGTGATACCTGGATTTTTGTGTTTAATATTCATTTCCTAACTGTACTTCATTTTATGGGTTCAAAAGTACTTTTTCGTGTAACTAAGATTATCACACTGACATTACACATGTGTCAGTTGAAATAGTTTTAATTTAGAAACAGATAAATACGAATTCCATTTGGTAACGGTACTCGTAAAAGAGAAGAAGTTGTAACATGCCTTCTGTAGTTTATTTTAAGGAACAGTAGAAATATTTTCTGATATTATAACCCTATTACTAATATTTATCTTAAACGACATCAAGCATAAGGTGTGTGTAAAAGACTGTGCTACGACTGCAAATATTTCAAAAAATATTATACGTTAGACAGATAAATAAGCCGTTAGAGATATGAATGGTCATGACATATGAATCTATTGAGGAAAAAGAGGTTCAGGAAAGTTAAAACACCTATTATTATAAATAAATAGTCTTTTAGTATTCTTAATTTAGGGCCATATTTACTCTTCCAGCAATGTCCTTTGGCTACGATGTATTTAATTCCCTCATTTTATAATGTTTAAATACAAAAAACCTTTATATGAGTCTCTTAACACTCCAAGTGTTTTCGATGAGATATATCGACTATCAAGATCTGAACAATTTTTTGCTAATGACGAGATAACTCGCCATCAAAATATTGCAGAATTGTTATGATGACAAAATCAAGATCTGGTCATTTTTTCTTGTATTGAAAAATCTCATCTATTAAGATATGGTCAGTTATTCTAATGACGAGATACTCGTACCATCAGGAGGGTTGAACTTTGTCAAATCTTATTCATTCCCCTGTATTACTCCTTTCTTCATTGATTTTGAACAACACTACTAGTAGCTAGGGTTGCCAACTTTTTCTGAGAAAATTCCGGGACATATTGCCCCTAACTGAAATATACACTACCCTACAATAATGAACCGGACAGCAAGATGTGATGATATTAGGGAATGAATACATGCTTTAATAGGGGATGGTTCTCCACGTGCTGCAATTACACCAGCAACCCTTCTGGGAATACTTTCAACAAGGTCTTGATACACAGCTATGGGTATTTGTGTCCATTCCTGCTGCAACAATGTCGCCAGTTCAGCTGTAGATTTTGGACGTGGTTCCTTGGTTCGTAAGTGTCGCTCTAACGCGTCCCACAAATGTTTTATGGGTTTTAGGTCGGAACTCTGAGTAGCCCGGGGAGGACGTTTTACATCCATATCTTGATACCACTGCTTGACAGGGGCTGCAAAATGACATGGACTGTTATCGTCCTGGAAGTACCATTCGTCCATTCCACAAAATTGCTTGAGCATAGGAAGAACCTGATTGTCCAAAGTGTGCATGTAAGCGTCGGCGTTCAATTGACCAGGAACTACATGCAAAGGTACCAGGCCATACCACGAAAAACACTCCCAAACAAGTAGTCGATGCAAATCCTCTGGCGTCTGGTCCATTATTGTAGGGTAGTGTATATATGTAATTTTACAATATTCTCCACAGGGAAATGACTTAACATAACATACCTAGTTTTCCAAGGAATTTTTGTTTTCAAATACAAAAAATATTTTTTAAATAATAATAGTTATTTTTATGTTTTCTTTTTAATTTTAATTATATTATACGAACCTGATGTGGTCCTCTCATGTACATAGTAATTATAATAAACCTAAACCTAACCTCTTGTTGCATTGAAACTATTAAAAAATAAAAATGGTAGTGTTCGTATACATAATAGCGATATTGTACTTGTTTAGTTAGACAGAACCGAGAGTGTTCCTAATTCGATTTCGAAGAAGAAAGAAGAAAGTCGAATACAAAAGAAAGAAAGTTGAATACAAAAGAAAGAAAGTCGAATACAAAAGAAAGAAAGTCGAATACAAAATAAAGAAAGTCGAATACAAAATAAAGAAAGTTGAATACAAAAGAAAGAAAGTTGAATACAAAAGAAAGAAAGTCGAATACAAAATAAAGAAAGTTGAATACAAAAGAAAGAAAGTCGAATACAAAAGAAAGAAAGTCGAATACAAAATAAAGAAAGTTGAATACAAAAGAAAGAAAGTCGAATACAAAAGAAAGAAAGTCGAATACAAAAATTTGTGTTCATCTCTAGCCACAATTTTAAAAATAAAATTCAAATACAGTATAATAGAATTTAAAGGCAACTAATACCATTTTTTTACGATGATCCCGCTCTGAACAGACTGATATATATAGTATTGGTTTTGGATAGTAGTTGGGGAACGGACGTTCAATGAATGGGCATGAAGTCATGTGCAATAGAAAGAACTACTTTGTAGTGTAGGTGATATTGGGGACGATACCTTTCTCGGAAATTCCGGGGTAATTTGACATTCAACCGGGATTCGGGACAGCAACTTAAATTCTGGGACAATCCCGGACAATCCGGGACGGTTGGCAAACTTAGTAGTAGCTCGTTTGAGTTTCTCTCAGATTATCGTTTTTCATCATAGTAATCAGTCTGCTCAATAATCCTTTGTCGCTTCTCTAGCACCTCCATTAATAAGATTTCAAAATAGTCTCAGTTCTTATTGAACCGTCAGTTTTGAGCATAGGACTTGACGTGAAGATAGTAGAATTTGAATGATCTAGTCGTATACTGTTTCAAATTGTTTATTTAATCTCTACTATTATAAAAGTAACTGTTTGTCTGTGTTCTGCGTGCAGTGTCCTGACGAATCTATAGCACTTACAATGATGAAATTTGGCACACTAGTCCGAATTTTCAAGCGATTTTTGTATACATTTTAGAACATTTTAAATAGTTTTTTTCACCATTTATTCTTCTCTCCGGAATGTGACAACACCCGTATCTCAAGAAACAAAATGCAATCAGATTTTGCGATTTTCGGCCACTGACGTCACAAGCGTTTTTTTTTAAATTAAGTCTTGGGAACCATGCCGTTTTCCGATTCTAGCGTGTTTTGATTTGCGTTGATGACTAATACGAGGCCGTGCGCGAAAAAAACAAACATGTGTTTCTATCAGGCCAGATGGATCGGGGGTTGATTGATACGTGACGTCACAATCTAAAGCCAACCGATTCCATTAGATGCTCGATCGTCAAACCTACTTTTAGATCAGTGTTTGTTGTCACATCCATGTGGATTTCTATTCATAAATAATGCATTGTTCTTTTTTTCGGAATTAAAATTGTGTCGAATTAAATCTGGATTATTAGCCTATGAAAGTAAGTTATTGTTTTTGTCTTCATTTCTATTTATTGTCAACATTCCTTAGTGGTTTAGTTGTTTATAGTTTAACACATGTCGATGTTCTCTTCCTGTAGTGAAAACCTTTTATTTTTGAAGTTTTAATTTTAATAGTTATGAATGAACATTTATATCATAATCACATTTTTGGAGGCCATCTTTTATGCATGGGCTTTGGGATTAAAAAATTGCATCGCATAAGGACAATTTTTGTAGCATTAATCTAATTATATTAGTATCCACATGTGAGTGTTTAGTAGTTAATTGTGCCAAGTGTAGTTGTAAGGATTGTGTAAAGTATCATACATCTGATTGAAAGTTTTTTTTATAGGCTTTAACTTGATATATATATATATATATACAATTAAGATGGGCAAAGGACGAAAGAGTTGCGTACCTGGTTGAACTTCTAATTATAATAATACAGATACATATATCTCATCGCTCACTTTCCCAAAGGATGAAGCCAGAAAAAGTCAGTGGCTCAAATGTAATAACAGAGCAGATTTTGTTCCTTGCGCAACTGCTGTTGTAACTGCTGCATAAAGCATTTTAGTTTAAAATTTATTGTGACTGAAGAACGTGCAGTTAGAGCTGATGGTAGCGAGGTGGTGGTTTCTAAAAAAATTCCGAAGCTAACAAAGGATGCATATCTATCAATATTTCAAAACCAACCCTTTTACCTTTCCCATGAGCCATCTAGTAGTAAAATAAATCCAACTGAACGGTTGAATGCCATAAAACAGCGAGAATAATTAAAGGTTGCGCAATGGTGTTCGAATGACATTATTGTTTCATTTGAAAATTTTCTGGATGCTTAGGTAAGAAACTTGATAATGAATGGCAAAACATTATAACAAAACATTTTGTTTTATGTTACAGGCTAGACATTAACCAGTGCCCTACCATAATTGTTTCAATGAAAATTAAAAGGATTTAACAGTTGAAATTTGGTATGAGTTGGTGTTGCTGAAGACCAAATCTTTCCAATTTATAATGGAAAAAAACAATAAATGTGATCTCTAGTCAAAATGTGATTGTTTGTTGAGTTGGTTAGCATAAGATTGAAAATGTCCAGCCCGATTTCTAAATTTATTCAAAAATAATTTTTAATTAATTTATTGGCATCGTGGCGTTGCCTGTGGTGTTGATTTGCGAAGCAAACCAAATGAGAATGCGTTGTAATCACTGGGGTTGGCGAGTCTTAGCGAGCAGTGATCACACTTGACCTCACGAAAAAAGAACTGTCAAAGACAACGCCGCCCACGCTAGTGGCTAGTTTAAAATTAAAATGTTCACCGGTTCAAAAGAAATTTTTTTTTAAATGTTCATTTCAAATCACTGCGAAATGTTATCCGCGTAATTGAATATATCTTGACTAGAGCTTCAATACGGTAGCGTGCACATTCATGTGGCTCCCACGATTGTCCCGATAAACCGATACATTGACGAGACATTGCTTCACAATGTGCATTCAATGTACAGTTCTAAACATGGCAAAATATTCATTTTAATAGATCTTGAATGGAGCTTTAATACGATACTACTTGCAGTCATGTTGGACTCACGATTGTCCTGATGAAAAGTGACAATATTAAAAGTATTCACCAATTCACAGAATTTGTTTAACAAGATCAGATATAACTGCTAGAAATGGTTTTATATATTCGAACAGATCTTGTAAAAACCTATAGAGCTATACCACGCGCAGTCGTCTTGCGCTCACGGTTGCCGAGATAAACTGAGTCATACGTATGCTTACACAGATATAGAGGAAGGAGGGTAGCGTTGCACCCACAATGCGTTGTACAGTATGCGAATTTAACTTCATGCCTTTTCAAAATGCTAACACGATTGCTGTTTGGCAAATTAATGATAAAACTATTTCAATCCGGAAGTATTTTTATCACAGACGGTTGGGCTGTCTGTCGTCCCATACTATCCAATCAGTATACGTAACCCTTCGTTATAACTCAGTTAAAGTAGAGGTTTGGTCTCTTGAATGTATTGCAAGAAAATGGCTCTCGAAGACACATGGTGATGTGAAGCGCGGCGAGCAAAAAAGTTTATTATAAAAAATAACATCAATCTTTAGATATAACTCCTTTTAACTGATTTACATGAGAAACGAGTAGCATTTAAAGATAGGTATTATTAAATAAATTGCATCAATAAAAAAAGCCGATACGTCAAGTTATTGGCGGAACGAAAGAAAAGATAACATTATTAGACCTTCAACAGGCTTCGCGTATTGAAAATATCGCAATGCATAATTTAATCATATAAAGGGAAGTTGACTGTAAATATGTATTAATCGCCATGACAAGAAGCTCTGTTGTCCGACACCTAGAAAGCTCTATGTCGTCATTACGATTGATAGTATTAACCTTGAAAGTATGAAAGAGCAACAGTTTCTATATCATACAGGAAAATTGAATTCTCAGCTTGAAACACCCTGAAAATATCTTCGATTTAATTCCAAGGCTTTTTGCGAAAGATTCAGGAAAGGTAGTTGTAGGATAGGAAGCGTGGTTATATAAGTTTGTGTATCTCTCAAATCAACTCAAACAGCTTTCGAAGAACTGAATTCATGTTTACTAATTGTTATGCCTAGCATTGCTGTTGCTTGGAATTTCAAGGTGGCATTGATTTGTTTTACTACAAATACCAATTAAATCAATTGGTATAGAATTCCAAGACAATGAGGCGGTTTTCGTAGTTGTAAATTGTGCGCGACTCAACAATATTTAGGTTTATACACTGTGCCCATAATAATTCGCACTAGCACAAAAAGGCTTACCATAAAGAGGAGTAGCATCAATTTATAGAACCAAGGCACAAACCATAGGTACAGTAGATTCTGCTTACCTCGTCTCCCCTAGGTCTATTAACTAATTTGCAACCTGACTTAGTGTCACACGACTTTGTTTACAGGGTGTAGTAAACAAGTAAGTTGTGTTCTGAATGAGTGATAAACTCATCTTGCAATGAAGAACAAAATGACTTGGAACTTTATTATTGCATAACTTGAGCGCGGAGAAAACCAAACGCTAAATATTAAAGACTCGACAAAACAATAAACAGACGATAAAATTCAATAATTCAAACAAAAAAAACACTGGCAATAATTTTTAAAATTTGGAGAACGGGAACTTTTAGGACACTGCATTTTAAATTAATTCTACATCGACTTCTTAAACGACTTTCTTCTATGGTAAAGCATAGGTCCCTTATATTTGGTACGCATTTCTTTTGGTGCACCTCCTGATAAGAATCTACCACCTGAATCTTGTTGATATCTCCTGGTTGTATTTTTCCCTTTGAAGAACCTGTGCATCTCCATTGTATATACTGTCCATCTGGTTAATTCACTTTCTGACATCTTATCTTGAATTTGCTGCACTAAAGTGTTCCCTAAAAATTTCATGATTTGTTTGCGTTTTATGGGCGAAAGGTTCATATTTAGCCAAGCTGCACCAAACACAAGACGGACAATCTCAAATAATTAACATAGACACTCGAAGTTTTACTGACATAGAAAAGAGAAATACACACGTGGTAAATAACATGAATCACCATCTACAATTCGTTTGGTTGACATACCCACTGAGCAAACAAACAATTTTATGAATAGGCGATTTATATTTTCCTGCATTGCATTCTGTCGAATATCGATCAATTGAATTTGTCAAAAGATAAACTACATCCAAACTTCCTCAATTTCCAAAATTATTAACATCGAACTTCGAATCGGACGGTCAATTATGTTATGCTATTAACCTTATAAGTGGTTTTGACGATATATTTCATGCATTAAAATCTAATCAGCTTTGTTAAGGACAAGGTACCGCGTCGAGACAAAACTGCTCAATTATTCCAAGGAAATGAAAATTCAAGTATGAAAAACAAATTGTCCCTTGCATAGAATTGTCGACGCTTTGAAACAGGTTTTGCATCAGTCTGGCCACTACAGGGCAGTATTTGACATGAAGATAAACCATTAGGAAGGTTAACTGGTGCAGCATGGCCAAATATGACCCTTGCGCCACAAACCCAAAAAACTAACCAAACCAACCAGGAAGTTTACGTATCAAGTCAAAGAACAAACCACAAACATAACCAAAATAAGTAAGCTTGCACAAGTCTCAAGCAAATATTTTAGTTTCAGTAATGTAAGAACAGTACTTTATTTCTGCAAGTGTGTTGAAAAATGAATTAGTTAGAGTAACTTCGCTTAGTATTCCTATTGCTTGCCATGCCACCAAAACACGAAATTTGAGCTCTCTGAAATATATAAAACTAAAATATTCCTATATGATATGTATATACAAGAAATCGTAGTATCCCAATTATTATTATCCCAATGAAAATATACCAACTTAATTTGATTTGATTGACCTTTTTACGTTACTATAACTGTATTATAACTGTATAAATTAACTATATACATATTTACTAACGTTGGTAATTTTACTTCTCTGCGATGCTCATGAACCAAAGATATTAAGCAACTTTTTAAATTGTACCGTTTGGATGGACTGGAATAGTATGGGTTATATAAGTTATATAATAGTATAAGGTTCATATAGACTGTTTTTAATAAGATATACTTTCTAATCATGCCATTTTGAGTTACAACAATTATAAAAATTAATTTTGGAATGACTTACTTTTTGGGGAAATTAGATCGTTTTGGAAATGAGCATAGCAAAAGAAATGTTATTTAAGAATAAAAATTGGTAATACAGAGAAGAAATAATTGTGCTTCAATGTTGTATGAAATTAATCCCAATGAAAGTTTGATTGGCTTACTTACTATTTCAGTCTCGTTTGTTTGTTTTGAGTCAGACAAAATCAACTTTTGAATGCTAAGCTATGATATGTATTGAAGCAAAAGTTTCTTCAAAAGCCAAAATAATGATTTCTTCAATCTTTAACTAAAAACGAGCTTGTTGGGGTTATTCAAGAGTTTATATTTCGAAAAAAAGAACAATGTTAGGTCTTTGCACTGTTTTGAGAAAGGGCTACAAATTGCATGTCTAATGTGTTCATCTAGTTGGTTACATTTGGTTTTGGAGGGCTACTTACAAATGTATTACTGACGGACAAAGCGGGATATTTTTTTAAGCAGAATAATTTTTACTATTCATGTTATTTCGCAATTTAAAAGATATTTTGAATGAAGTATAGCGCAATAAAAATTTTTCTTTCGGGCAACAATTCTAGTTTTTTCATAAAAATTCAAATTATTGAAACGATTGAAATTATTTTATCAAGTATCTGTACACTATACACTTTATCAGGTATCTATACACTATACACTTTATCAGGTATCTATACACTATACACTTTATCAGGTATCTATACACTAAACTTTCGTAGATGCTTATATCTATTAAAGTCGTTACTTAATGTATCGTTACTTGCATTCCATACCTTATTTTAATTCATTTAATGATTATATAACATCCATATTTACATGGAGATGGATTTCATACTACTGAATGAAATAAAACTATCCAAAAATATATTTACTGATGTTAATTTTTATATCCATTAAAATACATGACAAAAAGCACATCCTTGTCATGTTACCACACACTTAGACTCTGCACGTCTATTTCCTTGTTCAAAGACGATTCGCCATTTTTATCGGCAATTGTTCGCTCATATTTTTTTACGTTGGTATCTATCTTTCAGATTTCTCATTCAGTAATCTGGAAGAATCAGACTGCGTAATCAGACTGCTGAGGAGTTTAATTTGAGTGGCTAGCTCATCTGTTAGCAATATTATGCAGTTCCATAACTCCAACAAAGCATATTTAATCCTCCTGCTGGGTGTGTCCACGAAGTATAGCTAGTTATTAACTGACCAGATCTTGATGGGCAAGATATATCGTCATTAGCACATTTGGTCAGATTTTGATGGACGAGATATCGTCAAAATCACTTGGAGAGTTTAGCTAAAAATTGGCAGATGAATCACGTATCGATCGGTTTTACATTCGACAATAGACGAATATCAACGATTTCTGTGCTAGCTAGATAAAGTTAAACATGTAGTTCTAAAATGAAATCTCATTTCTCATAAGGCAAACACTCATTTTTAATATCTTTATTTGTTTGAGTGGAAAGTAAAAGCGTGATGTTAACATTTCGCCTGATTATCCAAATTCAGCAGAGACAAAGATTAAGTCAAAAAATAATTGCTTCTACGCCATGTTGAACTAGTATACTTTATTCAGAAAAGGCTAACTTTGAATTTATGCCCTATCGACTGAAGCAGACTGGCATTTTGCGAACAAACACTTGAGTAGATGGTAGAGCTTATCGATAACAAAAGGAGTTCAACGCAGCGAAACGGGTTTTTAGAGGTGCTGAAAGTAGAAAATAAAAGAATTAAAGAACCTGAGGGTATTTTCTTTGACGTCATAGGATAGAGTAATGTTGCTGGAAAATAAAAAAGACGTTTCAACCGAAGCTGTAATGTGTCGATCACTTTCTGATGTGATATTCAAGCAATACTTGAGAGAAGCTATTATCCTATATAATATATATCCCACTTTGACGAATTTGTGAACGAGTCAGTTTTTTATTGCTATGTTGTTTAGTCTGACTTGGATAAAGTTGAGGTGAAATTGTTTATCATTCGGTATATTTTAAGATAAAATTCCATAGACAAAGCAACTAGTTAACTGAAGTCAACATGCAATCAAGGAAAATGTAAAAGAACAAATGGTGAAATCAAACGTGAAAAGCATGGGTTTTGTTTCATTACCTTTTGTCATATGAAAAGGATGTTGCTTTAAACAACGCCGATAATATTTTTTTAAATTTTAATCATATCTATGACACGAAAGTTTAGAAATTTAGTAGACCAGATCCTCTTGTGGTAAAATCTATCACTGGTTCAACTATTCGTTAGTAGTATGAATCATGATGTCATTGTGAATGACCGTTTAGTTTCAGTGGACATAAATTTTACCTTTTACCTTGAATTGCACACAAATTGCATATTTTTTGTTTTAAAGAGATATATCTTAGACACACAGTATTTGTCTTTGTTTTCTGAATCTTTCAGCCGTATGACACACATTTCTTCAGAATAAAAACACATATTTAATGTAAATAGAATGATGTAACCATAGCACCTGTATAATGTTTTACTGCTTAATCGAGATAAAAATCTGTATTATTTTGTAGATAAACACATAACCCTTCTGAGGATACATTAAAAATGCATTTTATTTGTTTTCAAACAATATATGAATCATTAAAAACACAAAAGTAATTGAATGAGAAAAAAATAGAACAAAAGCTTTTTTCGAAATTCGGAGTGAAGGTAAAACTGAATTATCTTGAATTTAAAATGTCATTAACAGGGTCATATAATATATCAGAAGAAAAGTTATGCATTTATCTATAAAATAAGCCCTAATTCATTTTGATAGAACAATAATTTCAATCGTGATTTATGGGTTTTGCATACATGATTCCATTTTTCCGAATACGTTCTTTCTATGAAATAAAGTACGTCCTAACTTAAAACTTTCTGAAATTAAATATAGGTAGCATTTAAATTACATTACATTACAACCCTTTTAACATTTAATTTTTTCGAAATATGAGGTCAAAAGGCGAATTGAGTGATCAAAAATTAAAAAGTCCATTCACAGTATTATATAATGTATCATTAGAAAGGGTATGACGAAATAGGTTTATATGAGTTCGATCGGACAGTTAGAGAGAGAGAGACAGATAGAGGTCAAACGGTATGTGTTTATGGGTACTGGTTGTATTATTATATTTATTTCGAATATATTTTCTTTTTTGACCCATCCGTTCCCCACCTTAAAACTTTTAGGAAACTCCTTCAAATAAGTTATTTTTAATCTATATACTCTTTTTTGTACTTCAAGGTCAAAAGTCAATTTTAATGACCTTGAAAATGGAAAGGTCATTTTAGTCACTTTATCACAAACTGAAGATCATGTTACACGTCATTAGAAATGACACATTGTTTTTCAAAATACGTCCTCAGTGTAATCAAACAATTAGATCCGGAGACACGGGAGTGTTAGTAATTTTAGAATCAGGAAACAAATTAATCATTTTTTCAAATTTAAAGTTAACATTAATAAAAACCTATGACTAGAAGTACAATTTTCACGATTTATTTCATTGACTGGACAATAAAGTCACCAAGTTAAAATTATTAGCTTGCCTTTCATTGCTTGGTTTTTATGGGCCAGATCCGCACAAGCTTCACCACCAGGTTTAAAAGAAATCGGAAAGGATCGGAATAAATGACTCTTTTTGTGCAACTTGACCTGGATGACCCATATATGCACAGGATGTCCCATAAATTCGTAAGCACTTCAATAATTCGTAAAGATAGAAGTAATTGGTATATTTTTTGGTAATTTCAAAAATTTGAGCGTTACATATTTTTTATCTACTAAAACGATCCTTTGGGAGAATAATATTTTCGCAAACCACATTAAAATATGGCAATTATTTCAGTTTTTTACAAATTTGTGAAGTGTTTACGAATTTTTGGGACATCTTGTATCGAATTTATGATATTTCCCAAAGACCATTTACGTTACTAATTACAAAACCTCACAGTATTTTAAGTCAAATATTCTACTTTGACGAATAAAAGTAAACATTCCATTATCAATCCAGGGTAAATAAAAAGTACATAATTTAGTCAACTTACTTGTAAGTATTCCATATTGATTTGTCCTATATTTTCCTAGAAAGAATGCATTTAAGATGTTGATAATATATTAAGTCTAAGACACTGGAACAGCTAAGGAAAACAGAAAATGGAACACGCTCATAAGTACTCCCCGCTCCAACTCTAGCGATTTATAGACGAAGCTTCATGCCGAAGAAATTGATATATTTATTTGGATATTGATAGATTTAACGTTGCTTCAACACATGTAAATGACTTCTTTTTAATAGAACAGAGTTACGATTTCATAGTTAACTTGTAACTTCAGAAAACCAATTTGGCTGAAAGGGAGAAAGCAATGGTTAGTCATTTCTTCAAGACTAACATTGTATGTGAATCACATCTTTATCAGGCATCGTTATCAGGAAAATTGTTTGGCTTTGATTAATGTGATGTCTCATCACCACACTGCTCGAAACCAAGCAATTTTCTAGAAAGGTTGATCTAAAATTATTTGAAATTACCAAATTCACAAAACTCTTCACTAGAGATAAATAGAAATGCTAAAAGTTTTAAACAACTAAAAAATAATGTAGATTGAAACCTCTTCATTCTTTCATAGAAGCACTAGGTGAGATACTACTCAACTTTCATCATCTTGTGGTCTTTTTCTTGTTAAATTGATGAACCTTAGAATAATAATAATTTGATTACCTGAAAATTTACGTCATTAATTGACGCATATAATGATAGTTCAATCATAGTTTTATCAAATATTAAAATTTAAATTACTTTTCAATAATTTATTTAAAAAAGTTTTTCAAATTGTTATTTTTTTTACCCCAAAGCATTTCTTTTCTAAATATTTTGCATCAATACACGTTGAAATTATTTTGCTGCATCAACTTTTTTGGAATTATTCAGCTTTTATCATTTTTGAAAAGGTTTGAAAACATAACTGTAGAAGTTTTGTGAAAAGATAATTTTTGAGTTTGCTTTAAACTTAGAAACTATCGAAGCAAATGAAATTGATGATAACAATTATTTTTTAAATTATTTATGTATATTTAGAGCAATGTGTTCTTATTTGATGATTGATTGGTAATTATCAACAGAACTATAGAAACTGTTGTAAGAAAGAAATGTCTAAATTATTTCATCTGGCAACGATAATTGCGTTAGGAATTTTAAAAAAATACCCTCTTTTGTCATCAATGTTTAATATTTTTTATATTTTGGTTTGCTCAAAAAGCAGGTGACATCTATTTTTCTTTCGTGTTTTCCTCTGGTAACCGTAGCTAGAAAAACAAACCAGCTGTTATATATTTACTTATTACTTCATCTGCCTTCAATCTATGTTAACTTTCCTTTTGAACCCGTTAGGTGTGTATAATCACTAAACGTAAACAAAGCAAAACCTTATTGCAAAAAGTCTAAGATTATAGGTCAAATTGGCCAGAAGGTGCAGCTTTGCTTTTTTTTATTGAGTACTCACGTTAGAATGCTCCTTCAAACTAATCGGTAATGGTCTTGAACTATAAGCATGGTGCGCTCTGAAGGCCACGGTCTGACCTCACAAAAGTAAGAAATAAAAACTTTTTCTAAAGATATATGTTAGTCTCAAAACATTAGCAGCCCGAAACGAGGTATGCTACGTTTCCAGATACATATAAATTCATATCATTGGAGTGTATTTTCTCTTTGAAGTGAAGACCTTACCACCTGCCTTGCTGGGAAACATAACACCAGATGTAACCCTGTCAACAATACAGTGCAAACGTATTTACACGTGAACCTTGTTCTTCGTAGTTTTCAAAGTGAAACCGTTGTTCCCTGCTGTGCAATGTGTCTGGTGCTCGGCAAGGCGTGAGAGCAGGCAACACCTACGTAAAGTAATGGACTTCGACGTTCCCCCAAAACGTTTTGGCACATCTCATTAACTCCAATTACTGGGTGTGCAACTCTGCAAGAGTTTCCAGCGGTTTTAACATCACACATCATTAAGGGATATATACAATCTCAACACTTTCACTGCAACGGCTGAATGTAATCATGCATGTATCTTTCGTCCAATCTCTTGACCGAATTATTACTCCTTAGAGCGCAGGCTTTGTAGCTTCCACATCACAATGGAAGTAAACTTTTTGCCATGAGGTCTCTCCTGGCTAAATTAGGAAATCAGATTGGGTAACCGGCTGAACGCATTTTGGAAATGTATGCTGCAGTCTCAGTTATTGAAATCGAAAAATCGTTAAGGTTAAATTAATCATCAAGGAATTTTAAAGAAATTGCTGGAAATTTTTGCGAAATTAAAAAACATGACAAGGTTGGTTGGGTTTTATAGCACAAGGGCCATATATGGCCAAGTAGAGCCAAACAATGTCAAGTAAATGGACTCATACAAGGGAAAGTGCTCAACATACAAAGGGTGGAATTCAACCTACAATCTGATCCGTACTATAAATGAAGTGTTAAAATTAGCCCTTGAGCATTACACTAGTAAGATTTTTATGTTATATGATCTAAAATTAATTGTAGCTACAGACTGGTGCATAAGTCACTTTATTATTTAAAAACACTCTTCTGAGTCGATTAAGGTGTTAGCCTCTAGATAGGAAGGTTCGTGGTTCAAATCCGGGTCAGTGCATGGATGTTTGTAAGCGTATGGCGTAGAAAGTCCTGACATTGGGTTGGTGTGGAAGTTTGTAGAGTGGGGTGCCAGCTCAGGTGTTGCCTCGTCATCTGACCTAGGTTCATAATTACGTGGTGTTGTCCTTGGATCTTTCCCCTAGGGGATTGATCTCGGACCATCGTCAATAGCCCGTTGTGTTGGTCCAGTCCGACGTTAGTTAAAAATTATCAATTACCATTGAAATTATTGACTAAATATTCATTAAACATTCTGGCTGTATAGAATTTATCTAATTCTATGAAAAACTCATGTTTTACATCATGTTGCATAAATCATGTTACCTCTGTGACCCTTACCTCCTCCATCAACTCTCTGAGCTAAGGCAAGGCGCAAATGTTCTATTTTCCCAAGTTGTTAATGGAAATAAAATTCGAATTACTTCATTCTTAAGTACAAATAATATTATGATGCATTGGAAATTCCCCCATTTTTATCAGTAAAAAATTATGTTTATTTTGAAATAATCTCAAAAATTATGAAAATAATAGGAAATGAAAAATCTTGTGTGGAAGTTTGGAGAGTATTGTGCCTGCTTAGGTGTCGCCTCGTTATCTGACCGTGGTTAAAAATTACGAAGTGTTGTCCTTTGATCTTTCCCTTAGGGGATTGTTCCTGGACTTTCGTCAATAGCCCGTTGTGTTGCTCTAGAACGACGTAATTAAAAAAATTACCTCTGAGTCGAAAGCAGGTTCGATTCCTGTAAATTACCATGGGTGCCGTTTCACTCTGTTATATTAGTGAAACTTTACTTGTGTGTGCATGTACATTACTTGACATCGTTTTTCTTGTGTTTGGCACAGCTTGTTCAAGTATGACTCTTGCACATAAAATACAACCAATCAAACATTTAAAAAATTTAATACCTTTATAATTTAATTGACAATTAATCTCTGGAAATTCGGGGTGGAGGAATACAGGGCCTAGCAACAATTCAAATTATTTAATTTTACTTAAACATTGACATTCTATTCTGGCTAAACAGATAATTTAAAAATGGTATAGACCACTCTGCATGTTCTTTAAGTTAATAACACAAATGGTAATGGTAATGGTAATGGTAATTTTAGTTAACGTAGTACTAGAGCAACACAACGGGCTATAATAACACAAATGAGAATAGGAATAGAATAAGCATTCGGATTGAAATTAGGGATGCGACATCGACAGCAAAACATCGATGTTCAAAATTAAAACATCGATATTGATAATACATTGCCCCAAAAATATCGATGTTTTTAAACATCGATGTTTTTAAAATTCAGTATAATTAAACTCCCCCCCCATTTCTTAAAACTGGTTTAACAATTAATTAGTCATGCTACGTCGACAGCAAAACATCGATGTTTTGAAACTTTGATGTTCAAAATTAAAACATCGATATTAATAATACATCGCCCCCAGACCATCGATGTTTTTAAAATTCAGTGTATTTAAACTTTTTTACCCATTTCTTTAAACTGGTTTAGCACCTAGTGATGCGACATCAGCTCCAATACATCGATGTTTTTTATAAAATATCAATGTTTTGAAAACATTGACATCGATGTCGCATCCCTACTTTTCAGACCCTTCACCCTTGGCCACTTTGGTCTAAAAGTATGTTCAATTTGCTCATTATAAAAATTATGCTACTTGGTTATTTGTTAAATTTTTATAACGGTACTTTTTTCATTTAAAAATAAAACATCGACATTGTAAAAACATCGACAATGTAAAAACATCGACAATGTAAAAACATCGACAATGTAAAAACATCGACACTTATAAACATCGATGTTACAAAAACATCGACTCCAATACATCGATGTTAAAAACATCGATGTTTTTTTTTAAACATCGATGTTTTGAAACCATTGACATCGATGTCGCATCCCTAATTGAAATATGAATAGTTGAATTGAGTACTACCCTTATTTTATAGCTAAATGGTATGGAGTGGCAAGGTTAAAATACGAACTCGAGATGACAATTTAAACTTGTTTAACTGTCATCTAGATCAATTTAAAATGGTTTGATTTTGTCTTTTACAAGAGATTTTCTTAAGCGAATTAAAGTTGGGTTTGCAGTGGGTAACACAAGTTCCACCGTCTGATTCCTATTATCAAGCCTTTCTAGCAAGAATGTCACCGCAGAGTCATTCTTCTCCTTGACCTCCCTTAGAAAATAGATAAGAATCTTATCTCTCCTCTATGAACCCCACGAGAAAGGGGTGGAAAAAGTTTCGATTCGCAATCGGGGTGTTTCTTTTGATTGTTTTGTTGACCGACCTCTTGCTTCCACCAGCGTATCTGGCGTTACTTAGCCCTGCATTTCTCACAAAGCAAATCGCATCGTACGTTTTCTAGATCTGGTGGTCAAGGAAAATATTTCTCGACATCCAGTCAAGTTTTTCAGAGCGTTGTAAGGTTTCTCGCAGTCTAGACAAATTAGGGATATCATTTCGTAAGTCTAAAAGAGAGATTTTCAATGTGCCATTGTTTACAAGGCAGTTATAACAACAAAATATAAATAACTTTTTCAGTAATATTCAATTTTATTTTGAAAAATAACAAAATGATTCATATTCATTCCAGGGGATCAAGAATAGAATTAGTATATTTGCAGATGACTTAAAAATATGGGGGACAGTGGATACCAAGTTACAGATAGAAAATTTACAAGGGGATTTTGATAAGATATCCGAATGGGCTGTAAAATGGGGTATGTCATTTAATGTAGGGAAATGTCAAGTTCTGCATATGGGTTACAGGAACAGTAGAGCCGAGTACTGTCTGCAGGGAGTAAAGGTAAAGGAGGGAGAAACAGTCAAGGATCTTGGGGTGATAATTCACAGGGATTTTAAAATGGGTCACCGATGTTCAGCTGCGGGTAAAAAGGCTAATAGGTTATTGGGGTATATTAAAAAAACTGTAACTTCAAGGGATAAGAATATAATCTTGCCGTTATATAAGGGTTTATCTAGAATATGCTGTACAATTCAAGGCTCCATATATGAGAAATGACATAGAATCAATTGAAAGGGTTCAGCACAGAGCTACAAAAATAATAAAGGGGCTAGCAAATTTCGACTATAATGAACGTTTAAGTAAGCTAAACATGTATACACTGGAAAGAAGGAGAAGGAGGGGGGATTTGATTCAGCTTTTCAAGTTTGTAAAACAAGGGGACACAGAGGACTTAAATTTCAATAGGGATAACAGAACAAGGGGTCATGTGTATAAATTGAATAAGACACATTTTAATCGGGATTTAAGGAAAAACTACTATTTTAATAGAGTAATAGACAGTTGGAACGCGTTGCCAGAAAATATAGTTAATTCAAAGGGAGTGTACGAATTTAAGATACAATTGGATAGTCAGTGGGCATTGGGGAATTCATAAATAAAGGACCAGCCTTGTTGGGCTCGAGCCTGTAGTTGGTCGTCAATATTTGTATTTGTATTTGTATTTGTATACATTGTGTGTGGTTAAAATAAATAACTAAACGATACACATCAGCGCTTTCTCTCCAAATATATAAAATGCGTACATTTTATAGATTTAAAAAAATCAAAGAAAGTTGGTTATTTATCTATCGTAACTAGATTTTAAAATAACCTGATGTGTCACACTTTGAGTCACCTGAAAGTCAGAATGAATAAGAATAAAAATTTGATTGATTTGGCGTAATCTGTAACCGGAAAATGACAGTGACGATTGACATCCGTGCGCACGTTTCCTCGTTTCCATTTGAATCAAATCTAACTGACGCGAAATGGTTTCTAAGAAATTCAAAGCTAACCTAGTCATCTAATTCACAATAGTCAATTGTTTATCTATAAACTAGCAGACATCGCATACAATCTGTGCTGTATTTTGTTAATTGGTTACATCTACTGATGGTAGTGTTGTTATTCACAGTTAATATCTTAATTTAAATGAATATTTCATCCATATTCGTATTTCAATTCCAAAAGAAGTAAAATTATCTAAAAAAATTTAAAATTTCGTATATTTTTACTGGTGTTAACCCTTCAAGTGGTTTCGAAGATATATCTTACAGAATAATTAAATTTCAATAAATTAAATTTAAAATGTTCTAGATTAAATTTTAAAATTCGGGCACGATAAAAGACTCGCACAAAATTAGCACTACCTATGTGCCAAGTCTCATTGTAAGTTCCATAGATTCGTAAGGACAATCCACACACAGAGATCTCTCTCAACACTTCATTTTATAATAGAAGATATCTGTGGTGAAGATAAAATACGTATTACACATCCCATTTACTTGTTCAACGGCGATTGGGCATTTTTTTTTACTCTAAGCCTATTTTAGATCATATTTTCTTATCTGCTTTGATTTCATTCTTCTCGATTCCTCATTGCGTTCTGTAATGGTTGGTTTTGGGGTTTTATGGCGCAATGGCCATATTTCGCCATGCTGCGCCGGACACAAAACATATAATATCAAGTAATAGAAACGCACTAAACTTTTACTAATACAGTAGAGAGAAATATACTCAGAGAGGGAGGAATGCATCTGACAGGAATCGAACCTGCGCAACCTGTAATTCGAAGGTTGCTAACGCAGTGCGCATACCCATTGAGCACCCACTGGTCAAATATTTCATTAGAGTGGATAGAACTTCCGGGAGTTTTAACAATATATTCAGCTTCGTAGCTCAAAGCAAGCATGTTTTAACTAAACGGCATAGTTGTGGAATGATAGTAATGGTAATGGTAATTTTAGTTAATGTCGTACTAGAGCAACACAACGGCTATTGACGACGGTCCGGGATCAATCCCTTAAGGGAATGATCCGAGGATAACACCTCGTAATATTGAACCACGGTCAGAAGACGAAGCAACACCTGAGCTGGCACCCCACTCTCCAAACTTCCACACCAACCCAACGTGAGGACTTTGAGCCACGACAGATTTAAGGTGCACCAGCCGCCTCTACACCATACGCTTACTAACATCCATGCCCAGACCCGGATTCGAACTAGGAACCTTCCTATCTAGAGGCTAACACCTTAACCACTATACCGGTTGATTTGCAGTTGTGGAATGAATTCACTAGAGATTGATTTTTTTTTTACATTCTTGCCATTCGACAGCAAACAAATAATGGCGATTTTTATGCTACGTGCTTTTGTGAAATATATTTTAAAATATTTTGTTTGGAAACTTTTGTGAAATTAGAACGCATGGCAAGAACTTTTATCAATATCTTTTATGGTAGCTTATTGGAATATTTATTCAATGGCACTCTGAAAGACTGGATAGGACCAAGGATATTGGACATTTTTTATTCACTACCTAACAGTAATGTTTGTAGTTTTCAGAGAACAGAAAACAATGAAATAAAGATTAAATGATTAGCTACAGAAATAACGCAAAGCAAGTCCCGAGGAAAATATTTATGGATTTGTTAAATATCGTAAGGAAGTAATGCGAACAAAATATTTGTTACATTCGATCCACCATAGAATCTCAAAATGCTACAAATAGATTATAAGAAGACGGTGTAATTGGTTTCTATATAAAGCTAATATGTGAGAAAAGGAATTAATTTGATATTTATTAATTTTTGCGGCTTCCAGTTATTCATTGAAGATGTGTAAGATTTGATAAATGAATTTACAAATAATGCACTTTAAATTAATAGTTATGTGCATCAATCTGAAAAACCTCTACCTGAAATATATAAACAATATTTAAAATATGAAACACTTGAATTCGTATTTCGTTGACGTATGGTTATCTGCGAACAGATCTAATTAGATCTGTAAAAATAATTTAAACCTGATAAAGAAAAAAAAAAGCATATAAAACTAAATTTTACATGATCTAAAGCGGATTGTATAACAAAAAAGTGTGGATAAATATGTAATAAACTTTCTGTTCGTTTTGATATTATTTTAAATTTGGTAAAAGAAGAGTATTTGTTTTGACTTCATAGGTATTTTAAATTCTAAATCTTGAATGCATCCATCACTTAATTTTCCTTCAAACGTTAGTTCCAATTAAAATTGTAAACATTTAGCGTTCTGAGGTGCAAACAATAACAGTTCAAGAGAATTTAACGATACGATATTCCATCAAATGTTTTAAAAAGAAACGATTCTACAACACGATAAAACTTGTGAAAGCAAAGTGTCTTGGAGAACGACAAAAATGTCGTGCATTTTCAAACAATCAGTGGTAGAAGGGGTTTGTAATTTATTCTTCAGAAATCGAATAAGATGAAGATTACATTAGGTCACGCCGGCAATTTCAATTTGATCTCGAAGTTGACGTGCTGCCATCTACATTTCATTGAACTAACTAAAATCAAGATGCATTAAGTGAAGTTTACTTTTACCAAGCTTTGTATTTACCATTTTTTTTTTGTAATTACAATTTTTTGCAATGTTGCTTTCTATGAGTTTATTGCAAGTCGATACAGTTTTTAGTTCACCATAGGAATAGATTTTTTAAACTAATGTCACATTCGAGTATACATGTATCGTAAATATTCTTGGTGCATTTATGGTATCAATAAAAACCTATTCGAGAAAAACGCCTACGTAAAATAGGTAGTTTTACTTTGTTAAAGACTTTGACAGAGAATGAACAATCTATTTTATTTAGGAAATATAACGTTTTAGAAAGAGTAAGATGTGAGCCTTAAATATGTGAATTTATTAATTAAAAAATGTGTGAATTTATTAATTAAAAAATATGTGAATTTATTAATTTTTACACTATTTTAATCTGAATCCATCAATCCTCCTTTTTACCATATTTGATACTGTCTTTTATGTAATCAACAAAAACGTTGCGTTGCATTGTATGAATAGACATATGTCATATTTGTGAATGGTATATTGGCTTGAATTGGCAAAAAACCCTAGCTCCTTAAAAAATGGACCACTGAATAAATTTCATGATAATTCCTTATTTTTTACTGTAATTCAGAAACATCTCAATATTATGTCCCAAATCTCCAAATGAACTCCTAGTCTTGAGTATTTGCTTGCTTATTTACCATATAAAGTGTCATATATATTTTAATCAAAGAAAGTGTCATATATACAATATTAGTTATCATATAAAGTGTAATATATACAATATTATTTATCATATAAAGTGTCATATTTACAATATTATTTATCACATAAAGTGTCATATATACAATATTATTTATCATATAAAGTGTCATATTTACAATGGTATTTATCATATAAAGCTATAAGTTGAAATGGCATACTTTAAGGAGGGGACTAAGACGACCCACTCCTTACTGCATATCAATGCACAGTTTTCTGTTTAAGCAATTACAGGTGTGAAAATCAAATCCAAAAACTTCCACACCAGTCATCTTGGGTCCCAATATTTTTATGGTTAGAGCTTGAATCTCTAAAGACGTGGGAAAAAATTACTAATGTTAAGACAACATTGGATTTCTGAGTAAACAAGAATTCTGAAAACAATACTGGAACAACTGGTGCTTCTTCTGTGAAATATTTCCCACCTCCGCCATAAACGAAACATACGTAGGTACGCCAAGGAATTAGAATTCAGCTAGCGTTAATTGTAAACAAAAAATTTGTTTCTTCTGTTTTAAATAAAATTAGGATCTTCCTTTGGGAAAATGTGCCTCGTTCACCTATGCCAAAGGTTCAAGGATAAACACCACGTGCGGCTTGAGGTAAAAGGGGTCACCCATCTTCAAGAGAAATCACGAGGTCTAGGTTACGATTTGCTCTTTAGGTCACGAACAATGCAGATGGAATGGTCAATCCTTAACTGGTCCTAAAGGATTTCCTAACTGGTCATTTTATTGTGTCTAGTTATTTTAAAAGTTATTCTGCAGTGTCCATACACCCTTGTAATGCAACCAATAAGTAATCATAGTGGTTTGAGCAGTTAGCTTTCGCGAAGGAGTGGTTTTGTGAACTATGAATGAGCACAATTATTTGAAAGCGAGCATTGAAATATCGTTGTGATACAACAAGTTTGCAGTTAAGAAGTAGATTAAATTTGTACTACATTTTTACTTTTCGGGTCTAATTCAAGATTAAAATAGGTCATAGTTTTTGTTTATCATGAGGTTAACCAAAGTGGGAAATTTGTATTAAATAGTTAAATGTGAAATACGATAAATATAATATAATACACACATTTTATACAATATTCTATTTAAAAATTAATTTTAAGCTGTCGAATTATACCTAGATAAAGAAAGACGTAAATTAAGTTGTTAAATTAAGTAATTGTATTAATTGAAAATCGTACTATACGTAATTTTAAATGTGTTAATTTGAGTTTATAGACGATAAAATAAACTGGAAATACGAATGTTCTCAACTGTCAGTAATTAATTTATTCTTTCCAGAAATTCGAACTTAATCCAGACTCTTTCACTTGAAGCTTTTAGACAGCAATTCTAAATGAAACCAGCTTTTCAAAATATAATTAATGGACCATTATATAAATCTCTTATTTTTTCAAATTGTGTACCCAAATACCGGGAATATTAGTATTTAAAATGTGTACTAATATCATATAATTGAACTTTACCGAATGTAGTTAATCAATGTATTGCTTTAATTCGTCATTTTTCGACTCAATGATTAATTCATTATAGTGTGTGAGTGTCAAGTTTTTTTTAGCAAAATATACTTTAACGCTTTATACAATTATGTCTGTATTGTATCAGTTTTGTAAAACGAAAGAAAATGAAAACGCTTTGAAGAAAATATTTTTTATACATAAACAGTAGGGTGGAGCGAAAAACACGAATTTCGGAAATTGAAAACGCCTATGGTAGGAATAGTTGGGGACTACCATGCATATTAATAATAGAAAATATGAGCTAAATCAATTAATATCTTCAGGTGCCAAAATCACTTCGAAATTTCGAAAATTTGCCAATTTCTTCACAAAAACAATAATAACGCATTTAAAAAATTTAATGCATCTTATTTAAAGCCATGGGTAAGTGAAATGAATTTCCCTGCTTGTAAAAAAAAAATGTTACACCTAACATTATCCCGGAAATTTAAAAATGTTACCTTTTTTTAGAGCGTTATATCACGCACGTCTCCACTCCTCTCCATACACTCATCATTGCGTTCCTCACTACTAGGGTGCACGGACGCTTCCCTTTCTTCGCTTGTTTATAAGGGGTAAATAAGTCGTATTTCACCACTTGGAGTGGAGGTATTTGGGTTTCTTTAAATACCCGCCCACTTTTTTTGTAAATATATAGTAGGTGTATGCTCCTGCAAATGCCCTACCGAGCTTGTCTATCGAGGAAAACTAAGTCATTTGTTCAAATTGATTCACTTCGTTTCTTGGTGCGTATTTTACTGTTTATTCTTACTTACTTTAGATATTTTTTATATATAATTTCAATCTTTAAGCTCAGTTTTGTTTGGGTTTGGTTTGTTTTGTTTGTTAAGGATACACGGTTCTGTGAATTAGTCGAAATGCCTAGGACACGAACAGTAGACGTATGTCCCGTGTTTGGAATGGCTGAAATAATGAAGCCTAACATGCTTCCAACATATGCAGGTATTATGAAGTATTATCTTTACATACAGAAAGATTATAAAAGAGATGCTAGTATGTGGCTGATGTATGTTCAATTTTAATTAAAGAGCTTAAAGGATTATGGGGGAAAAGTTCGATTCGAACTGTAACAAACCAAGAAATAATATATATATATATGCTGAAAAATACCATAAAGCATATAGAAAAATTAAAAAATACTAGCAAACTATATTTCTCGAAAAAGGTTGTGTCCTTCAGGGAATCAGCAAAAAAAAATCTATTTGATATTAGCATATGTAAATGTAAGAACTTTCTCAGCTGTACTTAAAAAATGTAAGTACTTATTACTGAAAGAGCTTTTTTAACAGATCAAAGGACATTTCGAAAAATGGTCATTGGAAATGTTGACATTAAAACCGGCAGAATGATCGAAGAAAAGATTGCAGTCAAAGAAAGAGAAGCAGAGAGCCAAAACGTTCAGCTGAAAGATTGTAAAGGAAAACAATCCAAAATACTCTCGCCCTCTATTACGGGAGCTGCTTTGAGTTTTAATTTGCTTTAGAATTCTAATGACACTATAAACACAATCATTGATAATAATTCTTCTTCAACTTCACAAACGAGAACTAAACTTCCAAAAGGCTCCTCAGGCTTGTGACAGAACTGGTGTTTCCGATAGATAGGCAACAATTCTAATAAATGCTGCTTTGAAGGATATGGGAAAAATTTTAAAGGATGATTCTTCAAACATAGTTGATCGTAGTAAAATTAGAAGAGAAAGGACAAAGATCCGCAGCTACCTGAAAAGGAAAAATGAGGAAACTACCTCTTTATCAGAATACGGAATGTACTTTGATAAGCGAAATGATTAAACTTTAGTAATGATTAGAGAAAGGATTTCCAGAAAGACGGTAACAGAAGAACATATTGTTCTAATACTAGAACCAGGATCAAAATATATGGGACGTGTCACTCCTACGACTTGCTCTTCTCAAAATATTAAAACAAGTATTTTAATATTTTTTGAGAAAAGTATCGATTTTTCTAAGATGCAAGTGGTTGGTTGTGATGGTACAGTGGCAAATGCATGTTTAAAAAATGGAGTTATTCTACATACCGAGCTCTTTTTAGGACGTCCTGTGCATTGGTTTAATTGTTTATTACATACAAATGAGCAACCCCCAGCTACCTTTACGTCATTTCTTACAACATTTAGAAGGGAAAACCACTGGACCAAAAGGATACCACAAGCGGAGAAATTGGGAAAATGTTAGAATCTCGTGAAAAATTACCTTTAACAAACTTTGAAAAGATTGAAGTAACTTTGCAAGATATTGTCCTAGAGGATCTTAGCACTGATCAAGGATACCTTTTCGAAATGTGAACAGGGATATCAAATAAATATATTCCATTAAGCTTGTCACAAAAAGATCCAGGAAAATTGAATCATTCCAGATGGTTGACGACGACAAATAGAATTTTAAGGTTATATGTTTCAACAGAAGATCCAACTCATAACTTGAAAATATTAACAGAGTATTTTGTGAAGGTACATTAATATGTGTGGTTTAAAATTAATAGTCAGTCATCATGTTGGTACGGGAGTCATCACTTTTACCATATTTTAAATCAATCGAGATTTTTGCCTGAAGATTTAAAAATTGTAGTAGATATAACTTTGCAAAGAAATGCTTATTATGCCAATCCAGAAAATATTATTTTGGCAATATTAGTTGATGATCGAAAACACGTAAGAGAATTGAGCCTTAGAAGAATTTAAAATTAAAAGAAAAAAAAAGTTGAAAAGAATATTTGAGAGTTTAAAATTCTCAAATTAAACTTCGAATAAGACGATTACATAAATATAATTGAATGGCAATCAGATTCCATTACAGATCCACCACTTACAGTATCTCTTTCTGATGATCAACTCAAGTCTATGATTCTAGACGTTCCAACCAATAGTAACATGTTTAACTTTTCATGCCATTCACAAGCAGTAGAACGTTGCTTTAAATTAGTAACTGAAGCATAAAGTACAGTATGTGGTACACAGGCACGAGATGGATTTATTCGGTCAAGAATTGCTTCTAGACTTGCTTTACCCAGATTTGAAACCAAAAGCCAATCACTTTTAACCAATCACTTTTAAGCTAAACCACTTGCCAGTAACTTCAACTTAATTTTTTTAGGGTAAGCTAGCAACTTAAATTGAAATTTTTAGGGGGGAGGGGGTGGAACTCGATATGCAGCCACCTCCTCGTGCTGAGTTCTGGGTTGTTTTCATAATGCAAAAAACAGCGAAGAGCTGCAAGGGAAAGCGCCCGTGTAAGCGCGTGGTCGCAATGATGAGTCTATTGAGAGGAGTGGAGACGCGCCTTGATGGCGCTCTAAAAAAAGGGGATTTTTTAAATTTTTATGGATAATGTTAGGTGTAAAACTTTTTTTTTACTCGCAGGGAAGTTCATTTCACCCACCCATGGCTTTAAATAAGATGTATTAAATTTTTTTTTAATGCGTTATTATTATTTTTGTGAAAAAATTGGCAAAATTTCGAAATTTTAAAGTGATATTGGCACTTGAAGATATTAATTGATTTAGCTCATATTTTGTATAATTAATAAGCATGGTAGTTCCCAACTTTTCCCACCATAGGCGTTTTCAATTTCCGAAATTCGAGTTTTTCGCTCCACCTTAATAAACAGGAGTACATTAATTCCTCAAATAACCCTTTGGAATAATTACATCCTTTTTTTCAAAATTTGTAATGGGCTAACACAACACACATTTCCTTAAAAAACTTGTTGAATATTTCCCTTTAAAAGTAAACTTATTTGAATGAATAAATAATATACATCTTACTTTTGTTTGAGATAAAAGCTTATAATATAAGATTTTTGTACATATTTACATGCATATATTATAACTTATGTACTATAACTTTTGCCTTGAAGCTGTCGCTAACTAGAGTGGTTGGCGAATGACATGCGCGATTACCGAGGGAAGGGTTGCCAAGATGACAAGGGGTCTTGAAAGAAGACATGCGGGAAGAGACCGATTGGTTTTTTGTTCCGGATTAAGATAATCTAGACTACCGTCGTTACCTAGCAAACAATGATTTCTGGTTATGTTATTTCCTTGTTATGTATCTTGTCCCTTTTCATGTAATAAATTATCTTAAGACTAAAAACTGCTGGTTTGACTTATTGTGATTAGGAAGCTACAGAAAGAACCCATTCAATAACTTTAATATTCAAAGCGTTTATAAAAGTGGAATAGTTTAAAATTCAATTTTATTTTTTCGAAATAGTGAAATTCCATCAAAAGTTTTAATTTCAACAAATTGTAAGCAAAATATACCTCTGAAGAAGTAAAAATATAAACAGACTGCCATATGAAGACAGAAGTTGAAGACCGATGATAAGGCTTAGCTCTAAATTTCATTCAGTTTAGTTTTATCAAAGATATATCTGTCTATTGAAGATTTTTTCTATCAAATATTAGGGAAAATAAAATATGTTTTCAGTCTAAGATACGTTACAGAATATTTAACTTTTAAATTAAAATATCTATATGCCTATAAAAACTTGAACCGTTCCCTATGATTAAGTGTCCAACAGAATAAATACTGCTTCCAAATTTTGTTCATGTTTTCCTGAGATAACATTGATAACACTTTTGACAGATGCCATTGGTGGTAAAGTAGTAAGACCATCTGTTACATTGTTCCAGTCTGAGTATTATGCAGGTTGTAATAGTGCCCTTTCTTGTTCAGAAGTTCTTGGTGTTTACCCTTTTCCACAATCTTCCCTTTGTGTATCACCATAATAACGTCCGCATTTTGAACTGTGGTAAGTCTATGGGCAATGATAAGGCAAGTTCTTCCAGTCCGGGCATTGTCTAGAGCTTCTTGTACAACCTAGGAAAAAGGAACAAAATGAAAGATATGTGGGAGATTCTCAAAATGTGGGAACACTAAATGTTAACTATGAGTAATTTTTTAAATTTTGAAATTAGCATCGATACTTTTTTGTTGTATTATTTATAGGCCTAAAATACAATATACAATCATTCAAAGGCATTAACTGTTCTCCAAAATTACTAATTAAAAGATTTAATTTCAGGATCCGTAGGTTACAGATTTTTGAAATTGCTTTCCCGTAGGTTACATATTTCGGACATTGCTTTCCTGTAGGTTATAGATTTTGGACATTGCTGGCCTCTATGTTACACAACTTTGACCTTTCCCAAGTCTAATGACTTTCGGACATTGTGTTATTGATTTTTGAATCATTTATGGAAAGATACAAAGAATATGATAAATTGCTATTACATTGCGAAATTTATACAGGTAATTTTTTAACCTTTATATGTATACAGTACAAAGTCCGAAAATCGGAATACTCCGGACCTTGGCCATTCCAGATTTTGTATTAATAGGTGAATAATAAAGGATTAATTAATTGAGCAAAATAAAAACCAGGGGTATTCAATAGGTAAACGAAAGTTAATTTGCTCGTTGGAAAGAACATATACATTTGAAAACTTGATCCTTGCAAATGTTAAAGCTCCATTCTTGTTGCGAGTTATTGGCAGAAGAACGGCAGCAATAACATTCAAATGTGATATGAGGGAAAAAGAAAAACTCGTATGCAAATTTTCGCCTCAATTATTACATAAAAGCCGCTGATACGAGTGTGCAACTTTCAATCGCGGTAGGAACATATCGGAAGATGTTGCATTTTATCTACGGACTTGCAAATGGAAATGGCACAGATGTTCAACTATTGTATGGCGAGAGGTTTCCCATCAAGCGGTTGCCCGACCGTAAAACATTTGAGCACTTGCATCAACAGTTGTGCGAGACGGAGTTCTTTCTCGCTTCCCGGTGGTCGGATGCAGGTCGTGCAAAGACGGACAGAACGTCAGTCGTTGGAAGAAGCCATTCTAGATATGGTGTCTGATCAGCCAAGTACAAGTACCCGCGCAGTGGCTCGGCAGTTACATGCATCACGATCCACGAAATGGCGAGTAATGAAGCCTTAACGTTTGCATCCTTACCATGTTCAACGAGTTCAGGAACTGACTCAAAACGATTATCTTCGTAGTGTGGAATTCGCTTACTGGTTTCTGCATAAAAGCGCAGTAAATCCAAATTTTGTGGCAACTGTGCTTTTCACGGATGAATGTACATTTACACGTGAAGGTGCATTTAGCAACCACAATCAACATGTTTGGGTTGATGTAAATCCACATGTCACTTATTCACATGCTCATCAGCGGCGCTTTTCTATCAATGTTTGGACAGAAATAATTGGAGACCACCAACTCGGATATTATTTTCTGTCAGAATGCCTTCACGGGAAAAAATACCTCACGTTTCTTCAACAGGTGCTGCCAGACATGTTGAAGGATGTTCCCACACACATCCAGAATGTAATGTTGTTCCAGAAAGGTGAAGCACCAGCCCATTATGCACAAGAGGTGCGAAACTATATGGATTTAACTTTTTCCGAACCGATGGATTGGGCGAAGTGGTCCTGAAGCTTGGTCACCACAGTCGCCAAATCTTTCATGTAATGATTTCTTTTTGTGGGGACAACAGAAGTCTCTTGTGTATGAGAGCCCCGTTGAATCTGCAGAAGGATCATAGCAGGCATAAAGCAGAAAATAAAAATAAAATAAAAATATTATTTAAAAAAAAAACGAAATTCTTTGCAATTTTACTGAGATTGTTGCAACATTACGTCCAAATTTAAGTAACGATCGACGCCTTTCGCCATTTGATATCGATCGTACACGTTAGCTGGACACATGCCTAGTAATGGTATTAACAATGTATCTGCTAAATTCACTTTATTTTTCGATAAAAAAAAAACTATAAATCTGATGAAAAAATAGTGTACTTGATATTCTTTTGGGACATCGGCACCTTCACAACATAAAATAAATCGGCTATTAGATTGTGACATAACGTTGACATTGCATTTTAAAAAATAAGAAAAGTATTTTACGGCAAAGAAAATGCACAAAAACACATAAAAATGCCTAAAAACGTTAAAAAAGTTATTTTAAAGACAAATAAATGCAGTTTAAAGTATTTACCACAGCATATTTTGCTTCAGGTATAGAGCTATATCGATCGTTACTTTTTGAAATCGCGAAACTTGCTAGATGGCTTAATATTATTTCTTTGTTAATGCTTCTAAATATTAAATTTATGATGCCATCTACTAATCAAAATAGTTAACAAACTATAGTTATACTCTATTCATTTATTATTTTTTTCCGCAATTCTGGAAAACACATTAGAACGTATTTTCTTGGTGATGTACTGTATCAGTTAACATTATAGATGTCAAAAGTCGGACATTTATAACTAAAGAATTTAATTTTAAGGATATTTACACCAAACTGTTGTAATAAATCATACTAATTCTTGTCCCTGAACAGAACTAAAAACCCATTGAGAAAAAAAATTAATTTTAAGAATTAAATTTACTTGCTGTCAAAGCTTATATTTATGAAATGTGTCTTGTTCCCACCTTTTCAGAACTACCCACGTAGAAAATAATATTTTAAATTGCCAAAACTCCTCTTTATGTGTTTCAGTTAATTAAATTGTTATGCAGTCAGATGTGGTTGTGAGAGTGGGTTAATATTTTCTGAAAACCTTCATGGTGGACATTATTCCACAGCACCGGCAGTTAACCAATTTTCACGGCAATTCAAGATCCGACGTTGTCAGGTCTGCATTATCGTTTGTTGTCGCAACTATGAACAGCTACTATGAAGCAAAGCGAATAACTACTGTCAAACTATAAAACTAAGGCCTAAAAAAATAAAGCTCACCTAATCAGCTGCCTTTTATTTACAAAAAAGCATATCTGGATTGCGCTTGTGTACATGCATCCTTATGTGATTGCGATTTAATTTTGTGTCACATTCTTCCCCTTAAATTTTGTACAGAAAGTATTGTACTTTGAAATTAACACATTGAAGATAGGCAATTTTTGTTTGTGAGCATACAGATTTCTCTTAACCATATTAGCAAAGGGAAACATTTATGATTTTAAAATGATATCTCAAAATGCGAGTGTGAAAGGAAACATGGGCAAAATGCCTATACCAACACTCTTTTACAATAGGAAAATTGGCGTGTCATACGACGGGTGTATAACAAAATTGATTTATTTTGATAAAACTTCATTCAAGTATTTTTTTAAACATGACGGAGCGTGATCTCACACAATGTATAAACCTTTTTTCACCACTATTTGTCAACTATTGTGGATCTCTGGCTATGTACAAACATTTCTCCACCACTTTTCGTCAAAATTGCCTTGCTTTCGCATGGTGTTTTTTGGGCAATACTGGTAAAAAATTATTATTGGAAAACTTCATTTTTGATCAGCACTGGTAAAACATTGAGCTGCGTACGGGGAATCGTTTCATATTCAATGTTACTTCCATGGCAATTTCGAATATAATGATTTTTGATATTTCGTATCTCGTTTCGCTCGTGACATCACGCAACCAATCAAAATAGTTAGAATCTCCGCCTACTTGTGACGCCACTAAACCAATAAAAACACGGTAGAATCTAGCATCCATATACAGGGTGTCCCTGAATTCATGGGCCAAACTTTAAGGGTAAGTAAAGTGCCGTTTACATGATCAAACCAATCGACCCGGGTAATTCGAGGGTGAAAGGGATTTTCGAAGATTACCCCCGTTGTATTATGGGAAAGGAGGGTAATCTCAATGACACCGGACTTGACTAGGGTTGAAATCAACCCGCGTATTTCCTCGCTTTTTCCCCACGTAGGGGAAGCGGAGTAGAAAAAAACCCGTTTTACTCTTCTTTTACCTGGGTATTTGGCTCATGTAAACGGTACTTAAAACACATAAAAAGAAGCATTTTTTGTATAGCAACATGGGATCGGAAATGAAAAGTGCAGGTGGTAAAACAATATATGCTGAGGAAATGAACACAAAAGCTCAATACTTACATAATATTTTTAGAACAGACGATAGAAACGTTTAGTGAAGTAGCTTAAAAAAAGAGATACATTTTCGGAAGAAAAATATTGATTAGTAGACGTTTATTTAGTTTGCATTATCAAATCGTCTGCAAAACAATTTTATTGAGTTTGAATGGCATTACGCGATCTGTAAACGATTCTTTGCTGTAAGAGAATTAGCTTTCTGTTAGAATCTTTGTTGTTAGAAACGATTCTTTGCTTTTCATTTCCTCAGCATTTCTTGCTTTTACACCTGCCCTTTTCATTTCTGACCCCATGTTGCTATACAAAAAATGCTTCTTTACATGTATTTTACTTACCCTTAAAAAGTTTGGCCCATGAATTCAGCGTTATAGGATGAAATTTTATTGAAAAAAAAAATATCAGTCGAGCTGTTGCAGCTAATAATTTTAGAAATCACAAAAAGCGGAGCCACTTTTCAGGGCCATTTAAAAAACGGCTTTTTTCAGGACCCACATTTATAGTTTAACAAGACGCTTGCCCTACGACTTTCGACAACAAACTCAGTAAAAAAGTGTAAGAGTGGCACGGGTGCGGGTGAAATATTCGCACAAACAATATGCTGGGTATTCATTTACCAAAGCAAAACTCACATTTCGAGACAAAATTTACTCAAAGTTTTCATTTGAATTACAAATTGTTCTTGTTCTGATTCCAGAGGTACTGTATATCTTTTCTGTAATACAACAAATTTGTTTGAAGAGTATTTTTTGGGGAATATCATATTTTGTAAACAATCCCTTCTGGTGGAACACATGTCTTCATTGATGCTAGCAAAGCGAGCATAGGTTCGTGCAGCGAACCAATGAGGATCCTCCGGGGGTTGGCGAGCGTTCGCGAGCAGGGGACCGGCTCACTAGTTCTATATAATAAGATGAGATCAATAGCGTCTTACCTTTTCACTTTCAGCATCTAAAGCTGAGGTAGCTTCATCTAAAAGAAGGATCTTTGGATTCCTCAAAAGCGCACGCGCAATGGCTACTCTTTGTTTTTGGCCTCCACTAAGCTGTGCTCCTTTATCACCGACAGGGGTGTCATAACCCTGAAATAAAAAAGTATGCAATACTGTATTGCAGCTTAAAATGATTTAAAATGCGTTATAATTTGTAGTTTTTTTATGGTTTTATGCAGATTGAAAAAGGTAAGTGTAAGTATTACTGCATGAATTGTTACCTTAAATATGCTAAGAGATTGGATTTCAAGATTTCAAAAATTAATGAAAACCGATAAAAATGTTTGTTTTTATAAATTATCTATTTAGATAGACATAATATACTATAATTTAACCCTGATATGAAATTCACTCAAGGATTTAAAATACATGTGGGTCATTCCATGTCAAACAGTATCGTCCACAAATCGATTCTCTACAATATGCTTCTCTTTGCTAATCTATAGCCAAGGCACGTATAACAAATTTGAGAATTTGGATTACTACTTGAAATTTTTTTTTATTGATATTAATTTTAAATTCGAAAATTTGGGCAATTTTTCAGGATTTTAAATTTGTTACCTCTACATGTCTCGAAATCTAATTGTTCAAACGGGATAAATTAGGGCTTAGTAGATAAATATATAACGACCTCGTGAACTTTCTACCATCAAGGTCATTTAAAAAATGTGGATAGATAATTTGTTTCATACGATATATTAAAAGACACATTATTTGTTTTTTGAATTACACTGTTGGGCACGGGTCCATAATAAAAAAAATCGAAATAAAGAGCATGAATTCATTGAAAATATTAATTTTGTGAACATTCATATACATGATAGATACATAATATAGACAAGCAAAAATACTCTAATTGATCATTATATAATTCTAAACAAAGTCATTATATAATTCTAAACAAAGTCATTATATAATTCTAAACAAAGTCATTATATAATTCTAAACAAAGTCATTATATAATTCTAAACAAAGTCATTATACACCATTTCTAAAATATCACGAGTAAAAGTTCTATTACCTGAGGAAGGGTAATGATGAAATTATGTATGTTAGCTTGACGAGCAGCAGTTATGATTTCGTGCATTTCTACCTTCCTGGAGTTATCCCCATAGGCGATATTTTCTGCTATGCTATAACTAAAAAGGATAGGCTCTTGAGACACCAATCCTATATGAGATCGAAGGTTTCGAACGTTCATGTCCTTTACCTTTTCTGCATCTATTTGCTGTAGAAAAAGGGCAAACATCAAGACCCTTTTTTCAGTTTATTGACAAATAACTCTTGAAAAAATTTAATTCAACATTTTCACACACACAAACAAGTTCTTTATAAGACAAGTCTATCACAAATAAGTTACACATGCTTCTTTTGACTATTATTTAAAGATATTTATCGTTATGTTAATAGCACATGGAGTCTAAATTTGCTCAGGTTTCTGTTCATAATTTTTATGAATATTTAATTCATAATTAATAAAAAACAGTAAAATTTAGATTGAAAATTAAAATATTTATAGATTCTGTTTGGGTTTTGGGGTAGCAAAGGATGGAAAAACAATTTTCAAGGAAAATTAATGTTTTTAGTAAATATAACAAAAAACGTGAAACACCAATTTAACATTGCGATAGTAATTTTACAATAATAATAACAAATTTAGGAGTTCTAATTTTAAAACACATACAAATCGGTGAAAAATCCAATAAAATTGATTAACTTTTTTCTATTTCCACCTGAAAGTGTGTAGAATCCAAATGCGACATAAAATACGGGGGTTCATATTGAAATTTTAGGAGTAAGCACCCAATTTAATATGAAGACGGCTCCTTAAACAAATTTTAAGTATTGATATTTGTAGAAAACATTCACCCCTATCGATTGCTACCTTCCGTTTTGTTCAGCGATGTAAATTGTGCAATCTCGATCGGGTGAGTCGTTTTTTTTGTTTGCAGTGTTTTGTATGCAGTAGTAGTATGTATGTAGTAATAGGGACAGTGTATGAAGTAGTAGGTACAATGTATGTAGCAATACGTGAAACGTTTGTGTTATATTGTGTTTTGTTGTACAAATACGCCAGAAATAAAAACAATGTCAAAATTTGATTGGGGAGCACACACACACACACACACACACACACACATATATATATATATATATATATATATATATATATATATATATATATATATATATAATGAAATATTGTGTTTATACAGAAATTATTGAAATAAAAGCATCATACCACCGAACCGTATTGTGGGTCGTAGAAGCGTTCGATGAGTTGAACACAAGTACTTTTCCCGCAACCACTACTACCAACCAATGCAATTGTTTTTCCAGGCTCTATTTCAAGTGCTAAATTTCTTAAAATCTTTACGTTGGGACGGCTTGGGTAGTTGAAATGAACTTTGTCAAATCCTACGTAGCCTCTTACATCCGCCTGAAATTAAAAGTTCCAGATTACGTATGATGGATTTGTATCTTTCGGCAACTCTATCATAGTTTGTATTTAAACGCATTTGACTACATGTTTAGTACTTTTAAAACACATTCGTTTACTTCAAAGCCTTCCAGTTTACAATGCGCTGGTTAACAATTATAAATCATAAATGCTACAATAGAATTGTACGTTTTCTGAACTTCATTGAAAGCAATGATGCATACATTAACAAAATTAGCACAGAAATAAATATTATTTATGTACTGAGACAAGATTAATTCGCCAATTTTGCCTTTAAATTTAAATATACTTAATTTGTATTAAAGAGATGTATACTATTGCTAAAATGTCACGGAAAACCTCGACATTCCAATGAAATTCAGTAGTTTGATTACAGAAAGCAATGAAAATCCTGGAAGGTAGAAATTGAAAGCGAGTCAGAAAATTAGTTAAGACATCAAAAATACTGATTCGTCTTTGAATAATTCAATGGGATGAAATTAAAGTGAATGTTCAGAAATTAATTCGGGTAATACGGATGAGGTGTGAACTTTTTACTTCATTTAATTGGAAATAAGAATGAACACTAGTTACTAGAACACGAAATGACGTTATACAATTTTGGATAATTTGATTTAATTTGGGCGTATGAAATCTGCATGGCTATTCATTACAAGAGATTTAAATAAGATGATAATTGTGAGTTACCACTGCCATCAACATATATGAGGCTATCACAACAAGAGTGGCCTAACACACCAACAAACACAGTGTAGAAAAACACGATTTTCTTGCTTATCTACAGTATGATTTGAGGTTCTGAAAATTTATTTATCAAGGATCAATAATAAGTTATTTTGTAATTTAAGAAGACTTGATCCACCATATTTAAAAAAAAAGTAAAAGGTCATAATAAAAGGTAGTAGGCAATTTTTAGTTAACGTCGTACTAGAGCGACACAACGGGCTATTTACGACGGTCCGGGATCAGTCCTTTAAGGGAAAGATCCGAGGACAGCACCTCGTAATTTTGAACCACGGTCAGATGACGAAGCAACAACTGAGCTGGCACCCTACTCTCCAAACTTCCACACCAACCCAACGTGAGGACTTTCGGCCACGACAGATTTAAGGTGCACCAGCCGCCTCTACACCATAAGCTTACAAACATCCATGCCCGGACCCGGTTTCGAACCAGGAACCTTCCGATCCAGAGGCTAACACCTTAACCACTATACCGGTTGGTCGGCCATATTAAAAGGTAATAATAAAATTTCTGTATTTAGTTTGGGTTAGGCCACACCTGCTCTGGTAGCCTCAGATATGAACAATTAAGAATTTGTTCTGCAGATGCTATACGCTAGTATTTTATAAAAAGAATTCAATAACAGTAAGTAAATATAGTTTTAATGCTTTAAAGCTTAAAATTTGAAAGAAATCCAAATTTATGCTAAGTGGTTCACACGAAATTACTTACATGATATTTGATATTTAACAGCTTTAATGTTCAAATATTAATTTCATTGATAATGTTGACGATTAAAAAATGTACTACTATCAAATTAAATATTTGTTTAATTTCAGATCAGCATATCCATGTGAATTAATTTTTAAAGAGGCATCAGATGTGTCGTAAATTTTGTATTTATGAATTTTAGAGCTCAGTTTCCTGTATTTGGCGGTATGAGTTTAATCTTATCAATCAACTAACAATCAACTATAATATATCCATTTGGAATTTGCTCTGTGAAATTTTTAGATCGCATTCTTTAAACAAGCCAACTGGCGTCACGTTCAGAATAAATATACTAGAAACACGTATGTTCACAGAAACATTACCGACACATACATTTAGCTTGACATAAAATGATTCTCAGGTAAAAAAGAAAATATGTTTTTCCGAAGCTGCAAAAATTCTTGAACCCTGAGTTCTGCAGTCATAAAATTTTCACTGTTTATTTTGTGTGAAATTTTTAGGTCAACGCTACTCATTTAGCTCGAACTTCTTTCCCTCTGAGACGCATAGAAGTAAACTTTAACGTAGAAAATTACGCAAGAATGCAAGCCAAATTAATCAAACTCGAATAAATACAAAACGTCAAAAACAATCATCACTGAGATGAGCGCATAAGAATGTGAAACTGATACAACTCAAAAATGATCTCCATGACGCAACAAAACTGCAGAAGAACCAAAGAAGTGACTTGATTTGTCTGAAGCTGCAAAAACTCTAGGGTAAAACCAGTTAATTCTAGTATATTAATAAAGTTTATTTACCAGTTGTGTACCATCTTTAGAAAAGGCATCAATAGTCGGTTTCAAGTCCAGTAGTTTAAATATTCTTACTGCAGCAACTTTGGCTTTTTGATAATCGGGTGCAAATGCTATAGCTTGTCCAACCATCATTACACCCATCAAAACACCTTGTAGTACCCTATAGCAGAGAAAAATAATTAATACAGTTTACAGATACACATTTAGTTTTATACAAGGACAAGTTTAAGAACAAGTTTTGACGTTTATTTGGAACTACATTTTCAATACAGGTCATTAGTCTGAAAGTTTCTAAAAAATATCAAGTTTTTCAATGTAATTTTTATTTTAATAAACACAGTAATACCCCGTTTTACGCTACTCCAACTTACGCGTATTCGTAGTTACGCGGTTTTCTTATGTCATAATAATCATTAGAAAATCTTAGGATGAAATTTTCCATTTTGTCCATTTTTTTGTTTAAAATACTAGACGGAATCAACGTTGGAAAGTGATCCTGTCGCTCAAGTGATAGAAGAAGTTGTTAATTTTGACAGTCAATTAGATTTGGAAGTCAATGGTGGTGATTTAAACGAGCTGTTGTATTCACATAATCAGGAGCTTACAATTGATGAGTTCTTAGAGATACGTGAGCTAAACGTCACTGAAGTATTCGACTCTTCAGACCCAGTTCCACCATAAAAGCACGTGGAAATTGCAATCTTGACAGAAGGTCTCAGCTCAATTGAATAGGGCTTACATTTTAAAAACATAGACTCTAACGAAAAATGTGTTATAGCTACAAAGCAAGAAATAAAAAAATTATTAGCTCGCTACGAAGAAATCTATCGTAAAAAAAGAAGGCATTGTGTCGTCAGACGAACTTTTAGATTTCATAAAGCCATCGACTAAAAAATAATTTTTTTAAGTATCTCATTTAGTTTTTTTAGTATTTTGTATTAGTGTGTATAAAAAAGTGCAATTTTACTTAATAATTTTCTTCTAAACTAGTGTTTTTGATAGTCCTTGGTCCCAATTATACAAAATTTATATGTATATTTATTAGCGAAGTTGTACCCCGACGTACCCGACTTTCTTCGAACGAACCTGACGTGTAACTTCGGTTTGCTACTGTATTGGGTTTTGAATATATGATATATTCAAAATATTCAAATAACGATTTATATTTTTCTATAATACAGCAATTGTAGATTATTCCTCATAAACCTCAATAAATCACTTGAAAAATAATAGTAAATTAAGCATATACTATAGGCGATGAGTATATTATTCCTTCAACATAAAAATATCTTCTTTAAATGCTTTAATAGTTCAGATTTAAAACTCTTATTTAATGCAAAATGTAATATGCTTTATTGACATCTAATGAGATTTCAGATATTTATATTGATTACTGCAGAAATATTTGAGGATACCTGACTAAAGAACTTTCCCATAAGCATTAGAAAAACAGATTTTTTAAACTTAATTTATAAGATTTTTGTAACTTTTTGTAAATATTTATTATTGTAAGAAAATCAATACACAATTAAGCTATATAAAAATGTTAATTAGAAATATTTACTAGGCTACAAGTCTGAGAGTTTATAGGTTGTAATTAATTCTGATTTGTACAGTAAGTTCTTGATCACAATACTTTGCAGATATTTCTCAAAAATAAGCTAAAAAATGCGCACACACGATATTTATATGCACATACACTATATTTATATTTGCATGCACAATATTATTTCAATATAAAAGTAATTTTTAAACTATCATGTTTTAGTTCAATTCAATTATCACATTATCCTTTAGACTACGGCCGGTACAACCTATTTTACCGTGTACCGTGAGATTGTATCATGAGATTTACCTCTCTTTGACATCGCTTACATAGATTGGATTTCAAAAAATTGTACCGGTCGCAGGTTAATCCCTTAAAAACCAAATATATAGTTTAACGTGTGGAGCAACATGGAGGAAGTATAAAAAATTAGATTACCAATACATACTTAAGCAGATCGGAATAGTTTAATTCTTTGTTAGCTACTAGTATACTTCCGTAATACATGCATGCAGCGTAAGCAAATGATTGAAGGGCCTGGGAAAAACCATAGCACAATCCTCTCATATGAGATTTCGCTCGAGATTTCCTGAAAGAAAATAAACGGTTTGCAAAAAAATTTAGAGAACAAATTGTCAAAAATTAAATCCTTAGTATACTTGAAATAACATAACGATAAAATGAAATGATCACATAAGTAAGAATTCGATAAATTATAAATTAGTAAACAAGTAGGAAATAAATAAGTTACTAAATATCTAAAAAGGTTAATTCCATAAATATTTCTAAATATGTACAATATACATAGGCTACTTTTGTCATAAATAAAAACTCCATAAAGAGGTTACTAAATACATAAAAAGGTACGCAATAAGTAATTTGCTAAATGGCATAAATAAGTACTACATAAATAATTTACTGTTGTTGTTGTTTCTTATGCCTACACTGGCAGACCGGAGGAATGCCAGGCCCGTCGAAGACGGCAAGAGGCGAGGGGGGTGCGCCTTCCATGTTATTGAGCCACATTGGGAGGAAGTCCGTCTTTTCTCGACATACATGACACATCCGTTTTACAGGATGGTCCCTTTCATGCATTCATTCACTCACACAAATCGTAATTTAGATCCCAATCAGAGGCCGATACCCCCCTAATCAGGTACCCCCAGAGGTATTGATTTGGTATGGAAACATGGGGGACTTTGTGATCACGACCTATTTAACGTGCCCCAGTCACCATTAGTCAACACGACGGTCTGTAGCCAGGTCTAAGCGCCGATCTCGCAGTCATCAGAATTGTAGGCGCCGAGGACAGAACCCACAACCCTTCTGATGCGAGCCCGACGCTCTACTGACTGAGCTACCGCGGCTAATAATTTACTAAATGGCTTAAATAAGTACTACATAAATAATTTACTAAATGCATATATCGTTAATTTCTATCAACAACGTCACAGCTCAAAATCGGCGACTTTTAGTTATGCCTGTTTTTAGAATGCCCTGACAGAGTAGTATATCCATGCTAGATCGTCATATCTCACCGCTCAAAATTTAGCCGCTTTTGAGAGCATCAATAATATATATTTTTATTACATTTAAATCTAATTTCAAACTTTAAAATCACTCTACTTGAAAAATCACATTTTGTGAGATATGACGTTGTTGAAAGGAGTGAGCGATATAAGTACTACATAAATCAGTATCTAAATAGATAAATAAGTACAACGTAAATAACTTACTATATGCATAAAAATTACTCCTTACATAAGTTGCTAAAGTATAAATTAGCACGCCAAAAATAATTGAATGAATACGTAAAAAAGTACGCCATAAATAATTGATGTTTAATTGCGTAAATAAGTACTACATGAATAATTTATTAAGTGCTAAATAAGTTACAAAATGTAAGATGATAAAGATTGTAGAGAGAGGAAGAATACCCCTATATGGTCTATTGAGATTATAATTGTAGAAGATTTTGTTGAAATTTAAACTGAGGTAATTTATGTTTATAAAACAATTTATCTACAACATTTAACTGCATAAAATGGGTCTTTGTATTTCAACAAACAGACAGCACATTTCAAGTAAACAGACAGTATTTTAAGAGTTGTTTATAAATTGGAAATCACGGAGTATCCTATATTCCGTATGGTAAGATAAATTTAAAACAAATTATACGAGGCAAAACAGATTTAATTAATTGATACAACACTACTTCAAGAAGGCCAATTTTCCAAATTTTGAGAGCTTGATAACTAAATTGGAGAATATATTTAAAAGCGAATACTAACTTGTGAGGACCTAACAGTGCATTACGAAACTGAATGTAAAATGTTTCTTCTTGATGAAGAGATGCTACCGTTCTGATACTCTCAATAGCTTCAATAGCAACCTACACAGACGGAAACGGGATATAAACCACATTTCTATCAAAGAAATTATATTAGTTATGCATAGAAATTATATGTTTATGTTAATTCGATAGCCAAGTTTAAAAAAAAATAACTTCATGTGCGCTACTGTATAATTACTTTTACAAGTAATTATATTTAAAACTCTCTTTCCATACAACAGAACCTTCAACTTTCCTAACTAAAACAAAGTGAGGATTATCTATTTATTATATTTTATTAATGTTACAATGTTGAAACTTACAATTAATTTAAGAAAATCATGATTAAATTATTTACTCGAAAATAATATGTTACAAATCATTAGCATTGAATTATAAAATTGAAATATGTGTTAAATTATAAGATACCTTATTGAAGAGATAACTATATATAAGGGTTAAAGATCCGTTCACGACGCATCGAAATTTGGAACCACGGTATGTGGATCATGATGTCTTAGGTTTTCACTTAAAGTCTATGAAAATGTATCATAAACATTTTGTAACTTTTATCATTTTAAAATAGGTTTATAGAAAACAATTATGAATAGTACGTACTCAAAAATTCGAAACACAAAAATGCAATATTTAATAAGGAATATAAGTTAAGTGAGAGTAAACATATATTAAATGAAAGTAAATAGAATCATAGGTTTCGATTAAACCGTTTGAAAATGTATTATAAACATTTAGTAACTTTTATAATTTTAAAATAGGTTTATAAAAAAAATTATCAATAATACGTACTCAGAAATCCGAAACACAAAAATGCAATATTTAATAAGGAATATAAGTTAAGTGGGAGTAAATAGATTAAATGAAAGTAAATAGAATCATAGGTTTCATTTAAACCGTTTGAAAATGTAATATAAACATTTTGTAACTTTTATCATTTTAAAATAGGTTTATAAAAAAATATCACCTTAACGTACTTAAAAATCCGAAACACCAAAGTGCAATTTTTAACACTAATTATATCATAAATGAAAGTAAATATATTTAAAGCAATTAACCCTACGACTAGCCACTGCGTGGCCAGCACGGCGTTGCCCATGACATTTCTTTTCTTTGGTTCAGGTGTGACCAGTGCTCACTAACTCCCAGTGATTGCTACGAATTCCCATACAAATTTGTAGCTTATTGGATAACAGCCATAATGGCGTTGCCCGTGGTGTTGGTTTGCTAATAGAAATTCGTAGCCTATTGGAATGAATTCCCTGCTAATTCCAATTTGATTTGCTTCACAAACCAAATTATGAATAATATGAACTGTGGTTTGAAGACCACTGGCAACGCCGTGGTGGCCTCGTCATTGTCAAATTCGGCCAATTTCGAACTGAGAAGAGATCTAACCCGCGTGACGTCACAATCTCTTGCAAAAATATAAATATTTAATTGAAATTTTTTTTAATGAAAATCAAACGTATGAGGCATATATCTGGTGTCAAATTTGTTTAATCTATCTTTAACAATCACAATTTTACAAAATAAAACTAAATAATGCCAGCCAAAATGTTTTTTATTTTCTTTGCTTGTTTTTGCTGAAATTGTAAGAGGGGAGGAAATGTAATTTGTTTATTTTTGAAACACGAATGTTGGCGTGACGTAACATTCTCCTGCAAAAATATAAAATATATTTAATTTAAAAATTTTATTATTTAAAGAAAATTATATATCTAGGTATCGATCTAATGTGAAATTTTCCGCAGTTTCTAAATCCGTTGAAATTTTTACTCTATCTTAAACGGTCTATGTCTAGGAGATAGAAAAAAGAACTACATAACTAAAGTTAAAACTTTGTTTTTTATCATCTGCTGGAAAATTATTCCTCCGCGCAAATTGAAAACGGAAAAAAATAAATTTAGAATATGTCATAAATCTTTATACTGTTGCCATTCCAAAGAAAACAATAATAGTTAAATTTCATTAAATTCATTTAAAAAGGTTCTAGATTGAATTTTAAAATTTGCCACGACCCTAAAATAGCAAAACATTCGGACTACCTGTATGCCAATTCCCATTACTGTAAATGCCATAGATTTGTCAGGACTTTGCGTGCAAGAAACAAACAGATAAATACTTCATTTTATAATATTAGAGATACCATTAGCGGAGAACAAAGCTCACCTTGGATGCATTTTCAGTTCCTATTTTTTCACTCAGAGTATGGCCCGCCACTACCCATCCTTCCAAAAATGCCCCTAAAAGCACAAAAGGAATGAATCCGAGCACGAGTAATCCGATTTTGTAATTGTAATAGAGGGCCAAAACGATGGAAGCGACGAAAGTCGAAAGAGCTTGCAGAAGGGTGGAAATCCGGGTACCGGTAGCCTGAAACAGAAACCACCTTAAATTGTGAAGTAGGAAAACAATTTAACTAATTGTTAGATGTCGTTACATTGTTGCGTGAAAACATGAGAGTTAATGGGTAACGATACGGTTGATCTTTCAGTGTTTCAGAATCTAAACTAAATTAGAAAGCGAAGGACGTTCATTTTATCAAAGCTTACAGAAGCCTTTGAACTTATGCTGAGTATCTGCATAATTCCCACTTAACCCTCTCAGAGGTTCAAAAACGTACCTCTACCACCACCATGGCCAAACCATAGACATGGATATTCATTATCCAACCACTAGTACATAATCGACGAAAGATGCCAATACTTCGTTGTGTTGAAATCCTACACTACGAAGATCCAAAGGTTTGTCATAAGTCTTACAGCACTTTGCACAGAAATTCCAGTTCTTAGATGTAAAGGAAGACTATACAAATATTATCCTTTCAACTACGGCTATAAATATAACTGGCACGATTTGTCTTGACTCGAATTTTATGACTTTCGAGGTACAACTGCTTTTCTGGACATCGTTTAACGTACTTAGTATGATTGTGGCCGTGTAGCATGGAGATTAGGGTGGTCACAAAAAATCAATTTTCGAATTTCTACCGTGGCACCCCCCTAAAAGTTGCCAATAGGCTAGAAAATGTGATTGGCATAGTTTCAGCTCTATCTGATAATATTAACCCGTGCCGCATCGAGGTTAAAGTTAAGAAAAACAGCGATTTTTAGCAAAAAATCGCAGTTTTTGCTCCTTAAAATCAAAACTATTCGTCCTAGAAACCTGGTTCCTATCTTATTTTATAGGAAATTTTATTGACTTGAAGTTTGAACTCATCCACTTTTTTTACTGAAACTGATAGAATAGTATTTAGCATTTTCAGGTAAGGTCGTAGTGGATATCGTCAAAAGTGAATTTTAATTGCAAAGCCCTAAAAATATTACAATATTCAATTACATCTGCTTTCCAGATTTGGTTTTTTTGTATTTTTCATTTTGTACATTAAAGAGGTTTTTGTTAGAGGTATTTTCAGTAGTAAATAACAAGGTCAGCAAGTTGAAAGTAAGGTCAAGCTTAAAATGAAGGAATTAGGGGTAAAGAAGAGGAAGCATGAAGTAAAAATGACAGCAAGTAGTGTTCAAATGTATTTTATTAATTATATTGTTGAATTATACATCATTACATTATTATTATTTAAATATACAAATTAGGTGGCAATTACAAATTAAGGTGGTAATGTCTTAGATATTGTAGTTTTCGAAGTGTCTTGAAAATGTGTAGAAGTGTCATACGACTCTGCAGACAGCAATTCCGACATCAAACAACTGATCTCATCAAAAATAGATTTAGAAATTCCGATTTAGAGGGAGCTATTGTGCACTGTGATGGGAAATTGCTTCCAGATTTGTTGAGTTAAGAAAATGTGGTGCGGATAGCGATTTTGATTACTTGTGGCGAAGAAGAACAATTGATAGGTGTTCCAATCCTTGAAAATAGTACTGTGATAATTAATTCAAAAGCTGTATTATCAGCAGTTGAACACTGGGTACAGTTGGGAAAATCCAGGCAATGAGTTTTGATACCATGGCAGTAAATACTGGTCGCCTTAGGGAAACCTGCGTTTTGCTAGATCAGTTATTAGAGAAAAACCTTCTGAATTTAGCATGTTGCCACCATATTTTAAAAGTTGTTTTAAAAGTAGTTTTTAATTTCAAAATGGGGGGCACATCCACTGGTCCTCAGCCAGATATTTTTCGAAAATTCCAGAAGAAGAAATACAAAACAAGTATAAAAGTTGAAAATATTAAAAATAAAATAAGTAATCCAGACCAAATTTCAAGTTTTCTTTTTGAACAATTAAAAAACCGAAAGCCCAGGGATGATAATAAAAAGAATTCATCCAACCTTGCTAAATTCATTTGGGCTTCTTACGCAAAAAGACATTACTTTTAGAGTACCTTGTGCTATTCATCACGCCAGATGAATTGCAAAGGCCATTTATTCTCTAAAAATGTATATTTTCAGGGATCAATTTTCGTTAACTGATTTAGAGAGAAAAGGTATTGCATGTATTTGTTTATTTATAATCAATGTTTTTGTGAAAGCATGGTTCAATGCCCACAAACCCACTTTGGCCCCCAACCTAGACCTACAATTATTAAAATCTTTAGTTCAATACAGGAAAATTAATAAATAGGTTGCAGACAAGGCACTATCTAAAATAATAAACCATCTGTGGTATCTCAACTCGGAGCAACTTGCATTTTCATTTTTCGATGGTACTTTGGAAAAAAATGTCAAAACAAGCATGGTTGAAAAATTAATATCCGAAGTAGAAAATGATGAAGATGATTGTGATGATAGGGATGTAAAACCAAAACTCAATCTCCAACAAGTTGTTCATTTATTGTACAAAGAATTGGTTATTTTGTTTCTCCTAGGACTCTAAATTTTTTTAAGAGATTTGAAATCGATACAGAATTTTTAAATACTGATTCCGTTGTATGGTGTGAAAATCAACATGATTTAAAATCTAAAAAAAATAGTGAACGGTTTAAACGTTGTTAATTACACTGCTGAGAGAGAAGTAAAATTAATTAAAGACTTTAATTCATTAAAGACTTTAATTCCTCTTTGACCAAAGACGAACACCGGTAGTTCCTTTTACAAGTTGTATCTGAATATACGCAAATTTTTCCGGGCACTTCAAAAGCTACAATATCCAAGACATTATCACCTTAATTTGTATACTTAAATAATAATAATATAATGACGTATAATTCAACTATATAATTAATAAAATACATTTGAATACTATTTGTTGTCATTTTTACTCTTTGCTTCCTCTTCTTTACCACTAATTCCTCCATTTTGAATTTGAATGTTGTTGGATTTATTTTTGAAAATACCTCTAACAAAAGCCTTCTTAATGTACAAAATAAAAAATACAAAAGCAAAATCTGGAAAGCAGATGTAATTGAATATTGTAATGTTTTTAGGGCTTTGCAATGAAAATTCACTTTTGACGATATCCACTACGGCCTTACCTGAAAAATGCTAAATACCATTCTATCAGTTTCAGTAAAAAGAGTGGATGAGTTCAAACTTCAAGTCAATAATATTTCCTATGAAATAAGACAAGAACCAGGTTTCTAGGACGAATAGTTTCGATTTTAAGGAGCAAAAACTGCGATTTTTTGCTAAAAATCGCTGTTTTTCTTAACTTTAACCTCGATGCGGCACGGGTTAATATTATCAGATTGAGCTGAAAGTCTGCCAATCACATTTTCTAGCCTATTGGCAACTTTTAGGGGGGTGCCATGGAAGATTGGGCGAAAATTTTTTTTCCCCATATACCTTGTGACCACCCTAATGGAGATTTTTCGATGTCCAAATATAAATATGTCTGTTATCGGTATTAACCCTCTGAGCATATACGCATATATCCGTTCTGCAACTTGCAGAATTGCCTGCATGACTTCTAAACCTGGTTTTGCCTCTGTGACTAATATAATCTTACAGTGGATTCCTTTGACAATACATGGCTATTTAGGCATGGCACTATTATAACAATGCTACATTTCTCGGAAATCTCGAAAAGTTCAGAAGGATAATTCGGTGTCCAAATGGCAAAGTGTTATAAGTCACTTTTTTTAGTTTTCGTGACAGCAATTTTAAGATTCAAGGTTCAACAAGTGGTTCTGTGGGTTTTGATTTATTACAATTTTCCCACCTTTGTTTTTTCATAAACTAAAAGAAAAAGACGTATGACATTTTGCCACCTTCGAAACATTAACTAAAAGTCTCCAAGATGAACACTTAGTCAATTTCTTGGGAAAAGTTACTTATAACATTTTGCCATCTGAGCACAGAATTAATGTAGTACTAGAGCAACACAACAAGAAATATACTCGTGTGGAACCACGTCGTAGCTCAGGGTTGTCGTAGCCGTTTGAAACACAATGCTATACTTCTCGAAAATCTGGAAAAGTTCTGAAGGTTAAATATTTCCCACCCAATTTGGGGCAAAGGTAAGAATACAAATACTTTTCAGACTATTGAATCTTAAGATTAATTGTTATGGTACAAAAAAATTTCTCGGGACATAAAATGGACAGTGTCACATATAAGAATTTTCAGCACAATTTACTTTCAACTGACTATAAGCAGATACATCTTTTTTAAGCGGAATAAAATATTCGTAGACAGAAAATTTAATGAAATTGCAGATAGAATTTTGATTGAGGCCACGGCGGAGCATTTTTACTTATCTTTCCTGGTAATCTATCAAGAGCTATTTATCATTAAGAATAGTAAAATAAAATTTAGAGAGTTCCCAAAACTTATATCTGGTACCACAGAGAACACCTTGGAGACTTGATCAAATGTAAGGGAGATAGAACATGTCAGACAATCCTTTGTAGACTAGTGAGCGGACAGATAAGATCTCCATACTTCATTCAGGGACATAAGACATTTCCAAATTACATAAATTGAAGCACAGAAGAAGCCAATCTAAGTCATCTTTTGACCTGCATCGATCTGGCAAGTGAAGATATCTATTTAAGTTCTGATGCTGTGTATGGTTTTTGAGCTTGATTAGTAAGTTCTTATTATTTAGCAATACTCAATTCTTTACTTTACTTAAAATACTTTAATCTAACTCTTTTGATACGCCTTAAAGAATAAATAATAACGACAACATAAAAAATATTTTATATAGATATGAGACATACCCCTTGAACACTTGACGCATCAGAAGTCAAACGGGAGCAAAGAGATCCAACACTATTCTTAGGATTATCAAAGAAAAGAATGTCCTAAAATTATAAATTCGATATACTATTACACACACCCGCTATAACATCAAAAATGTTGATAAAATAGCATACTGTTACACATAATTCATAGCATTCACGTTTGATACATTTCTTTTTTTTTAGAATAGTAGGTACTGTTATTTCTAATAGATAAACAGTCTTTTAACTAACTTGAGATATGATGTTGGCAAATACTTCTGTTCTTAGCCTGGATGTTAATTTTTCACCAACAATTGTAAACATAAATACCTAAAAAATGAATGGAGCATTAATACCTTTTTCAGGTAGTCACTTTTATGTACGTTAACCAGATAAAAGTTGAAGTTGAATAAAAGAAAAGAAATGGTCGAGGAACAAAAGCGTTTACATCAATCGAGAACAACATTAAGAATTGAATAGAATTAAATATCGAAAAAATAAAATTTTCATTACTTGTAAGAAGCTGAATAGTCCAGATGTAACAGCCATCAAAACGAATAACAAACAAAAGTATTTTGTTTTTTCTCTGATGTCATCTGGATTTCCTGATAAGACCTAAAGGAATAAAATATCAAATGCTTAAAATGTTTTAACGATGTAAATGGGATCTAAAACAAGCGAAACAGTTCAATCACCACAAATTGTGATATTAATTCCATTGAATATTAAGTATCTTTTGATCTTCATTACCAAAATATAATCTTTCATAGGTTATTTTGATGCGATTTTTTTTGTCATTAAGTGTCTTGTAGGATAAATAACACTCCACCACTTGGAGGGTACTACATTAAAATTTCAAAGTTATATAATTTCATATTGATATTTAATTCATAGATCAATTTTCTAAAAAGACGCGAGCAAATGTTTATCTCAGTTTAAACTTTTGCAATATAGTCGGAAGCGACCAAACAAACACATAAACGACCATCTGATGTTTATTTCCGTACGTTTGTCTCGATTTACGCTTAGATACTGGCAACCCCAGGAATGTCGAAGTGAAAGTTTGCTTGGTGTTTTCAGCGCTAGAATCTCAAATGACTATAAGTGACAACCTAAAACTGTCGACTCGAAATCTCCGGAATGCTACGTCCGAATGGAAAACAGACAACACTGTTTGGTTTTCGATAAGGAATCATGTGTTATGATTATTTTTAGTTGCTTATTTATACCAAAAGATGTGTTTCATAAAACTTTCAATTTAAATATCCCTGGGATGCCACGTCCAAAAAACGGACACTTTTGGGGGTTTGGTTTACAACAAGGTATCAAGTGGTTTTATTTTGTTTATTTGCATTTTCGTTTGTATTTTTTATTTGTTTATTTGCACCAGAAGAGGTAACATAATACGTTCAGTGTGAATAATTCCTGGAATGCCGCGTCCAATCGAAAAAAAGGACACTTTTTCGTGTAGGATTTAGACAAGGATTTACGTGATGTGATTATTTTTTATTCGTTCATTAACATCAGAAAATATGCCATCAAAGTTTCATAATAATATTTTGTGATAGACGGGTGGCTTTTTTGGCCTATTTATCCATAGCATAAAATAATTGCTAAATTAGGAATATAATTTATTTTTAGTTTACTTGGTTAGTATCTCCTGTTCTGATGACTCAATCAGAGTAATTGTGCTTAAATCGTTTGGAAGTTTTGTAGTAACAAAGTCCAAATGTGTCAGTAGTAGGTTTACATATTTGTGAAAATGGTAACTTGGAATGAAACTATAGACATGTTAAATATACGTGTTTTGTATTTGAATTAGAAGAGATAGAATAGTTTTTGAAAATATTGCAGCACACATTTAAACAACTAGTACAGAATACTTACTCCAAGTATGGAACCAAACACAATACCAAACGCCGGGTAATGAAGCCCCATCAGTAATGAAGAAATTGATCCAATCACAATGTAAGGCCATTCTGGAGCGGACAGTTTCAATAATCTTGATTGGGAAGGAGATGCATTAGACTCGTCTTCGTCGTCATCTTTCTAATGATATAAATATAATTCTTTGAATAATTACGTGTTGGAAGAGTTACGCGCTGATGAAATACGGTACATCTCAGAAATGGTATTTTGCGGTCAGAATGCGATTTTTCATATAAGGAATGCTTGAAGAAATGTATTCAAGTTTATCACAATGGTATGACGAATTGATGTAATAAATTTTTTAAATGTTTTACGCGTTTCACCACCAATGAATCTTGATATTGGGTACATTTGTCGTGACAGACAGTAAGTACTGTCATGATTCCCTGTCTTTCCCTACGTTGGTAGCGAAGCACATACACCGAAAGGAAGTTACAGACACAGATAGGTTACAAGAACATTTGTTCTTGTATTCTAGTTGCTACTTGTTCTAGTGGATGAACATCGATGGATGACAGTGCATGGGTTCTGATGCGATTCAGAAAATGATATATTGGGTGCGATTCTGAAAAAGAATAAGAATAGAATTGTTTTACAATTCGTAGGAGTCGGGCGTGTTTTGCACTGGACGGTGCGGAGTATATTTTGAAACTTTATTTTGTATTATAAATAAATGTCCAAGTCCAATATTAAGGTCTGCAGTGTCCCTCTGTTTTTGGCCACTACTAAACACACTGTCAATCATATTAGACATCGCTAGATCACTCTGACAAGTACCATAGAGCATGTTCTCATGCTATAATCCTCCAAGTGGTCACGTCTAGATATATAGCCCATCAATATCTGAACAAGTTTGCTAATTAGCAGATACCTCATCATGAAAAGATATTGCTAGTTAATTTTTCTATAATAAGATCAAGATATCATCAGTTTTCTTCTAGTGATGAGATATCTCATCAAAGCATCAGACAATTTACTACTTAACATTTTAACTATTCTAAAGACAAAACGGAATTATTGCTTTTTTGAAAAGCATGGTAGATGAAACCTTGGAGTTTAACATTTTTTACAAATTAAATTGTTATAAAAGTGAAATATAATAAGCGATTCAAAGTAAAGTTTTATGAGTGTTCATTAGTATGCGTTGCTGATTTTCACACATTTATTTTTCCTGGCAATTTTCCAGTGGTGAATGTTCAATCGATCTTGTGATTTATAAATGTTTTACAACTAGAATTTTTATATAGGTATTTATGATTTAAATTCAATTAATTGAGAAATAATTTTAATTCTACCGTTCCAATAGGATTCTTTCCGTAACTGTCTGCTGTTAGTTGTAGTTCGTAGGCGCTCATAACGGAAGATTGACGACGATAACCACTCACTGAAGAGATCTGGCGTCCAAGTCCGGAACATAGAATTGATATTTGTTTTTGAAGTGTTCCAGCCAATCCTTCTCCGGACGTGAAGGAACCAGAACCACTGAGTGCAGAGATCCTTCTTTCAAGGATTGGCATACCTTTATCCACATGATCTGCATCATCTTCATCTTCATCACCAGCGGTTGTCTAAAAATACCATTCAATGCTTGTTAAAATCACTGGTAAATTACAGTTCTAGGAGAGAAAGCGTCTCTAATTTAGTGTAACGACTTACCCTCCAAGCGTCATGGATTTTCGAGAATTGTAATGTGGTCTGAATGTTGAATACTATAGTGCAAGGTCCTAAACAAGACTGTCTGTCCAAAATTGTACTGTTGAGCTATTCAAATTGTTAATGGCTGAGGGTGCGGAACATGCGCAAATTGCATGTATGGAACTTTTGGCCATGGGATGATGTCTCGTCAACTGTTCGGATTTTTTCTGAGAGGCACATGCGGGAGAATAGAGCGAAACAGCATCGGTTTTCCAAGGAGGCAGACAACGATGACTCTACCAGCCATTTTTGAAGTACAGGTTGTCCTTTTCATAATTTACTGTACATAATTATCCATTCTGCGCTTGTGGTTTAAATAATAAAAATGGAGTTGATCCAATATAATGTGCTTCCCCGTGTTCTCTCTTCACCCCATAGTGGTATTGATTTTACCCGAAAACTCAGTTAATAAGTAAATATTTACATGAGCTGGTTGAAAACTCCTAGGAAGCATACTGGCAAGATGGCCAAAACTGGTTAGAAAGTTCTCAGGAAAAACTGAAGGTTGTTGAGTAGATATAAGGGTGTGAGTTAAAATTGAAAATTATATCATTTCATACCTAGTTTATAACGCATATCCATTACGACCTTGAAATAAATTATCACGAGTAAACCAGATTGTATGCACAAATCGAAAAACATTAAAGACACCAAACACAAATAGTTCAAATAGTTCAAATTAAAACGTACACGTTCAACAAAATACACCACTAAAAGACTACTTTATTACGACCCTTATCATATTCAGGCCTTGGAATACAGTAGCAATAGTTACTTTGCTTTAGAAACGAAGTCAGCCCTTTTGATGTTTGAGGGATAGTCATAGGTTTAAGTGCAATACACATCACAATCAAGGTTTCTGAACAAGAATATGGTTCTCTTTGTAAACAGGACTTAATATTTGTGTTAAAGCCCTGAACTACAATTCACAAAATTCAGACACAACTATTCACTAACGAATTAATGATTATTCCATCTAAGAATCACGATATTTCTAAGAAGTGTACAATTGATTTTGCTTTATGACGCATATAATGACTATACAGCCGCATGTATTGTTTGAAAGAATCACGGTATAGACTCCATTGGTCAAGAAGTCAAAACTGGCTTGAAGCCATGCATGGAAAACTGTAGCTATCATGGCGAATATGGTTGAATGGGTTGAATTTTTTATAGCACAAATGTCATATTTGACCAAACTGCGCCAAGCCAAAGATAGAAAACAATAACATGATGAAATAATGCATGCGTGGATGGACTTTCGATTTGCTAAATATTTTAAGTTTTAGAGATGAGAAACCTTAATTAATCTTCAATGATTTTAACATCGGTAGCTGCTGTGACAAAGTATATAACGATATTGTTTAAGAGAACGAACATACACACACACACACTAATCTCAGCTTTGTGCTATATTTAGATAAAATTTAGTACAATGAAGATTAACTTTTTGTAGGTAAAATTGTTGGGTACATTTCATGACTTATTACTTTAATGATGTTGAATATCTATAAAAGTGAACTTAATTTTTCTGAACGAATGCATCTTTTTAGTATTATAATCTTTTCAAATCTCCAATTGATTGGAGATTTATGTATCAGATTTTATACCACATATATCTTACATAAACCACAAAATTATATTATTGATGAAATACACAACACTATAAACAACTAAAATATTACCTGCGTTGAAACAAGTTGATAATATATCCCCTTCAAATTCATTAGTTCGTCATGGGTACCCGTTTCTTTAACCTCGCCTTCACTAAGAACTACGATTTTATCCGCTGTTTTAATGGTTGAAAGTCGGTGTGCAACGATTACTGTTGTTCGACCCTGGCGAGCCTGCAAGAATTGTGAGAATTTTAAGCTGGTCTCAAAATAAATACTGCTAAAAGGAACGAATCTGATGGTTATTAAGTTAACTCTACTCATAAAAAAAATACTGGACTGAGAATTGCATTACATACTCGGAACAACACAGGATATGTTGTCTTGCAAAGCGCAATGTATTACTACACTTAAATTCAAAATCAAGAATTGTTTACTGTTTTTGTAAGTAGAAATAACTTATCCATCGGAAATGATAACAAAAAAAAATAAAATAACAGGTAAAATCAGATTTATCGAAACTAATATTTAGAAATTTCAAATTTCAGAAAAATAGTTAAAAGCTACTGAATTGATGAAACTACGAATGATAAAAGAATTACTCTAATTTATGAAATACTGCTGAGATAAAAAAGAATCCGGAATGGTTTCTTTAAAATACATATATAGTAGACATCATCTCTAAACTTTTATAAAATATTTCTTCGACTTATATGAACATGTGGCATAAATACTGAATTTATTTAATTTTATTCTCTGAAAATAAATTTAATTTTAATGAGAGAAGAGTTTTACCTTCGTTTAACACGTGGCAAAAATCAGTGATTTGTTTAATTTTATAGTCTGAAAATAAATTTATCTATACTAAGGGGCTCCGCCCCCTGCTCGCTATTGCTCGTCAACCTCATATGATTGCTACGCAATCATATTTAGTTCGCTTTGCGAACTATACTTTTCAATAATGAAAGGAGGGGATTGTTTCACAATCTATCCCCATATGAATCGCTGTTGGATTGTTACCGGACCTCTAGAACGACGTTAATTTAAGGTTCCCTTCCCATCCCATTGCGATATTTATCACATGTGCCCTAGTAACGGAAAATTGCCTATTTTTTTTGTGAGATTTTTGCCGATCCGTATATAAGCCGACCTCAGTACTTTAGCTTCAGAAACGTTCGAAAACCTCTCGGCTCATATACGGAAATATTGTGTAAACAAAAACAAAATGTTTTTTAAAATGTCAAAAAGAAAACAGCTCATTTCCACATAAAAAAAGGAAACATTTTAGCATAACATGTTGTTAAAATTCAGAGGAAATCTCATCATAATTTTATATGTTTTAGCTAATCCATGTTGTTTGTTGTAATAGTACTTATTAATTTTTTCATATTCGACTGTTGCTAAGGAAAAGGCGACCGAATTTACCGGTTCTTCTGAAAATAATGCAAACTCTCTAGCCCGTTGTCTCGAATTTTATGAATGAATTAATTAAAAAATATATAATTGTGTTTATCGTCTGCGAGTGCTCCAAATTCATTAGCCCGTTGAACCATATGACTCGCTATTACCAATCACAAAGCAAATAAACCTGAAAAAGATTCAATTTTTTTTATATAATAGACAAGGGGGCTCCGCTACCTGCTCGCTGTAAAATATTGCCTGCTCGCTGCAAGCCATTCTGCATCCAGTGTGCTGTTCCGTCAGTTGTTTTGGTACCCAGCGAGAACAAACTTTCCTGTACCTTAGCTTCTCATGAACAATCTCCCAAGCAGATCCATAAGAAATGTTGCAACGTTCTTTTATTTAATTCAACGTCGTTCGAAGGTTCTCTCGTAAGACGTTGCGGATTTCATCAACAATTGAACAGGCTGAAGACAACATTAGGCCTCCTAGATCGGATTTCAGCGACCAAACTCGTTCGCCCATCTTGAAACATTTTACAGCATCTTTTCACATTGGTACGGTCAATATTGTTTTTCCGTAAACTTCCACCATCTCCAAATGGATCTTTCCAACTTTCTTTCCATTTGCAAAAAGAAATCTTATCACATCTCGTTGCTCCTCCACATTTGTCGATGTAATCACTAACACCATTTTACCGGTGACTGACGAACGGTACCCGTAAGTGGAATCACGAGATATTGCATTGTGTCCAGTCAGTAGCACCCTCTAGTTCCCTTTTTGCTAAATACTTTCATTTTGACTACTTATTTTCCTACTTAAAAATTGACATGTGCGTTAATGGATATGCATGTGTGGGATTTTTGTCCAAAGTAAGTAGTAGAAATTATAAAGATGGCGAAAGGTGTTAAGATATAATTTTATTCTACGAAAAACGTAAGTAATTTTATATATTTTGATCATATCTACAATCTATAGTAAACCATTTCAAACCGAGTGGGGTCTAGTATTTTGCTAGTATTTAACAAAATTTAGGTGGTCACTTTCACGCCCAAATCCAATAAAATTTCTATTAAGATGTTTAAGATATGTGTGTGTATATATAATGTGTGTAATACAAAAAAAAAAAAAGAATTACTGAACGCATGCATGAAAGGGCTCTCCTCAGAAATATTTTTTTTATTGTTAATGCCATTATTGAAAGAATAATAATGTTTAAAAAATCCGAACTAGAACTTTTCAAACATTAAAAAATTCTTTGTCATTATAACAGGAGAAGACTGTGAAATTAAACAATGTCGCATGCCGGATGCAAGAGTGCTACAAGTAAGAAATTATTGTTTCGTTGACTATGAGTGCGAGAGCACTCCCTGTAAACCGTCGCTTTTATTAATTGAGTTGGACATGAAAAGAACTTAGGAAATCGAATTCCTAATTTCCCTCAAAATCGTCTTTCGTAGTACTAACATTAATGTCACCTTCGTTATTTTGTAACTTTGTCATACTGCAAGGGTGCGATGTAGGAATAAATGAAGAAAACCCTTCCGGTTCAAACTTATGACTTAGGTTGATTGATATTAATGAGCCGGACCACTTAATCCTCGCGCACACCACCTTGGTCGACCACGTCCACTCCCCCTCGCACCTGTCCCAGGTGGACGAGGGCTTTTCGGACGGGGAGTCCTAGGGCCTTCCTCTCATGATTCTTATTAGAGGTTCTCCCTAGCCTTTGGCTAATCCACTGTTAGTTTTGAATAACTCGGTGCAGAGGGGTCTGCTTCCACTAGCGCGTCTTTCTAGTAATGGCTCTTCGTTACGTGGACGATTCTATTTAGGACCGTGGGGAGGACAGGCGCCTCAATCCCATGATAGTACTTTACGCAAGTCCAACTTGATCGGTTAATCGGATCACATGACCTAGATGCGTATGTCATCAAGGTTTATAGTTGTTGGCGATTTATCTCTTCCTTTCTGCTTTCTTCTTTTTTTTTCAGATCCATGGCTATGGGTGGGTAGAGGTGGAAGCCGAAAATTGTATCCTTTTATTATATAAGTTAGTGTTTTATGTATGCTTTTTGTTACATCAGAATGGTCCTAAGCCAGCGGTGGATACGACATCATCATCCTAAAGCAAAGGGGACGGCCGAGGGGCGGAAAAATATCAGCTGGTAGTGAGTTCAGAAGTGGTTCTTAGATTATTTATGTAAAATCAACGGAAGCTTGGAAAAATATGAAAAGGGTATTAAAAATTAGGAAAAGTAAATTTGAATGAAAAGGAATTAAATTGGAATTTTTTAAAAATAATTTGGAGGATCTAAAAATTTTTCCGCCAGCTGGGTTCGAACTCGGGAAGTCATCCTCAGCTGGCGACGCTAATCTGAAGATGGGTGACTTTAGCCATTAGGCCATCGTTGCTTCACGAAAAGAAGCTCTTTAAAGTATAAGTACCCTTCCATCAATCATACATTCCATCAATCTGCTTCAAAAAATCATAGAAGACACACAAAAATAAGACTACCAGACAAGTAAATAATCATAGCTCACTGTAGATCAAATGATCAAAACAAGTTACGAAAGAATCAAACTGAAGAATCGATTCACTTATCACGAGTTTAATATCTACCGACCTCCCTACGGTCCTAAATAGAATCGTCCACGTAACGAAGAGCCATTACTAAAAAGACGGGCTAGTGTCTGCTTCCACTCAAGAGAGAGAGAGAGGGAGCGATGTATGTGAAATGTATTACATGAATGGATATGCATGTGTAGGATTTGTGTTCTAAGTAAGTTGTAGAAATAATTATAAAGATGGCGAAAGGTGTTAAAATATTATTTTACTCTACGAAAGATATAAGTCATTATATATTTTGATCATTGCTTCAATCTAGAGAAATTAATTCAAACCGAGTAAGGTCGGGTATTTTGCTAGTTTTTAATAAGAGTAGAATTTTCACTTCGTTGATTTTCTAAAATGTCGAATGTAACTGAGCAAAGAGCATGCATTAAATTTTGTTTCCGCCATGAAATTTCTGCCACAAACACATTTAAAATGTGTAAAAAAGTATTTGCAGATGACTGTTTATTAAAAACAATAGTATTTGATTGGTATAAAAAGTTAAAAAATGTAGAGAATCCTGCGTATATGATTCGGGATCTGGTAGACAATCCACTTGGACTAATGACCAACTTGTCAATCAGGTCAGAGAATTATTTCTTTGTGATCGTCGCTTAGCAATAAGAGACATTATTGAACAAGTTCCTATATCATTCGTCGAAACGACAAGTCGAAAACGACCTGCATTGTGTCAAGATAACTCATGGGTTTCGCATCAAGATAGTGCGCCTTCTCTCAATTCCATTATTATTCATGATTTTTTTGACAAAGCAATTAAAAAATACGGCTCCCTAAACTCCGTATTAACCTGATATAGCAACGTGTGACTTTTTCTTTTTTTCACGGGTGAAACTCCCTATTCGTGGCCACCGTTTTGAGTATATTGATGTAATAAAAGAAAATTCGATGCAAACCCTGAAGGGGTTCCACAAAAACGATTTTAAGACATGTTTTGTGGATTGGAAAAACTGTTGGTAGAAGTGCATTGAAGTCGGAAGAGATTACTTTGAAGTATTTGTAATTAATTTTGACTAATAAATTTATACCTTTTTTATGACAGAGTTCCGCATACTTTTTGATCCCAGTAGTATAGCCATCATTACGATACCTTTTAGAATACAATAATCTAAGTCTTCATGATATGTTAGCTTTGTCATTCAGGGTTATTGAACACATAGAGATATGTTCAAATTTTTGTATTTAATTCAATATTTATACTACCTCCTATTCTAGGAGAATATAATTTAATTGCACTATATACTGATAGTTTGATTTGTTTCACAAATCATTTAGAAGTAATTATATAAAAAGCACAATAAAATTCTAGATACTGAACAAAGTAAGTTAGAGTGTGAGAAAATAGGGTTCATAGCAGCAAATATGCAGTGGAAAGTTTTTTTTATATAACGTTATTGCTTAGATGAAAATCGTTGCTATGAGAATGTAGTTGTCACTAGACCGAAACTTTGGGAAACCGAGTGCAGATAAATACACATATCCCAGGCCTCGAAATAGATTTTTTAATACAGGTGCACCTTGTGAACCTAAGTTTTTAAATTAGGTGCACAGGTTATATTTTAGTAGCACATTTTAAAAATCGTAATACAAGAGCATTAATGTAATGTAAAATACATTAATAGTTGGGTATGTTTAGATAGGTTAGTAGTAGATAGTAAATAAATATATTTAAACATCTAAATTTTCTGTCGCACGGCTGTCGCGACAGTCGCTTCAACAGAGCCATCTGGAAAATGTTTCGATCATCGGAAGTTCTGGCGGCAGTGGCACAAATAAACCTTCCTCCTGTGTCAATCCGTTACGGCCCAGCGATTTTGTTTTCGCATAGTGCGTATTTAGGAATTTTAGATACTTTCCTTTAGAGCGAGAGAGGTCGATACTAATATTTTGTTCAAACATCAAAATAATATAACACACGTTCCACACCCTTTTTTTAACGTTAGGTGCACGCAGTGCACCTAGCGTAAAAAATTAGGTGCACAATTTTATTTTCATGTGCACAGTGCACCTGTGTACCCGGATATTTCGAGCCCTGACATACCCAAATACAAAATAACAAGTTAAGAAAAGAAGCAGATTTTTTAAATCTGTTAAATGTCTGTTGCATCATTTACCACTTCATTTTTATCACCAACAGCCGCCAAGGAAAATAAGTCTTAATCTTTCTATGCCCTTGTCATCTAACCTACTTATGCGGATAAAATTCAAATGCGATTACAGAGTAATATATATGAATTCAGTGTCTTATTTTTACGGATATTATATTTTTAGTATGACTGAATCTTTTCATTCATTGTTTCAAACACTATGAGTTTGAAAACAATCGATGATAAATTGTTCTAATTCATCATTTTACTCATTCAACTGTTCGTATTGTTATTAACTAAAAGTAAACAAAGATCGAAATCATTGAAATAAAAAAATTTTATCCTGAAAAAAAAAATTAAGAAAGGTATTTGAAAAAGATTGGGAAGAGCTACACTCTACGTTTATGAGTGGAGGCAACGGCCTTGGCGATTTTTTTTGAGCACTTCTAAAGTCGCCAAGGTAAGAATTATTTCAAAAATATTTTTCTTTTCACAACGGAAAATGAAAGCTTGAAAACAAATTTGAAAATGTTTTAAAAAGTATATACTTTTTAAATTTCTTAAAAAAGTAAATACATTACAAAGCACAGTTATGTTCCAGCAGAACTAAACTTCGAATGTTAGGTAAGAATATATATATATATATATATATATATATATATATATATATATATATATATATATATATATATATATATATATATATATATATATATATATATATATATATATATATATATATATATATTCAATTCCACTAAATACAGTGGGCATGTTGAAAAAGAAAAAGATTTATAAAAGAAAAAAAAGCAAGAAATCAATCTGATAACGTCAGAACTCGTAAAAAAATAATTAAAACGAAAATGGCAAAAAAAAAAAAAAAAAAAAACTCTTAATTCTTTTGTAAAAACTAATATAGTAAAATAAAAATTCCACAACTGTCTAAATACAAATAAATAGACCAATGGTATTATAGAAAAAGTTTTAAAAGGACCAATGCAATCAAATAATATTTTAAAATCACAATAACCAATGGGAGCAAAGAAAAAATTTCAAACGAACCAATGAAATCAAAGGACTTTAACGGATTTTGGAAAAATTTCTAGAATATTCAAAATGAAAATTGAAAGTTTCCGTTGACCGTGGTTGCTATGAAAACCACAACAACCGTAACGACAAATAGGTTGCCTTAATTTATCGTAACTCATTACTAGAAGTACGGCAAAAAAATCACCAAGCCGTTGTCATCACTCATAAACGTAGAGTGTAGCGTACCAAAGATTGATTCTCATTTTACCAGGGCCTTTCCTAATTGCCGTGCTGGATGTACTTGCACTTTAATAAAAATTGTGTGCGACTGAAGATACGCAGTAGGTCTTTAACTTTAAACAATAACATATCCAACAATAAATTTTTCGATATTGATTATTTTATACTTACATCTTCAAATAATTACATTCGAATTTTAATATTTCTTTTAAAGTAACAAAAATTCAACTGAAGGCTGATGAACAGTACTTTATTCTTGAACCAATACTTTTTGAAATTCTACTTAATTTTATGTACTCTAAAGATCTGGAGCAGAGTGTGGAAACATTCCCATTTAAGTCTACCATAAGAACTCTTCCTAATTCAGACCTACTGTACTGCTAACTATACTGTAATACTACAAATCAATGTTTGTAGCTATGACTAAACTTTTTCCACAGTGAGGAACTTGCACGTTTTCTTTGTTTATATTTTTATAATATAGAAAATGAAAATATATGATTGTTAGTATCTTTCTTTTTTACTTTTATAGCACGAAAAGTTTAAAAAAAAAAAATTCAAGTTCGTACTATTTACTTCAACTCAAAAACGCTAGTTTTCCTACGCCGCTTCTTGTGACGTCACAGTGACCCATGACTGTTTGTTTACTTTCATAGCGACGCTGAAATAGCTATACTAAGTTACAGGCTTACTTGGCACAATAGGAATACGCTGAGAGCAAACGAAACAAATAGTTCCCAGCGCTTTGTCCGATATTTGAGTGCAATGAGGCACTGCAACTTATAAATGTGATTAATTTGTTAACCCCACACATATATAATGATTTTTTGTCGTAATTAGCGTGAAATATTGAATATTTCGCCTTTTACGTGGAGCGTAGTAATTTCATTTAGAATCGCGCGCCAGCCAATAAGAGCCAACCAGCATTTTCCGCGCGCTCTCGATTCGTTTTGGCGACATTGGCAGATATTTAGTATTTACTTATCTTTCATCTTACGTGTGTTGCATTTGTTGTTAGAATTTGAATCTATATTTGTGTATTTTGTGATTAATTCTGAAATTAACTCCAGATTCTAACTAAATTTCGCTGAATTTTATACATATCATGAATTTCTAAAATTTTGAAGAATACAGCCTTCCCATAAGCGTTTTTAAAGAGGTTCATATCCTATTTATGGAATATGTGATGATTTATTTAGAGGACACTCAAGGTTATTCTATTTATTTTATAAAGTTATTATATTTTTTATTCTACTAAAAGTTTGTAGTAATGTTAAACAATAATCATTAATAAAATATTTATGTACATTACTTACAAAAATTGTTATAAATATAGTTCTAAAAATTAAAAGAAATTAAATGTTCGCTTCAATTTTATAAACTATTATATTTTTAATGATTAATATTTTTAGAATTCTTAAAATTTAAGATTGCTGTAATCTTGTGTACCCTCTAAATAAACAATCACATTAGCCTTAAGAAGTATATTGATTAATATTGAATGAAAATAACTCAATATTGTGAAGCAGATATTGACTAATGTTAAAAAAGAACATCGTGCAGTATCGTAAAGCTAATATTGAGCAATGACGTAGAACTCATACAGCAATGTCAGAAAAGAAATATTTATCAATGTCTAAAACCCATATTTAGTATTATTGCCAGGAAGTCATTTTTACGCTGGGCAATATTGACCAACATATCGCACCCCGGCAAGAAAAGTGACTGCTCAAAATTGCAGCATTTTGGAAAAATCACAACTTTAAGGATACTATAAAACTTATTTTAAAATATAAGTTTTAACTAATTGAAGTACAATCTTCTTTTAAATTTCAGGCAAGTATTTATTGCGGTAAATTCTATTATATTCCTTCGAACAGTAATATAACACGCTGGGGCACACCTCATACACATATTTTTCAATAACAACCTTAAAAATTTCATTTGCTACCTGAGATACTTCTTTTTGAAAATTTTTAGGTAGCAATAACTTAAACAAATACCATTGCAAATTCAAAAAATATCTTTCGATATTATCTATTATTAACTGTATAAAAACTTTATATAAATATCACTACTATAATTGTGCTTTTCTTATATCAACTGACAGGCAAGCTGTCAAAACATTTAAGTGCTAAATTTAAGGTCAAATTAGATTAATGCGCCAAGTTGGAAGCTTTGTAAGTGTGACGTCTCCTCGAAATCTCTCCCTGTAACCCAACAGGAGACGGATCACTCACTTTACCCCTCCGCGAGGGCGGGGCGTCTGTGCCAAGAAACGTTGCAATCTAGTATAGCGGTATTTCTTTCTTGTTGATCTAAAAAGGATTTGTATTAAACCGAATAAGATTTAGAAATGTCTTCAATTAATGCAAATTAAGAGATAGTTATTTTTTTTAAATAAACGGAATAAACAACAAAAACAAACAGCAATACAAAAAAGCAAGGACAAAATTTCAAATTGATTGTTTAAAAATTAAAAGAGCAAGCAATATGAAATTTCAACGCGCTAGATAAACGTAAACATTACATCGTGGAGCACAATGACGTAAAATCAATCACGTAGTGTTTTGAGGTCACATGCTTTTGCCGCCCTTTTTGGTAATTTAAAACTTAAAATTTTAATTAATTAAGTGCTTTTTATGGGTTTTAATTATCGTTTTCGAACATTTTGACGATCACTCTATTAATAAAACACAGAAAGGAGCATTTTCTTCATCATCCCATCGAGAATAACGGTGGCTGAATTTGTTAAGTTCTACCATTAATTGGCTTATTGCAATTGTGTGAAAGAAAGTGAAAGCATCGTTGAGATCACGGTTGTACTTCCGAAAACGTGGTGGTGCTTTGGATGAGTGCGAATATCAGTTTATTGTTCCGTGTTGCCCGTAGCAACTCTTAGACGTGAAGGCTAAGTGGAAAAGAAGAGTGAATAATATAAGCAGTCTATTATCACGTGAAGTCAGAGACCAGAACAATGAAAGTAGTTTGTATCGCACAAACTGTTCATCCCATCTCATTGACTATCCATCGAAGTCCACTGTCACCTGGCATGTTTAAAGGTCCGTGTATTCATAATAACTTCCATCAGTACCCGATGAGTGTGTAAGACGGTTGCAATATCAGTCGCCCCGAAAGAACATCGCTGAGAAAAGTTGAAGTATTACATTGAAAGTTAGTTTGAGGTAGTGACTAATCTCCGCAGGACTCAATATAATATCATTGTCAGTAGAACAAATCTAGCAAACATTTAATTACGAGCACCAGTTAATTACGAACCTCGTCGAGAGCTGCTTGCACAACAGCTTCGCTTTCCGTGTCCAACGCAGAAGTTGCTTCGTCCAGCAGTAAGATTTTGGGATTTTTGATCATAGCACGAGCAATCGCTATCCTCTGCTTCTGGCCACCACTCAGTTGAGTACCTCGTTCTCCCACCAGGGTCTCGTATTTCTAATAAATTAAACAAGATTAAAACAGAATTAGGGTGATGAATTTCCATATGCATCATATCATATATTTAACTCATTAAATACAACTTTATGTGTAGATGATTTTGCTTGCACTAAGTAATAAGCTAAGGTAGGCAATATGAAAGAGTTAAATCTGTAAGTACAAACAGATAAGTGATGAGTACCTAGGGTCAAAACGACTGTATTGAATATTTTTGCAGTTGGTCTTTTGTAACTTATTTTTGAAGATTTAAAAACTGATAACCTAAAAATTATTTAATTCTGAAAAATGTTAGTTTGAAAAATTTTAATTATAAATAGTTATAGAAAACCTACTGCATTAACACATGTGTCATATGATAATAAAAATATATAAAAATAAAAATATATTGATACAAAAGACCACACAATAAGATCCGGTGCACACATCTGGTTTTTCAACGTACGGCGCCGCTGCAGCAACGCAAGTGCGGTCTGAGATATACAGAGGCTGTTCACACATTTTTTAGACAAAGTATATTGTATTCAAAAAACTAACTTACATAAAATTCTTGTGTTTTAAATGTTCTACTTGATAGCCCTTATTCTGAACTATCTTTCGACACCGTAATTTCCAGGATAATAATGCCTTTTGAAGTGTCAGAAGAGGTATTCTATCCCATTCCCCCTGAACAGCTTTCCAGAGTCCTGTAAGGGTTGTAGGACGACGTTTGGACAATGCAGATTTTAAAAGTCCGAAAGCACAAAAATCCATAGGTGATACATCGGGAGATTTAGTAGGGATATCAGTGAAGGGTGTGGCCTTGATTGCGGTTTTTTGTTCCATTTCTTTTAGGAAATTTACAGTGGATTCTGATGTGTGACTGCTAGCTTTGTCTTCATGGAGTTCCACAGATTGATGGCACTGTGGGTAAAGCGATGGTATTTCATTCAGAAAAATTGGCGATAAAATATGTTCCTGATAGTATTTGGAGTTAATCTTGACATTTTCCCCCACTCTCTTTATTTTTAACTTGCCATTATATGAAAAACCAGCAACAATCATGAATCCCTTAGAAAAACTTTCGATTCTGTGAACCATGTACTTAAATTTTTTTCTTCCCTTTTATGGTAATAAATGGCTCTTTTTTTGCTGCAATCATTTAAATACACGCATGATTCATCTAGTGTGACAATTTTTTTCCATTTTTCTTTGGATAAATGTTTTTCTTATAGAATTCGGCAGCGTGTCCTGCGTTCAGCGATATGCTTTGGAGAAAGACGATGCACATTGCTTTTTTTCGCTTTCTTAAGATTTAAATCAACGTTTATAATTTTGTTTACAGTGGACACCGAGCATTTTAATGATTTTGCAACTGTCCTTTGACTAGTAGGATTTTCTTTTAACATTAAACAACGTACCTTTGCAATAGTCGAAGATGTCCGTTTCTTCCTTGGATACTTGTTTGGAATTTTTGTCCCACTTGAGGCTCCGATTTGAGGTTTTTTTTCCTTTCTTGTTGACGATATTATCTATCGACGCCTTAGATATCACCAAACCATGACTCTCACATCGTTTTTGGATAACTGAATATGAATATTTCTCTTCGGAAAGAGCATAAATATAGCCTTCGAACCACTGCTTCGTTAAAAACGCCATTTTGAATAAAAACAAACCTCTCAAGCCGCAGACGATAATTTTGACTTTTAAAAACATAGTACAACTGCAATTATTTCTTTTGCAGCAAACGATTTTTTATTACCGCTAACCAAAATAGTCTAAAAAATGTGAGAAGAGCCTCTGTATTAGATACAATGGAGCAGTGCACACGCCGCCTCCAACGCCGCTGCTGCGACGCTCGTCTAACTTGCGAGCAAATTGTACCGCAGTTCCATTAGGCGCCGCACATGAGTCTCCGTTCTGAAGTACCTTGTTTTCATAAACAAATGGAATACAAATAATAATTAATAAATGGTTGTATCCAGTAACGTCTATTTTGTGTTTCAAAATATACTTTTTTTACACCAAGTAAGCGAAATAAACACTTTTCTTCGATAGAATATCTATCGTAAATTGCGCGAAATGAGTGCGTGTGTCATTTCACGGTTATGTGTGCATAGTTGGGCTTCGGTGCCGCAGTGGCGCCGCACGTTGAGAACCCGGATGTGTGCACCGGGCCTAACTGTGCGAAATCAATTGGGAACCAAAAATGGAGACCTTCTGGTATTTTCTGTATGACTTTCTCAATCCCTTTTCATTGAAACCTTTCACGAAAATTTCGAAAATACGATTCGTACTTTAATAAAATGGATAACCAAAAAAACACACACAAAAATTCGTTATTCATACGCAGAAAATAATTTCAAAATGCAGAACAATAACCAAATACTGGTGAAAAAGATTCTTTGGGCAATCGTTAATACTCAGTTAAATTGGAACGTAATCAAAGCTGAATATCTTCTAGATTTGAAATTATCAGTTAAGATTCCAGACAGTTATTTAGTATAATTTAAAGAAATATTTTAAATTAACCACCAAACAAGGGACCCTGTTTAATATTAATAGTCTATGCTGAGCCAATGTATCTTCCGCATGTTCTTACGTATTAAATCAAATTTTGGTGTTGATGACGCGACTTACTAATGGAAGAGCATCTATGAAATCGTGAACATTTGCAACTTTTGCTGCTTTCTGTATATCTTCGTCAGTGGCATCCCGCTTTCCATACCTAATGTTTTCGGCAATTGTTGTTGAAAATAGAACAGGTTCCTGGCCGACGAGACCGATGTTGTCTCTTAGCCATCCAACGTTCAGTCCCCTTGCATTAATTTCATCAATTTCAACCTACAAATAATTTAACAGATTATTTTATAATTTATATTTATTTATGAATTTTACTAAATGAATGGAATCAAATAACTCTACATATTCTTGAAAAAAAATATGTTACACGAATAATGTAGCTTATGGACTAAACCTGTTAACGGGCAGACATTCAGTTATAAGTATTTTTTTCTTAACCTTCTAAGTACTTCGCCGAGATATCTCGTACAAGATCTGGTGTGTTTTGCGACACTCACGTATGCAGCATATAACAGTCATCAACTATGGAAGAACAAAACTAACTTACTGTTTCTTTGACACCCACGTCAATAATTTGTGTGGTAAATTTGGAATCAGTATAACTTTTAATTAAAGCAGTTTATAAGTTATACGTTAGTGCTATTTCACTATTTTTTCCAATTCTTTAAGGACACGTATTGGTCTGTCATTGTAGGTTATTTTCTTAGTCACATTGCATTGATGGACGCATATAAATTGCTTAGGAATTAAATACCTCAATTCCTTCTCCTGTGTGTTTGGATGTTTTAATGCAACCCATTTCAATTGAGGAGGAAATATTATGAAAACATTCATGAGTAGTGATTAACCCTCTGACTGCTCAAATTGTGGACCGAAATCGCTACAAAAATCGTGTATTTTTTTTTGCATATTAAAAATCTATATATATTGGAGAATTGAAGTATGCATTTTTCTCTTTCAAGAAAAGACTTTTTATATAGATTTTTATCATGAGAAACTAAACTGTCAGAAAACCTAATTTCAGATGTTATCGCAAAAAAAATAATTTCAATTGAATTACAGTTAATTTCTATTTATTACATAATATAAAAAAGTAAAATGAAAAAAACAAATAAAAATAATGCTCTTGTTCTGGCTTCTTTATGACTCCTTGGAGTAACAAAACTGCAAAAAATAGTCTTAGTTCTTCAACATTCGTTTCTTTCCATTTTTTCCAACGGGAATTCTCTTTACAAACTGCTTTATGGATATATTGTTCAGCGTATCTATTTGTTTCTTGGACTATCATTCGTAATATTTGATCATCAAAAAAAAGTTCAAAATAACTCAATATACTTGCATTGTTAGCTATATTCCCAGTAATTCCCGGATTTCCAAGAAAAGGAACTGGAGGAGGAGGAATATTCTTCATATCAATTTTGCACCACTGCCTAACGCTTTGCAAGTTTATTGAATCATGATCAGATTCATCGCTATCTGAGGAGCAGTCCGAAAAATCTATATATCACTATCACTATAAAAACTAAAATCACTTTCAGAATCTGATAAATCATCAGGAATATATACTCTGTCAATCGCTGAACGTTTTCTAGCAGCCATTTCGGATTAGAAAAAGGCGCCAAACAAAGGCACGAAGTTAGAGCGGTAAATACAAAGTACCTTCAAATACCGCAATTTAGTGGACAACTAGCGATATCTGTTGACCAAAATCTAAATTTAACGTCTAACACTGTATGTAATTTATTTCATTGGTTAAACGGTGAAAAAGCGGGATGCGCTCCTCAATAAAGATAGAAAAACACCTGCCAGTGTAAATCGCGGGATGAGCAAATTTTGCTACATTTGAGTTGCCCGTGGAAATCTCGGGATAATCAGCCAGTGGGTTAAGATTAGCAGTAGTTGCGCTTTTAATATTAATTGACTTCTTTACAAAGCTAAATTATTTGTAGTTTAGCAACTTTGAGCTTTAAATCTAATGTTAACAATATTAACCATTAGGAAAATAGTATTTTTTATTTACATAACGAGATTTCAATTGAAAGCCAAAGTACGAAGTTAGTTGTCTACTATAAAATTCATAAATGACATATAATATGTGCTCCAACTAAAAAAATGCATTTCCGTCTCGATAATTTATGTGATACTATTCGTCGAGAAATTCTAAAAAAGTACACATAATTCGTCTTTTAAACTATAACAGAAGCTCTAATGTTTTTATAAATATTAAATAACTGTCATAGGGCATTCATTCTTGAAACTATGAGTGTTTTGTTTCGTTTTGTTGCAATTGTGTATTTAATTGCAAAATTTTACTTTTCAATCAACATCGATTTCTGCAACGATTGGTTAAATGATTTTAAGGTTTACAGTCCACAATATGAAGCAACAACACTCTACCGCGACAACTGCCTTCATATCATCTTATGCATACCACAGTTCTTTAAAGTTGATCCTTAAAACTGAAAAGTGATAGTTAATTTGAAATCACTACTGAAAATTTAAGTTAAATTTTGGGAAAGGGAAGCTACATTTTTGTGCTGTAGTTCTGAGCCAACTTCTGTCGGTTTTGTAGAACAAATATCTTGAAATAATTAAAAGATAAATTCTATATACAGTAAAGGTATCAATATGAATATAATTAAAACATATTATGCATTCGTGTAACCTAAATAATAAATTGTATGAATACCCCATTAACAGAAAATAAATTATATATAATGGAATAATAACATGCTAATATATAACTAATAGTACTATTCAATTATTATATAAAAATAATTAAGTTCTAGAATTCAGTGGTAAATGTATCTATATATTTTATACTTACCGATCCTTCCTGTGTATCGTAAAATCTGAGAATAAGTTGAATAATTGTGCTTTTCCCGCAACCACTAGGTCCAACCAACGCTACAGTCTCTCCCGGAGCTATATTCAATGTCAACCCCCTTAATATCTGTTAATAAAAGAGAGTAATCAAGGGTATTCAACACAAATTGTCCCATTAAAATTTCTTCTGCTAAGTATACTTACCGGAACACTTGGTCTGGAGGGATAAGTGAAAAACACGTCAGTTAAAGTAATGTTTCCAGTGACAGATGAGGGCCTTAATCCATATATAGAGCTGCTGTCTATGAAAGGTTTCTAAATGATGTAATAAAGAAGAATTATATTTTTAAGATTAATCATTTCATTACAATTTATTTTTGCAATAAATAGGCTGGACAAAAAGTATAGGTTTATCAGTTTTCTGAAATGAGCTAATCTGACTAATTTTGTGTATATCACTTTACTTAAGACATTGCTTTTCAAATTAGATGGTGACTATATACAGTAATTATATGTTTACAGTTAAAAGGTTCCGCGAAACATAGTGATAAGTCATAGAAATATATTCCGTAATGAAAGCGATAAAATCAACGTATCTGTAAGGACCAAAGAATTTTTGAATAGGTGAATGAGCGCGTAAAGCTAAGGATAATATAAACTCTCGATCATGTTACCCTAAGCTCTTCAGTATATATATATATATATATATATATATATATATATATATATATATATATATATATATATATATATATATATATAAACGCATAATATATGTTGCTTTTTGCACTTTATGGTGGTGATATCTACAATTTCGTAACAGTGGATTCTTATGATTTCGAATGAAAACTCTTCCCATTGAAATAGTTTTAAATTGAATGCGAGGCAATGTTCAGCAGAGAACATACTTACTCTTTCGATGATGTCATATACTTTGGCTGCCGCGCCTCTGGCGACTGCGAATACTTCAAAATATGGTATGCACTGTCCAATAAACATAGAAGCGGACATGACATTGAAGAATACCTATGATAGAACACAATATCAATTTCATTCAATTCAGTTCTTTTGCAAAAATTGTGCATTGAAGTTTAATGGATACATACAATTCTCATAGAGTTAATTTCAGATAATTTTCGATTAATTTTAATACAACAGCAGAAACGTTCTTCAACTTCCAATATTTTATGAAATTAATATCAGGGAAATATAAATGTTTAAACTCAAAACTACACGATCAATAGTTTACTTTCTGCTGAACGTAAGTTTATCTGGTTTGTCACTCTTCGGCCATTTTTTGTTACACGAGAGCTAACTTGCCTTTAGAAGCAAAATTCTTGATGCAAATTACGTTTCATTACTTATTCATGTTTATCCATGTTTTGGGGACACAAAATGTGTTCCCTTTGTGATAATATATATTTATTTAGGAAAATTGAAACATTTTTTTCGTGTGTTAATTGTGATTATCTGACAACACTTGCAAATTGTATTTTTAGTAACATCAAATATGTATTTTAAAAATAGAATTCCCAAGAATCAGCTCATGTGAGCAGTTTGAGAAATTATTTTCAATAATTATTACGATATCATGGCTAAATATGATTTTATTGGAAAATAAAACTACGATTTACAATTTGTTGAATATGCGAGCCTTAAATAGTGGTAAAGAATTCTTCTAACATAGACAATGAATGAATAAGTACTAAAAATCCACATTTAGAGAACGGAAATACATATAAATTTGCTAAGTTTCTTATGATTTCTGGTTGACTCTTCAAAATGCTTACAAAATATACATACTCTGAGATCATTAAAATGTATGTCAAGTCTGAAACTTTTCTTGTATGTTTTGCATCGCTTGAAAGGATAGTAAGATTAATCTATTATTGTGAAGATAAGAATATTCACACAACCTGTTAAATAATTACATTGCATCTGTAATTAGTCTTATTTATAGAATACGAAAATCGAATTGAGTCTGAGAATCTGGAAATAATTGTGAAATCGTATGATTCTGTCAAGTGGATTTTACAGTGCATTTATTGTTATGATGTAGCAAAATTTCTTTAAAAAAAAAATGCCTGAGTATTGAAAAAATTGTTTTTCAGTTTCTGAGATCATTGTCTTTAGCTGTATACATGGGCTTGATTTTATTTACTATGCAGCATAGAACATTTGAGAGTAACATGGAGGAATTCCCAATTAGTCGTCCGTACACGTGTTTGAACTTCCTCATTTTATTTATTACTAACTTAAAATTATTTTTATTTTAAGTTTATAACGGAACTCTAACATTGGTGACTGCAGAAGAAAAGGAGATTACTAATTAAGATTGGTAAATTTGCCAGAATACAACAAATTATAAATTTTAAGAAATTTACAATAAATATGTTTACGAACGTTATTGAAAATTGTTTTGATATCCAATAACTAAGAAGCAATTTATGATGATTTTACAAGTTGATATACTTAAGAATACAAATTCTTATTTGTCAAAAGCTCTTTCGGGTGTTTATCATACATTTGTTGCTTGCTTGGAAATTATATGGTATTTCGTCTTAGCTATAAAACAAATGTGAGCAAACTTCCAACTAAAAGATCTCTTACGGAAAACAGAACTCACTTCTTCCTTTAACCACATATCTTTTAAAACCACACGTCTTTTGTTTTGTAAAACACTAAAAAATGAACAGGCAACTGCATTGAGGCTTCACTGCATGATATTTGTTCCGATAGTCAAGCCAATATAGACAGTCCAAGACATTGGTTCTCAAGGTTCTTAAGATTAGTTGCTAAGGTTCTTAAGATTTTCTAGGATAACTGTGTGTGTGTGTGTGTGAGGTCTACATATGACAACTTCACCTAAAATAGGCTAAATAAATTAAATTTTAATTTTTCTGCTTTTTGTATGTGATATACTCTAATTTAAAATCTATAAAAATCACATTTGATAAATTGTAGAACACAGAAAGATTTATAGAGTCTTGCTTAAAACACTAGGCAACTGTACTTACGATAATCAATGTGCCACCAGTGTATTCCGGATTTTCGTCTAAGAGGCTTTCTCTAATAAGTTTCACACCGTACCAAAATGCTGAAGCATATCCACCAAATATACAAAACCAGGTCAAAGCAGATCCAACACCTGTTAAAAATCCCCTCTTTATTCCTTTCTTTATTGCTGGTTTCAGACATTTATCATACCTAGTAAACAGATGTTCTAATATGAATTGCAAGGAAGCTGGGCTTAGAAGGGCTAAATTAAGTAATAGAAAACTTTCGAGACTTAACTTTTTTTACGAAGGTCAACGAAAAGAATTTGCTTCAATGTAATAGACGAAAAATATTTTTCTTTTCGATAACGGTTGGCACTTAAATTGCCCCTCTCAGGAGGACCTCTGTTAGTTAAAACCCTTCTTTGGCTTGCGGGATCACCTGATCTACCTCCCAATGAGCATGTGTAGGATATTCTAGGCCAACAATTGAACCATCAATAGAATTAAGGAATCTGGAGCAAAAACTATAAAACGCTTGGCATAATTTGCATCAGGAAAGCATAGTAAATTTGTTTGACTCCATGACATTCACCGTATATCGGCAATGCAGATCAAAATAATGTACTAATTTATGACATAACACTGATACAAATCTACATTAATATAGAGTTATCTAGATTTGATTTTGTGATTCTTTATTTTTACATCTATGCCACACATGCTAAGTTTCATTGTGATTGAACACTGGCATCGGATTGTTTCCATTTCTTTTGCACATAGTTTATTTCACTCTAGTTTATGTTTCCCACTCAAATGAGTATAAAGAGTGTAAAATCAACCACTACAGAATTCATGGTCAATTTTGTCACTTAGTTGAAATGGGATTTATTTGAGCTTTGTTGTAGCCTAATATTGTTAACTTCAAATAAGCTAGACGTTCAAATTAAATTCTTCAGAAATCAGACAGCAGAAGTCAACGTGAAACTGGAGATAGAAAACAATGCAGAAAAGACTACGTAAGTGAACAAGAAAGTAGGTTATGACACCAAAAAATAGTGCATTGTAATTAACCAGTGAGTGCCACTGAAATTAATTGTGATTTAGAATCTAATTGTGGTAAAATGACAGGTCTGAGATTTTTCCAAGCAATTTTAAAAAATAAGAACTAACATCACTAAGCACATGAAATACTGTTTTATATATATTTTTGAATTTGTTTCACTTAGACGTATGGAATGTGCATATAGATGCTTATATTTCTTATGATTGAATTTGATCATGGGGTGGGAGAAAGGTAAACTCAAGTCTAACAGCAACAACAAGAATTTAATCAACTAGCAAAAGAAGGCATACATGTTAGCTGCATCCAAGTTAATAGCCCGGGCAATTTGGAAAGTCATTTCAACAAGGCTCATTTTTGTGTCAGCTGTTGTCTTCATATAACTTAACTGGAAACCGGACGTCAGCTGGTACGCCCGCGGTGAGGGTGGTTGTGGGAGGGTTCGATTGTTGATGAAAAAAATTCAACAAGTGATTTCAACAAGCTGAAACTTTTTCTATAGTTAGTTAATATGATAAAATGACAAACAAAAAAACACCAGTCAACTGCATGGCAGAGGGTGGAAATATAGTCCGCTGATGCGATAACACTCTACAACAAATTTTAACTTGTTTTCTGTCCTTTATATGAAACTATGTGTAATTCTGTATAAACAAAAGGTGCTTGATTCATATATCAAAACTAAAATGGTCCATCACGTACCATTTTTGTAGGAGACCCACTTCTCATATTTATACAAATTGGTTAGAGAAATGTAACAGGCTTTATTATAGAAAACACAAACACCAAAATGATTTGTTTGGCCGTTTCCTCTTGTAGGCATCTGTTGGCGTGTCCCTGATAACAGACCAACATTATTCAGTAGCATACTTCCATTTCATCGTCCACTGAAGCGCTTTTCAAACATAGAGATGTACTGGTGAAACCTTTACCCATGCTCATCACTAATTGCACCAAGGTTTTGAGGTGTGTGTCTTAATGACATATTACAACCTATAACACAAAAGAATTTTACCTTGTCACCCATCAAGATTTTCATAGTTTCAGCTTTCACATTTCCAAGGAAACGTGAGCATACTGATTTGAGTGCCAGCCAGGCTTCTTTTTCTGCTTCTGACAGTTTATTTTCAAACTCTTCATCATGAAACACTACTTTAATTTATGGGCCAATAAAAACCCCTTCTTTAACTTTGTCTCACTTACATTTTTTAAACTGTTCCAGAGGTGCAAGAAAGCCACTCCTTCTCTATACAGAGCTTTTACAAATATTTTCAAATATGGTGGAAGAAAGACGCATTGCTGATTCACAAGTGGTTCATGTGATGAGTTTTTGGTGCCAGGAATGAAGTTTTTTCTTGGAGGCCACTGTTTACGGATATAGAGATTTTTTCTGTCACGGCTGTCCCATTCGCAGAGAAAGCAGCATTTAGTGTATCCCTGTTGCAAGCCTGTTAATATCCCAATGACTTTCAAACCTCCACAATTGTGCTACATGAAAGTAGTCGCCAAGATCGTCAAAATGGTAGCCAAGTTGGCGACTGTCCCACTGTCAATGAGAGCACCTAAAAGTGTTTTTTCCGGCTAAAATGTGGATTTTTGGGACAATAGTGCGTGGTAAACAAAAAATAAATACAGATTCGTTATTTTCAGTCAAAAATATTCAAGAAACACATATTTTCATCTAAAGGACATTTTTCATGTTGTACAGTGTAAGTATACCGCTCGGTGAAATGAGTTCGAGCACCGCGCGGCAACGTTGGACCGGACTGGACTGGAATACCACTTTCGGAGCACCCGCTGTAATACCAACTCATCTCCACATCATAAAAAGAAATAAAAACTTAAAAATAAAGACTAATATGGCATAAGGGTGGATGAATTTAAACAAAAAAATATAGATATAGGGTGCAGAAATAAAACTTAGATGATGAATTAACCGTAAGTGCACAGGCCAGAAGGGAGGTCGCCTTCCCAACGTTATTGTTTCAGCTGAAGTATCTTCCACCGATACAAAAACAACTGACTTTTATTTATTAGTCTTTATAAGCGTAAATTAAATGAAAAACCGTCGTCACACCACAGTCCACAAGTAACCCAACTTTTAAAGTCGAAAAACAATCAGGGAACATCTGTACGAACAGCACCTGCCCTTCTCAAGTTGTAAAGCGCGTGACAAAAGAACAGCAGTGGCAGGAAATAATAACCTATTAGAATATATTCACTTTTTAACGATTCATTCAATGAGAGAAGTGCCACTAACTTTTGGAAATATTTTAAAGAAACTTATTCACATGTTCACTTCAAAATAATGCGCATACAATCATAACAGCACAGCATTTGATCGCTGTTCTTAGCCTTCAATCAAGGATTATGAGAATTCGTTGAGAAATAGGGAGATAAATCAGTCATACAGAATAGATAGACGGGATCAACTTCGTACGTCAAATTTTACACAAGAGTTAAAAAATATTAATTTAAAAGAAGGTCTCGTCAAATTCATTATTGAAGATTGGACAAATAATGACATGACTCCATACTTAGAAGGGAAAACATTATAAATTAATTATGCTTATTGTTATAAATATGAAGTTAATCATGATGTCGTTGTAAGGTGTATGGAAAAAGATTTAAACTGTCACGGGAAGAAGCCGATACGAAAATCGTATTTCATTTATAAAAATATACGATAAGATACTCTGATACGATACTCTGATAACGATAAGATACTCTGATACTGATAGTATAATAATAACCGATTATAATAATTACGCTTGGAAGTATGAATTGTGTACACAGCAACTTGAAAATATCTATGCTGTTTGATACCGGTAATAATGTGAGAGACATAAGGCCAAAAATAAAAGGTTGTTTCCTGTAACATGAGCAAAAATATTAGGGTAGGTAAATAGGAAAAAGTTTTTTGTTTGTTAAATATTTTCAGCAAATACACAAAAAGAAATATTATCTGAGTATTAATGTTAGATTTAAAATTGATCAGAGGTGTGATCAGTGATGTAAAATACCTGGATATATTTATTTTTGCGGGTCAATATTCTGGGTATATACTCACATATTTACTCAAATTGGGTATTTTAGAGGGTAGGGGAGAGTAGTTCACAGTGAGACAAATTTAAAAAAACATTATTTAAGAGCTAAATACAATCGACTGAAGAAATTTAGTTATTTTATTTTAAAATCTGTTTTATTGGCCATATCTTCCACATAAAATTTATTAATACATATAAACAGAAACTAGAAATAATTAACGTTAAAATAATATCAGCATTCGTCTCACTGTGTACCACACCTCGTACACAGTGATACATTGCTAATTTATTTATTTAAAAAATATATTACCACAATACTAAACACAAACAATGGTTCATAATACACAAGTTTTCATAAAGCAGTCAATTGTCAATCTTGGAAAAGTCACCGAACATTTATTTGGTCAAGCCACACTTCAAAACGGACATATCCTGACAATCTTTTTGTTGTCATGGGCATTAGCTGAGGTAGAACCATGACAATATCCAATTTATTTACAGAGGCCACATCTGGGATGTTTGGCTTCACAAATGCATTATATTTCTCGCTTTTGCTATTACTTCGATGTAGAAAACCCCTTAACCATTCTATACCTGCAGACTTTGAAACCTCACAGGACTCTGGACATTTTATGTTATTCTTTTTTGCCATTTCATAGGCAACTTTTCGAACAGCAATTGTTGAAAATCCATAGCACATTCTACTGCATGTTTCAATGTATTCTGTAAATATCTGACGTACACTGTAATGTGGCTGCATTCGTATATCAACATCTGGATTTTCTTTCTTTTTCTTGACACATCTATACAACGTTTGAAAGGGGACATTTTCCTTTTTAGTTGCTTTTCGAATGGAGTACTTTTCCTGTAGGACAAATTTCACAGCTGCAGCCATCTGTTCTTCTCCAGTTGTTCCAATTTTCCTTGGAACATTCTTAGGCCGTACCATCATAACTCTGAAAAAAAACCCACATTATTACCAGAAAATATTTAAATAATATTATTAATGATAGTCTTGGCTCTGTGTATCTGTACAGCAATATTACAAGCTAAGATGTTAAATCACAAGTTACAATTTTAAGATGTAAAATTCATTATATTGTATTAGAGCAAAATCTTAGTAATTCAAAATTGAGTTGATAAAAATTGAGAAAATTCGTAATGCTAAATACATTTTATACAGTAACAAATACATTACAGTAACATTTAATGCATATTACTATTATGGAATAAATGTAGTTATCATATTACACAGTGTGACACTATTTCACTCTATACCACTGTTTCTTGTCTCACTGTGTACCATTTCACTTCGTTAAAAAAAATAGCTAAATATATCCCTTCCATTGTTTTTCTTTAATTAAATCCTTGGTATTAAGTAGAGAAATAGTGCGGTATATATATAATATTCAATCCCAAATAATAGATACAATTAAACTGACGATATATGATATATAACAGAGATAAATAACTTACTTTTAGGTTAAAAAAATCACTTTCGTTTCATAGCTTCCAACAGAACGAACATCCATGCTTGAAATATGGGCGGCAATTACTCCAAACAAAGCGTCACTGAACAGCCTGGCATCTAGCGGCACAAACATAAACTTCATTATAAAAGACTTTCTGTTTCACTGTGTACTACTCTCCCCTATTTATAATTTTTCTTCAGGTTTAACTACTTATTCACCACTAAAGAGTTTGTGACATATAATGTTAATCGTTTTAACTAACGTGTTTTTAAATTAAATTACATTTTTTTTAAAGTCTAAAAAAACCCTTTAGAGTCGGAATTTTTACATTGTAATTTCAGGGTCGGTAGGGTTACAAGAAACAAACCATTTTTTTGTGTCTAAATATGAGTAAATTATATCAAACTTTAGGAAAAGATATATGCAGTGTTTTACCAAGCTTCCAAGCCCATACAGGTTGGGATTTTAATCCTTCCTTCTTTAAGAAAGGAAAAACTAAATCATATTCCTTAATGATAAATTCAGAGTCATATACGCATACTTTCAGCGATATCGCAAAGTTACCAGATTGTAATATAGACGATCTATTTGGAAAAGAAGAATTTGTTTGTAGGATGTACAGTTTTAAAAGTATCAACGATATCACTAACGCCGGAGTAGCCACATTTATGAAGAGAGACATACAAAATTGATCAAGAGAAATATATACACTCAAATCTTTTTTTGCACGATTTTTTTAGTTCGATCTTTTTTGTGCAATCTTTTTTGGTTCTGTTTTTGAAAAAAAATTTTCAATACAATCTACTTACAGTCCTTTAAAAATTTCAATCAAATTAGAACATAATTGACAAAGTTATAAATAAAATTACTTAAATAAATTTTTTTTAAGTAGCACGTTTTTGTAATGGACTTAAAAGTATAAAATAATTTCTCCTGTCCCTATACAGATTTATAACCCGATACAAATTTCTGACCCCATACAGATTGTCCTGAAATTTTGTGGTTGTGAAGTTTTAATAGCTAAAAATATACTTGTAAGATTTAAAACGAAAAACGTGGGGCTCATGCAATAGCTAATAGTTAGGAGTGTAAAGATCCGCACGTTTTTCGTTTTAAATCTTACAAGTATTTTTATAGCTATTAAAACTTCACAATCACAAATTTTCAGGACAATTTGTATGGGACCAGGAGAAATTATTTTATACTTTTTAGTCCGTTACACCGACTACATGGTAACTGAAAAAAAGTCAACTCTAAACGAGTGCAAGGTAGTATCTTCAAATGACGAAAGTGAATTTTGAACCAGTTCACCACAAGAAAATCCGCGTACTGTCAGACTACGAAGGTAAATGGTCATACATTTTGAAAAGTTTTGTCTGTGTAATAAAAGTACATATGTAAATAAAATATTTAAAAAAGTTCGCATGTGTATTTTCTAAACGAGATTTCTGAATGAGACTCCAAAAGGTTTGACGAGATTACAAGTAGTTGCCAAGCCTCGTGTCTTGATTTCGTTTAAAAAAGCAATTTCTAGTTATTTCGTAAGGTTTTGAGTTATTTTATACGTGAGACTTTTCTTATGCGGTCCCTATTCACCGCATAAAAAAATACTTTTTAAATGCGTTGCGAAAAATATTTTTTATAGCTAGTCATGAAGTTTTGGAAGATTTTATTTTTATGCGCTTCTTTTTTTGCGGTCCTTATCTACCACACAAAAACAGGTTTGAGTGTACTACAATTGAAAACAACAGTCGATGGTACGATTCTGCCTCCTTGCAAATCCAAACTACGCCAGCATTTATTATGTTCATCATACATAGCTACTCTCTGGAGTCATTTGTCAAGTCTCATTGAACATTCACCCACTCAATATGGATGGAAAGAGGAGAACAGTTAATATCTCTTCAAATGGTTTGATAGCTTCTTTCGATTTCTCAAACAAATTCATCCCCCCCAATAACTTATACATTTACATTTTTATATAGCATTGGATAAGAAGAAACCGCAGAAGAATGTGACGATAGTGATCACATAAGAGAAAATAAATTGAGGAAATATCTAACGAGAGGTCAGGAGAATAATACGACTCTAATACCGATAGCACAGTAGATTTTAGTGATGACCTATTTTCACGTTAATAAATGAAAATTATGAATTTTTAATTTCGTTTACTTAGTAACCTACTTTTAAAAAAATATAATGAAATATAAGCATTCAGGTTCACACTATGTACTCTTTATAAAAATATTAAATTTATTTCAACAAAATAGAAATTTTGATGTATTGTAAAAGTATAAATGTCTATTGCGAAAATAAAAGTCAGCTGTCTGAGTATCGAGGAAGATGCGACAGCTGAGACAATAAAGTTGCTTCTCGGTGCTCGCACTCATTTCAACGCGCGGTATATATTATGCGAGGACTATATTTCCACCCTCTGTCATGCAGCTGACTGGTGTTTTTTGTCATTTTATCATGTTAACTAACTATAGAAAAAGTTTCAGCCTTGTTGAAATCACTTAAAATTTTTTCTTTTTCATCAACAATTAAATCTTCCTACAACTACCCCCACCGCGGGTATGCCAGCTGACGTCCGGTTTCCAGTTGAGGTATATGAAGTTAACGACTCACACAAAATGAGCCTTGTTGAAATGACTTTCCAAAAAGGTACGCGGGTGCCCGGACTATAAAGCGAGAGGCATTCATACTCTAGCCCCAGATTGGATAAAACATCTGTGCTAAACCACGCCTTCCCCTCTTTTAACAACTTATTTGCGATGAAATATAGTTCCGATTTTAAGCAGATTCAGCTGTTATTCGCTACGAGCAACAGGAAGCACGTGTAAACGATTCCAGTGAAATAAATCAAAGAAAAATAAACATCCCGTTTGAACGTGTGCTCCAACACAATTGAAATAAGGTACACTATGTAATTCAAATAATCTCTTTATAAATTGATATGAACAATTAAGAATCTCTAGTAATGATGCTTTGCTCGTGTCTGCTAGTTTAATATTATACGTATATCAACAAAGACAGTGTTGCATACCATTTTCTTTTGATCCTGTCATTAACCTTTAAAGTTATATAGAATTATACATGCTTTAGAACTATATTATTGTAAATTATATAGGAAGTTAATCCTATCTTTTGACACCCCAAAGCTACTTAAAATATGTATAGATTCAAACATTCATACAGTTCCAAATTCTATAAGAAAGCATGTATTAAAAGGTTTTTAGGGAACCCTGCTTACAATAAAGTTTCTAAGATAAAATGGGTTAGAATATTTCTCTTTATCAAAGAAACCATCCTCCCCTGTGTGTTGATTCATTGATAAATTTTATCTTTTCTTGTCTTGTGTCTACTATTTAGTAGTATTGATATGAAAAGTAGAATTGTAACTCATGCAATGTGTCAAATAAAACGCAGATGTAAAAAAAATTTGAAATAGATAAGACAAGGTCATAAGTTTCAATGAAGGCTATACGGATGATTAGGTAATACTTGGGCTTTATTATGCTTAGAATACATGCTTCCTTACTTTCCAGAAACTTTTCATCCTGATATTTTTTCATATTAACCGATACATTAATTTTTCTCCCCCAATTGTAAATCACGATTAAATAATATATCTAACCACGATAAAATGATTCCTCTAAATTTCTAAAATCTGTAATGTGAATCTTTAACTCCTTACATATCTACCTAAATTTCAGAAATCTTCAGTTTCAAAAAATGTTAAGAAAAGCGTTAAAGCAACTATACAGTATTATATAGTTCACTATATGGAAACTGCATAAAAGGAGCATTATAAACTGGCATAATTCACTTGTTAATACCCACATATAAAAAGCATTCTTAGATATTTCATATTTAGAGTTAAGGTCACAACAACCAAATTATACTTAACTCAGGTATGGACTTCATCATATGACTTTGGTTCAAAATTACGAGTTGTCCTAGAGTATTTCCCTTTGGGATTGATTCCGCACAGTCGCCAACGGTCCGTTTCTCATGTGCGACGTAAATTCAGTTACCTACCTACGAAATCATCCTTTAATTTTCTCAGCTTTTATTTTTATTATTTAAAATTTTCACGTTGCCGTAGTGTAGAAGTTGGAAGGATGGGGTTCCAGCTAGGTGTTAACTTTGTCACCTATCGTGATTCAAAATTACGAGGTGGACCCTCGGATTCCCTCGGACCTTTACCTTCGGTGATTCATCTCGAACAGTCACCAATAACCAGTTGCTTTGCTTCAGTGCAACGTTAATGCAAATACCTATCTATACATGAAATGCTAATACAACTCTACTTACCTCTGCATTTCTTTCCTTTCACCTCCAAAAGCAAACACTGTTCTAATAGATGACAGCACCTCCTCGGCCACTGACCCTGCCGTACCGTAAGCATCCATTTCCTGACTAGTCACATTTGCCTGAACCTGGAATATTATGGACTTAATTTAGTACCAGCCATGAATTAACTTTAATTAGCACCTGTTATTAATGACTAAGAACTTCAATATCATTGCTTTGGTTCACCTTACCTTCGTCATAATTGCCGTGGCTATTGTTAGAACAGGTATGACAGAGAGGATGACCAGAGCTAGCTTCCATCCGTAATAGATACCAACACCTACGCAGAGAAACGCAGAGGATAAGAAACCCAGGCACATGCCCACCTTTTCTCCTATTCCGTCCTGGATTTTGGTCAAGTCTCTAATGTAGAGGAAATAATACAAATTTTAGCTTATAAAATATGCTATCTGTACCATTAACCCTCTTAGGGATTCACTCATATGTATTCTTTCTACAACCAGCAGTTTTGCTTGTATGCTTCTGATCAGTTTTAGCCTCCTTAACAAATAGATGTGGTTATTTATTCATTTTGAATGTATGTGAAAATAAATACTTCAATACTATTGGAAAATCAGTGGCGCTCAGAGAGTTAGCATGAACTGATCTATTGGAAATATAACGATGCTTTACTAGTGTTTCACGAACTATAGTTTCTATTTAAGATTGAATAATTGATAAATGATAGTAAATCAGTGATTTATAATAATCGCTTTCTGGAAAAAATGTATTTAGTTTTTGTTAAAAAAAAAATTCATTTTAACTGTTGCTTATAAATTCCGTATTTCTCCCTTCCCATACGACACATTGTGACTAAATGATCATATCTATTGGTTGAAAGGATCTTAGAAAAGATAGTATTGGTCAAGGTCAAAATTGGTTAGAAGTCAAATCGGAAAGATTGCAGGTTGCTGAACGGATATGAAACTACAGATGAGGAGCTTGAAATTGAAAGTAAGTCAACTGAGTACTGTCAAAATAGTTTTTATAAAATTAAGTCCATTTTCAGCAAACGAAAGTACAAGAAAATATAATAGTAACTAGTGTGCAAACGATAATACCAAAATATAACGGTAATAAGTGTACAAACGACAATACGAAAATATAACAGTAACTAATGTGAAAACGATAATTCAAACAACTTTTAACATCCTCCCACCTTTTCAGTTTCGGTGATCGGATAATTAAAAAAAAAACAGGAATACACAAAAATAAAGAAATTAGCACATTAGGTTTCAGTACCATAGAAAGAACAAATTATTTGTCAAATAGTTTTAACACTAAATTAAAATGAAGAAATTAGAATCCAAAACGTACTGATTGAACAACACTACTTCCACTTCTCGTTTTAAGATCAACAGGAACAGTTTATGCCCTCTCAGGAGTAACAATTCCTTTTCCTCATAAGTATGGTTATCAGCTGCAGGAACAATCTTTACTGAATTAGGTATCGCACTTTGTTGTATAGTTGATTAGATTGGGACACTTCTAAAGGATATACAGCTTGAACTGGTCTGGTGAGTTATCCGGTTACAGTTTTCACCTTGAATACTCGAATAATATTGTCTTTCCTAGGGAAAGTAGCAATGAGGAGTCCCAATGACCAGTCAATCATTTTCTTGTTTTCACTACTTATGACTATGTCCCTTACCTTAGCTTCTCTCACTAGATATTTATGCTTAGGTGATTGTTGAGCTCTAGTAGAATAATGTATACATCTCGAAGCCTCTTTCAGAAATCCTCTCTCAGACGTTGTTGATATCTCTATCCTTTAGACAGGTTGACATTATCCACGTGGTCTAAATCTGGAACTCCCACCATTCGGATATCTTGAAGGAACATGGAGGGTGTTAAGGGAGTCAAATCTTTAGGATCCTCTGATAGATAAGTGAGAGGTCTAGCATTGATCACAGCCTCAGTGTCATACACAATCATAAACATTTCTTCGTGCGTCAAAGAGGCTTTTCCAAGAACTCTTCTTAACAATTTCTTAATTATCTGTACAATCCTCCCACCAGCCACCCAACCAAGCTGCTGTTGGGGGTTAAACTTCCAATGGATTCTAAAGATGGAAGTATCACAAATGACTTGATCCCAGATGATGGATTTCATAAGATTTTCTGTACCAACAAAATTGCTTCCGTTATCATTATAAATTATTGTCAGACGCCCTCTTTTTGCAATGAATCGTCGTAAGCCTAAAATAAAGCAATTTGTCGAAAGACTATGTATCAGTTCGAGATGTATATGAATAACACGTTATACGGCCCTGCCAAATCAATTCCGGTAACTTCAAAGACTAAAGCCTCCCTAATTCTATCTTCTGGAAGAGGTGTAGGGCTGGTCTCAATTCCTTTCGCTGCATTACTTCTACATCGAGCGCATTTTGAAATTACTCGTTAGATGGTTTTTCTACCTCTTAAAATCCAAAATTGTTTTCGTATGATAGCTAACACACCTCGAGTTCCAGCATGCATAAATCGCAGATTTTGTTTTTGAATTAACTTATCAATCGGGCAACTTTCTGCATAAATGCAGCTTTTTGCATAAATGCAGCTTTTTGCATAAATGCAACCACCTGCAACTTTTTAAAGTGAAGCTTAAAATGAATTAATATGAAATTACTTTCATTTTTTGCACTCTGAAGGTCGAAAGTCGAAACATCCAAGCAATCATTCTTAATATCTGTGAATACTTTGAAAAGTGCTTACTATACTAATGTTGATCAATTGGTGTACATAAAAGGGACTAGATTTCTTCCTTTCAATTTCTCCCCAGAAACTCCTTCCTCATTAATTTGAACTTTTGTAGCCGGCCACTCTTCTTCATTCTGTTTTAACCATTAGGGACCGTCAAACCATCTAAACCTCAAATGGGCTTTTACGGAACAACCACGGGATGGGAGATCTATTGTGTCGAGGTCACCTAGTACATGTCTCCATGAATTAATTTTTGATAGCATTCGGATCTCTATAACACGGTTGTTGACAAATATTATTCCACCATGCTCTTCTCTTTGTATCCAAAAGAGTGACGTAGAATAGTCTGTAAAATAGAAGAGAGGAATATTCTTCAAATACATCGCCTTCATGACTGTAGAAGCAAGATGGGCACCGATGCAACAAGTTAATAATTCTTGCCTGGGAATAGACATTTTGTGTAAAGGTGCAACTCTACTTTTCCCTTGGATCAGGTGTATTGTCATTTTCCCATCTATAACTCTTCGAAGGAATACAGCCTCCCCATATCCGGAGTTACGTCAAGAACTTAAATAATACAGTTGTAATAACTGTTGAAACTGCTCACATTTATCTTGTACCGCTGATGCTGTTCTTTTTTCGGCCTTGTACCTCCAAATAAAGAATGAGTAAAATCTTCTGTTTCTATTGACTAATAACCCATATCATCGGCAGTTTGCTTCAAGATGTAAGATCGCTTTGAACCGCTGTCGATAAGTGTTCGAATAGTCTGATTTCCTTTTTTTAACTTGAGCTTTACCGGTATGGTCCGAAGAAAAACTTCTGCTGAATAGCTGTGATTAGATAACGCATTTTGAATTTCCTCCTTTTTTGCTGTGTTCAGAACTTTATCCTTCTTTTGGTTTGCTGGTATTTCTAGACACATTATAACATAATGTTTTTGCCCACGAATCACGCCTTTAACTTTCGGTTTACAAGCTTTTGAGATACTTCTACATTCTTTATTTCATTTCGAATAAATTTCATAAGGTCATTGAGACGATCTTTTGGTGCGTCTCATAATTTCGGATATCTCTGCCAGACTCTCGGGAATACACAATTCTCGACTAGAGGAAATAAAACTGCTTCAAACTTTTTTGTGGTTATTCCCAATGATTCCAATGCTTTTACGTGTGATTCAAGTTTATCATAGAGAGATGATAGAGAAAACGAAGAATTTGAATTGGAGTTCTTAATCACTAGTGTAAGTAATTCCCTGATGTAAAACTACATTAAAATGCCCTCTTTTCCCAAATCTGAATTCAAAACTTTCAATCACCTTGGGATAGTTTTTAGCTGTCGCCGGATAACTTTGAACTAGGGAATTTGGAACAGTACACTGTAGAAGATATTGGAATTTGTCACTTGGATCAATGTTCTTATGTTCGTCAGTATTTTTAAACATCGATCAAACAATAACCAGCTCTTGACACGTACTTACCGAATTCAATTTGGGGAAGTCTGATCTTTCGGCCTTCTGTTTGTTGACATAAATTAGAGCCATTTTCCATTTCTTTAACTCGTTTGTTGAATTTAGGACCCTTTTTAAGGCAATCATTAAGGGAAGGTGAATCTTTCCCACACTTGAAGCATCACGTCCGGGTCACCACTTGTTACGAGACTTACCTTGAATCAAATTATTCAATCGTTCTCTACAAAATACACTTTATTTTATCTCACAACATACATTGAAATATTAACACGGCTGCCTTATCAGACATTCTTTTTGGGAATGAACACAGAGATCGAAGCTGTGCGATATCTCTCATAATGTTGCCATTATCATCAAATAAAATTACTCGAAAATATAATAGTAACTAGTGTGCAAACAATAATACGAAAATATAACAGTAATAAGTGTACCAACGATAATACGAAAATATAACAGTAACTAATGTGCAAACGATAATTTGAACTATTTTTAACACTACCTTTACTTGAAACTTTAATATGTAAGAGACGTAAAAACGTATTTGTTTATTTCGAAGGGTAATTTCTTTTTTGAAAAAGCACTCTGGAATATAGATTTATGGACAAGGATTTGTGTAGAAAGCATTAGAAAGCACCGGTTCAAAATCAGAAAAATAAATAATATATTTCATCTTAAAAAGATGAAATTATATTCTTTTTGATGGCCAATGTCGAATATTTCCTTCAAATAACATATATCCGAAATATTATTACGAAGCAAACGGTAGTCAAAGTCTAAAAGTCACGAAATACACCGACGAGCCAAAAGATTATGACCATCCCCACATTTTTCAATGAACTCGTCTGGATAACATAGAGGGCAAGTGATTAAATGGGAATGGTATTTAGCTGCTCCTGGAGAAGGTAAGTAATCATTCCTGCACTTACTTTTTCGAGTAATGGGAAAGGCTGCTGGATCTAAACGAAAGGATCTAATCGAATTTGATAGATGGCAGATCGTAATGGCCCGAAGACTCGGGACGAGTATCACCGAAACTGCACGATTGGTAGGTTGTTCACAATCTGCCGTTATTAGTATTCATGCAAAGTGGATAAATGACGGTGACACCAGCAGTAGACGCCAAGGTGTTGGTCGTCCACCTGTCATCAAAGAAAAAGGACATCGGAGACTGTCCCGCTTGGTAAAGCAAAATCGGCGCGAGACAATTTCTCAGTTGATCGCCCAATACAATGCAGGTCCAAGCACAAGTGTTTTGGAACACACAGTTCAGAGGACACTGTTGCATATGGGACTGTGCAGCAAACGTCCCACTCATGTGCCTCTGTTGACCAAGCGTCATCGTCAAATACGCCTACAGTGGGCCAGGGAATATCGAGACTGGACCATGGATGAGTGGAAGAGAGTTGCCTGCTGAGATGAATCCAGATTTCTCATCCATCACGTCGATGGTCGCTTCAGGGTACGCGACTGCCAGGCGAAACGTTGCTCCCCTCTTGCACAGCAGGTCATACACAGGCTGGTGGTTGCGGTATTATGCTTTGGGGGACGTTCTCTTGGATGACTCTGGGACCCGTAGTTGTGGTAGAACAGACCATGAATGCTGTGAACTATCTTAGCATTATTGCGAATCAGTAACACCCTTACATGTCGTCTGTCTTCCCAACTGGAAATGGAATCTTCCAGCAGGACAATGCCCCATGTCACAAAACTTGGATTGTGTTGGAGTGGTTCGAGGAGCATACTGATGAATTCCACTTAATGTCCTGGCCACCTAACTGGCCGGTTAGAGCACATTTGGGGTGTCATGGAGCGGCATCTCAGAGCTCAAACACTACCATTTCCGAATATCTCGGCTTTGTGTGACCGCTGCTTAGACATTTGTTACAGCCTGTCTCCAGTTATGTACCAAGAACTTGTGGCATCTATGCCCAGGAGAGTTGAAGCTGTTTTGCAGGCCAAAGGCGGCGTAACGCGTTGAGTAGGTGGTCATAATGTTTTGGCTCTTCAGTGTATAACTAATAAAGTTGTTAACACGATGCTAAATTTGGGTGTTATTTTTTTCGAGAAACAAAATTGTCCACCATCTCATCAGTACTAAATTAAAGATCACCACACCTTAGAAAAATAACAGTTACAAGCCAGAAACCAGATGATAAAACAAATCTACAGTCATTTTGGATAAATAAACGTCCACCCTCATCAGAATCAAAATAGAAAAAAAAACATATGCGAAGTAGCTCTAGGTCAGAAACAAGATGATAAAACTAATATGCAGCTATTTTTTTTTGTGAAATATGCTTCCACCCTCAACAGGTCAAAACAGACAAAAAAAAATGCTTCTGCATAGTAACTCTAAGCAAGAAGTAAGATGATATAAACTAATTTACAGTTATTTTGTGATGAAATAAATATTATCTTCCTTCGGAAGAAATTATAAAAAACTGCTGCTGTTAAGTATTTATAAGCCAGAAACCAATTGAGTTAAAACTAATTTTCAGCTATTTTGGAGTGAAATAAACGTTCACTCTCCCCCCTCCCCTTATCAAGACCAAACTAAAAAATACCGCACCACCGAATTAACTTTAGACCAATTTTTTTAAACTTGTTTTATCTTTATTAGTTCTCTTTTGAAGCTTTTAGTATTTGATTACCTGTTCGAGCAGTTATATCTTTTAATCTATTGGCATGATGCTTAAAAGAGCGGAAAAAGGAATAGGTATCCGTATGTTACTTACCCTGTAATACGACTTGCAAAATCTCCAGTCTCATTTGTATCGTACCAGCTTATGTCTTGCTTCAGCACGGATTGCATGAACAGGCAACGGATTTTAAATGCCTGATTGGCTGCGGCCAAGCTGAAGAAGGTTACCATGATGTAGTTACACAGAAGAAAAGCGCCTCCAAATCCAGCATTCCATATGCACAGTTTTGCAGTTTCGCTCAAAAATTCGTCTGTCGTTCTAAAATACAAGGTGCGTTCCATAAGTAATGCGACCAAATTCATAAAAAATCATTTATTGAACATATTTGTACAATTAGTTACAAATTTTCAAAATAGCATCCTCTAGCATCGATCGGTATATTTCTGTAGGCGGTGTTTCCATGCTTGGAAGGCATCCTTGAAGGATTTCTCCAGGATGTCCCTTAGAGCCGATGTAACATGAGCCTGGTTGCTTTCAATCGCGTCCCAATGCTTCCCCTTCAGGACACTTTTTAAGCAAGGAAACAAAAAAAAGTATAGGGGAACCAGGTCAGGTCTGTAGGGAGGCTGGGGAACCAATGGTGTGTGTGTGTTCTGGCCAGGAAATCGTTGTCAACGAAGGCACTATGGCTTGGCGCGTTGTCGTGATGAAGTTTCCATGTGTCCTTGATGTCACTTCGGCAGCGCGCGACCCTCCTTTTCAGCTTTTTGAGCACTTCCAAGTGAAAAGCTGCGTTTGCAGTGGTCCCGGTAGGTACGAATTTGTGGTGGACAGTGCCTCTGACGTTAAAGAAGACAATGAGCATGGTTTTGTTACTGTCATGGATTTGATACTTGTGCCATTGGAGAACTTGTGATTTGGACAAGCTATCACTCCCTGAGGCCTACTGAATTAATAGAAACGTTTTGGTGGCGGAATTCCCAAGTTTAACGCGAAATTTGATAACGTAATGTTGCTCCATAGAACGATCCAGCACGCCGCGTTATATTAGCTCAAAACGGGATTCACGGGAACGTACGTCCTGACTCTCTGGTTGCTCGGAGGCGACTGAGAACGGGTGCTTTATGAAGCTAACACCCCCGTCCACCTAACCCAACAGGTTTAAGTGCGCTGCGGTGTATAGTCACGTCTAGAACAAAATAGATCGCATTACTTATGGAACGCACCCTGTGTTCATATTAATCATATACACAATATCCTTTATATCGTGACTGAAAAGCAACCAACAAATTATCCTGTAGATGGGAATGGAAATATAGAGCAATTTTGGTATATAGAGAAAAGTTGGACAAAACCGGGTAGGCGGATAAAACCGGGATCCGGCTGTTTTGGCTAGATTAAGGCCCGGTGCACACATCCGGTTTTTCAATGTGCGGCTCCCCTGCGGCATCGAAGCCCAATTATGCACACATAACCGTGAAATGACGTAAGTTCTCATTTCGCGCCATTCGCAATAAATATTCTATCGAAGAAAACGTGTTTATTTCGCTTACTTGATGTAAAAAATGTATATTTTGTAACAAAATAGACGTTACTGGATCCAACTATTTATTAATTGTTATTTATAATTCACTTATTTATTAAAACAAGGTACTTCAGACCGGAGAATCGGAGGCGGAGTCGTGGGGAACTGCGATACAAATTGCACGCAAGTTGGACGTGCGTCGCAGCAGCGGCTTCCGAAGCATGTGTGTACTACTCCATTGGATCTAATGTATCTCAGACCGCCCTTGCTGCAGCGGCGCCGCACGTTGAAAAACCCGATGTGTGCACTGGGCCTATTACTGCTATCTGTGGGATAATGCATGAAACAAGTTGCAGACAGCCGCCATGTTATTTGGAGTTCAATGAAAGGCAGTGCATTCTAAATAGGGAGTATACCGATGTTATGAGTTAATTATTAAAATATTGTGACTGTGGGGTATACAATATCCAGAATTTGAGCTACAGGGGAATTTAAAACGTACCCCATATCATCACGACCCCCGCGTGAAGACATACGGGTCAAGTGAACGAATCTATCTGTTGAATTCATCGACCTTATAATGAAATAAACGGAATATGTGCTCGCAGCTTCATGCTTTCTTTTTCTTTTGCTCGTTTTGTAGATCTGTCACGTGGTTGTGGGGAAAAACATGGATCCTAATCTATATAAATAAGAATGGAGTGTTTGTTTGTACATTCAATATTTTCGACCCATTTCAAGTTTTCTATCCGTTTTGGACCCTTCTGATGCCGAATCCGACCTTTTCTCGTTTGGTGTCTGTCTGTCTGTCTGACCATCCGTCTGTCTGTCTGTCTGTATGTTGTGCCCTATACACGTCCACGCGGTTTAAGATATTTTCATGGAAATTTACATACAGTGAGTACTTATCTTCATTTAGTGAGTGGAATTGGTTGCGAAAGTCTGTCTGTCCGACTTTCTGTTCTATGCTCGATTTCGTGTTTGTGTGTTTGTGTATGCATCACATGAATTGTATTCCCGATATTTGATTGCAGTGTATTTTATTTTATACATTATCTAATAGTTTAGGGAATGCAATATTATACATTTCTTTATTGTTATATTTAGATGAGTTCCATGCTAAAACACCCGAGTAAGTATACTTAAATCAACCATAATTTGGTAGTTTTGGAAAAAATGGAATGTCTATTGAATATTACGATTACTTCGATTGTTTTACCAGTACTGCTAAAAAAGTAATTATTCTTCAAAAAATTATATTTTTTAATGGAATTTCAGCTCTGATACTTCATTTATTTCGAGTCTTATATTTGTTCTTTGCGCAATGAAAACGATTTCGTAATATTTGAGACAGACGATATTTTTCTACGAAACGAGAATGAACAATATCGCGTGAGCAGTGATATTTTCTGTTTCTTTCGCTCTGAATTAATTTCACATTTCTAAATTTTGTGCACTTTTAGTTGTAAATTGTGGCAACTGTGCGAGATCAAGAGATAAAAACGAATCACAAATTAATATCGTTAGAACAATTTTTCCGACATCTTTTATTTTGTTCTATTTTACTGTTTTCTGTTTTAAATATTTATTATTTTAATAAATATGTTTTCCTTCTCATCACACCCAACAGCACCACAAAGTATTAGACTTAAAAATGTTAGGTAAGTCAGAGTAAATTTTCAGTAAATTTTAAGTGTAGTTATGCCATTATTGAAAGAATAATGCCGTTATTTAAAGAATAATGCCGTTATTGAAAGAATAATAATGTTTAAAAATCCAAACTAGAACTTTTTCCAACATTAAAAAATTCGCTGTAGAGGAGAAGATTGCAAATTTTCACAATGTCGCATACCGGAGGCAAGAGTGCCACAAGTAAAAAAATATTGTTTTGTTGACTATGAGTGCGAGAGCACTCGCCGTAAATCGTAATTTTAATTAATTGAGTTGAACATGAAAATAACTTAAGAAAGGGAATTCCAAATCTTCCTATAAATCGTGTTTTATAGTAGTAACCTTAGTATCAACTTTCGTCTTTTTGTAGCTTTGTCATACAGCAATTGTGCGATGTATGTGAAATGTATTACATGAATGGATATGCATGTGTAGGATTTGTGTCCAAAGTAAGTTGTAGAAAATATAAAGATGGCGAAAGGTGTTGAAATAAATTTTTATTCTTCAAAAAACGTAAGTCATTATATATTTTGATTATTTCTTCAATCTAGAGTAAACGAATTCAAACCGAGTAAGGTCGGGTATTTTGCTAGTGTGGAATAAATTACTGATTGTTAAAGTGATTATCCTGCGTGATTGAAAACACTAGTCACACTGCGACAGCAAATCGGCCCAAGTTCATACGTAAGAACACGATACTATGGTCACGTTCATATGAGGCGTTTCAACGCGCATATAAAATTTTTTTTGAAATTAAATATTAAAATTAGAATTAAAACGTTATTATGTATAAAATAAAATTAAAACTATATTATATATAAAATAAAAATTAAAACGCTATTATGTATAAAATTAAAACTTTTTTTAAAATTAATATTAAAACGTTAAATTATGTTTTTTTATTCCTCTAATTCAAGTTTCCATCTTTGCGACCTTGAAGAGCGGGACCTCGCTAGCATCGCCAAACGCGCTTTTTACCCGCCTCATGTGAACGGGGCCTTATACTTTGGAGATCTTGAGACACGACTCTGACCACATGCTCCGGTCGATAGTTTATTTATGAAATGTACTAATGAAAACGTAAACACATCCTTTTGTGGCTTTGATGCTGCTTTTAGTCGAGTTTATCATTGGACTACAAAAAAAAGTTAGTGATAAATAATCTATGACGAACCACATGTTTCCCATACATTTTCCCGTGTAGCAGACCTTATCGAACACAACCTTTCGCACCTATTCAGGAATCATTTGAACCAAGGCCAACAAGGTGTCGGGCTATACGACTTCCGTCGTCCCTTTTATCAGATGTTTAAAATAAATAAATTTTGCTAAACTTATTTACAGCGTTAAGGACTACAGGTACAGCTACACTCTACGTTTATGACTGATGGCAACGGCTTGGCGATTTTTTATGGCGCACTTCTAGTAGCGAGTTACGATAAATTAAGGCAACCCATCTTTCGTTGCTGTTGTTGTGGTTTTCACGGCAACCTCGGCAAACGGAAACTTTCAATTTTCATTTTGAATATTCTAGAAAGTTCTTCCAAAATCCGTTAAAATCGTTTGATTTCATTGATTTGTTTGAAATTTTTTCTTTCCTCCCATTGGTTATTTTGTTTTTAAAATATCCTTTTATTGCATTGGTCCTTTTAAATCGTTTTCTGTGATACCATTGGTCCATTTATTTGTATTTTGACAGTTGTGGAATTTTTATTTTGTTGTAATAGTTTTCACGACAGGTTTAAGAGTTTTGTTTTTTTGACCATTTTCGTTTTCATTATTTTTTTACGAGAGAATTCTGACGTTATCAGGTATTATTTCTTGCTTTTTTTCTTTTGTAAATCTTTTTCTTTTTCAACATGCTCACTGTATTTAGTGTAATTGATAAGTTTCAGGGTATTCTTACCATTCGTAGCTTAGTTTCTCTGCTGGTTCACAAATGTGTTTTGATATGTGATTAAGCTTACTGCTTTTTGTGAAATTTTTTTTAAAATATACTTTTTAAAACGTTCTGAAATGTGCTTAAAAAGTGTGTTGTAAAAAGAAAAAAAAATGTGACAGGAAAAGAGTTAAGAAATAATTCTTTCTTTGGCGACTTTAGAAGTGCGCCAAAAAAAATCGCCAAGCCGTTGCCATCAGTCATAAACGTAGAGTGTAGCTGTACCGGACTACATACTCGTCGTGTTTCATAAAGCGTGTTTTGTGACAAGCAGTACGTATAATGAGCTGGTGAGCTTTGAATATAAAAATTAACAACACACCAAATGCTTGAAATACACGTTGAAACAAAGCACATTTTAGAATTTTAAATCTGTTATTCAAATTTGATGGGAACTCTGCACCTCTGCGAATATTCTTCTTTCTGTTACCCTGCTTATTCTGCTTTTAATTGTATCATTAATTACTACACTTCTTAATAATGGTATAAAGTCAAAAGTAGATGGGGTGGAGTGGTCGTTCACGGTAAGACGTTTATCGTCAACTAATTTTTGTCGCCAAATCAAGATGGCAGCCGAATTCCGTAACATCAGATAGGGTTGCCATAACAAAAACGGCAGACGTAAAGAAAATACGCAAAAGGTGACGGTTACCATATTTGGCGACAAATCGCCTTCTTACCGTGAACGACCACTCCACCGTAGATTGAATTTTAATCGGATTTATGCACTTTCTCCTAAAACATAAAATTTAAATGCGTAAAATACAGTCATATGAAAAGAAATGCATATACATCACGGAAATCAAAAGGAAAAACAATTAAAACATTTATAATTCTCAATTTAATAATTTAACTTTGCTTTTGTAAAGATGCTCCACATCCCTAACAAGTATGAAACTATAAGAGTGATGATCTCCATTAGAAAAATGTTTTCAGTTAATATATGTATAAAAATGTGCAAGTTCTGATCAAAGAGGTACGATTAACAAACTCAAAACATCAAAAGTGATGAAAAATGAAAAATTCCTTGATATCGAGTACTGATTTAGGCACTTTTTTAAGATTTACTATAAAAATCAAGCGTTACTTACATGCTGGCATTTGAAAAATTCCTGTTAACGGCATCGTAAACAATTAATTTATCAATCACTTCTCCGAAGATGATCATGACAGCTGGCATTGACGCTCCAGAAACTAATGCTATTACAATTGCAATTGCAAGTAAAACCTTATCAAATGCACTTGCGTATCTAAACTGAAAAATTAATGGATGTCAGGAAAATGAAAAATATTTAGTAATATTTCACTATAGTACGTGGCGTAGAAATTGACATTAATTGTATAATGGCAAATGACAACAAATGTTTTAAATTAATATTAAATCAAACGCTGGTTAGGTTTGCATTTAACTTAAATGTTTTGAGTTTTTGAGCTGTATGATATTTTTTTTAAAATTCATATGGAATAACTCACTACTCATATGAAAATTTTCAGCTATCGATTGGCAGAAGGAAACCAGAAATTTAAAAGATCCAAATTACTGTAAAAAGGAAATGTGAGCAAACAGAAACAAGCAAACATATTGTGCCGCATAAATATACCGAAACACTATGATAAAGTAAATGAGATGCATCGGAACTGAAAGTTAAGAAATTAATTGTGGCAGCATGACTGAGGAGAGAAGGCTTTTCTCTTCATTTTATCGAAAATTTGAATTATTTTCACTAGTAAAATGCACACAAAATGCTACTCTTTATATATTTAATTTATTATATTTAAATTGGAGGCACAAGAAATGACATTTAGATGGCTATATTAATAATAAATGGATTTAAATATGGTATTGTAGCCCTCTTAGAGCTACAAGACAAGAGATGAAAACAAGCAATTCTTCCAAGTAATAATATTTATTACAGCATGCAAAGAACGAACATATTGACTACAACAGAACTGCTGCTCAACTGCTTTTTTTAAATCAGAAACATAAGCAGAACATCAATCTTTCGTTTGCAAGAATTTATATTCTTTTTTAATTGGTATTGCCAGGTTTTGATGTAGAGCCTTTAAGAAAAGAAAGATTATACTCAGCATTCATAGATGCTTCGTGGTTATATTGACCGCTACATCACTCCCTTCCCAGTAACTAAGTTACGATGAAGAGAGGAGCAGGAATAAGATCAATTTACAGTTATATACAAATTATTAAAGTATCTAAAGAAAATCTTATTTTACAATAATCCAAAATTCTTTTTTAAAACATCTTGAAATATAACAATATATGTATATACAATATATGATATGGATAAAAGAAATAATAATATATAGTTAAAGTTAACAATAATTTGTACATTCAGTCTCTAAAACGAACAGGTCGTTGAATCTTTCTTCCAACATGAGAAAATTTTTGTTCTAGAGGTTTATCTTTGGTAACGTCCGGTGTATCAGCTTGCACAGGTACTGGTGGTTCTGGAAGCTTTTCATCGGCGGCCAAAATGTAAGCAGGTTTAAGCCGGTCAATAGAAATGTTAACTTCTTAACCTTTTATACAGACTAGGAAGTATTTCTCAGTTTTCAGAATCACTTTGAAGGGTCCTTCATATGGAGGCTCAAATGGCTTCTTGACTCTGTCTGTTCTGATGAACACATGGGAACACGTTTTGAGATCCTTTTGTATAAATGCTTTGAATTTATTTCTGTGCCTTGTAGTTTTAGGTTTGAACGACTGCATCTGCTCTTGTAATTTGTGCAGAAACGTCTCTGGCGTCGTAGAAATAGTCGGATCATCAAAAAATTCTCCAGGAAGTTTTATGGTTTTTCCATAAACCATTTGTGAGATTGAATGTTCAGAATCCTCTTTTATAGCTGCTCTGAGGCCCAAAAGTATAGTTGGAATAGATTCTGTCCATCGAAGAGTATTGTGTGACCGTATAGCTGCTTTCAGTGTCCTATGAAGTCTTTCGATTTTGCCATTACACTGTGGATGATATGCAGTTGTATGTTTAAGTTTCATTCCACAAATAGCTGCCAAGGTTCTAAAAAGTTCGGATGTAAATTGCAAACCTCGGTCTGTGATGACTTCGTATGGTACTCCAAATCGGGTTATCCAACCTTCGTAAAATGATCTTGCCACGGTTTCGGAGGTTATATCACGTAAAGGGATAACCTCCATCCAACTAGTAAAGCTATCTATGCAAGTTAAACAGTAAACAAAGTCATTAGATGGTGAGTAAGGTCCAATGATATCAATATGAACTGTGCTGAATCGTTCATCCGGTTCTTTGTAGGTTCCTAATGGTGAGTTAGTGTGCCTCGTAATTTTGTTTTTCTGGCAACCGATGCATGTTTGCGACCATTTTCTTACGTCTTTCCGAATGTTTGTCCAAATAAATCTTGATGTCATTTGTTTCACTGTTGCTTTGATACCTGGATGGGCTAAACCATGGATTTTATCAAACATTATCCTTCTAAATATTAGAGGTAAAAAGGGTCTAATGGTTGAAGTTGAGGTATCACACCAGAGAAGTTTTCCTGACGGAAGTGGATATTGCTTAAAAGCGAATAAAGTATTATTGCGTAATTTGTTAAGCTCTTCACAGTCAATTTGTTTATCTGCAATTGCATCATAATCTAACCCGATTACGGATTCTATCCTAGACATTGAGTCTGCAACAACGTTTTCATGTCCACTGATGTGGCGTATTTCTGTTGAATACTGTGATATATATTGAAGATGTCTCAGTTGTCTAGGCGAAGCCTTTTCGTTTTTCTGATTAAAAGCAAATATAATTGGCTTGTGATCGGTATATATAGTAAAATTCTGTCCTTCTAACATATGTTTAAACTGCTTAATTGAGAGGTAGATTCCTAAAAGTTCCCTATCGTATGTGCTGTACCGTGTTTGTGTTTCGTTGAGTTTTTTTGAAAAAAATGCGATCGGTTTCCAATTTCCTTCTTCAAACTGCTGCAAAACAGATCCTACAGCGAAATCTGAGGCATCTGTAAATAAAGCTAAAGGCAAATCAGGATTAGGAAATGTTAATAATGCGGCATTCGCTAAATCTTGTTTGCATTTTTCAAACATTTCTTTAGTTTCTTCGGTCCACGGAACTTTTCTCGTGTCTTTTTTTCTTGCTCCACGTAAATAATCGTTTAGTGGTGCTTGAGTATTTGCAGCGTCTTTTAAGTAACGACGATAAAAGTTAATCATGCCGAGAAAAGTGCGCAATTGATGAATTGTTTCAGGCAATTTATAATCTAATATTGATTGAACTTTAGCAGGAAGTGGGCGTGAACCTTCTGGTGTAATTAAATACCCTAAAAATTCCAATTTCTTAACTCCTAACTCTGATTTAGAAATATTTATTCTTAAACCATATTTTTCCAAGCGATTAAAAACTAATTTCAAATTATCTTTATGTTCATCTATAGTTGAAGAGGCTATCAAAATATCATCTAAATAAGGAAATACGAAACTCAATCCACAGAAAACTTCATTAATAAAGCGTTGAAATGTGGAAGGCGCGTTTCGTAAACCAAAACTCATAACATTAAATTCGTAAAGTCCGAAAGGTGTAATAATCGCAGTTTTTTGCTTATCTTCTTCAGCAATCGGTATTTGAAAATACGCTTTAAATAAATCAATTTTTGAGAAAATCTTCTTACCTTTTAAAATATGCTGGAAATCTTCAATTCTCGGTATCGGATAACGATCAGGAATAGTTTGTGCATTTAACCTTCTATAATCACCACACGGCCGTAATGTACCATCTTTTTTATGCACTAAATGCAGTGGACTAGCCCATGGCGATTTTGAAGGTCGAATTATGTTATTGTCTAGCATATATTTAAATTCCTGTTTCGCAATTTCTAACCTTTTGGTATCTAACTGTCGAGCTCTCGAATATACTGGCTGACCTTCAGTGGCAATATAATGTTTGACATTGTGCGGAGTATTATTTATCAACAGATTAGGTTTCATCAAATTTGGGTACAAGGAAATGATATCAGAAAAATTAGAAGACTGATTCATAACACTTAAATTATTTTCTGCCTCTATAGATGAAATTTCACCAGTTACAAAAAGGTTAGTTAGTCCATCAATAAGGCGTTTTTTGTTAATATCTACCAACAATTTGAACTTATTTAAGAAGTCAGCTCCAAGTATTCCTTTATCCACTTTCGCTATTATGAAAGGCCACTGGAAATCACGGCGAAGTCCCAAATTGAGTGTCAAAATTTTATGTCCGAAAATTTGAATTTCGGAACCATTAGCTGCATAAAGTTTAAAAGAATTACATACTTTATGTTTTTCTGAAGCTGGAATGATTGATACATCCGCTCCACTATCAACTAGAAAGCGCAAGCCGGTGTTCTTGTCCCTCACAAATAAACGGTAATTGCGGCAATCTTGAATATCATCAGCAGCAGAGCTCGCCGTTCCTTCTACTGCTGACTTATGTTTTCCGTCGACTTCCAACTGCAAGGACCTTTGCATTTGTTTGGATAACAATTAGCTCCGAACTTGAAATGGTAATAGCAATATTTGCCTTCTGGGTAGAATCGCTTTTTCGATCGACTTCTATTTCGCCTCATATTTGGAACACGAATGTCAGTTCTAGATTGTCTGTCAATGTTCAGAGCAGAGATTTGTTGTTCTAAAGAAGAAATTTTTTCGAGGATTTTGGTTGTTTCCGAGTTATGGGGGGTTGCAGAAAAAAGTTCCGTTTTCGGATTCATTTCCAAAATTTTATCAGCCATAACTGAAAGATTATCAAGGCTTTCTACGCTCACCAACAAAATGTTCTGAATGGATTCTGGTAATTTTTCGAGCCATAACGTGCGTAAAACCTTCTCGGAGATGTTCATTCCGCCAAGCGATTTCATTTTACGTAGTAATTGACTAGGCTTTACATCACCTAGTGAAATTCCAGTAAGTAGACGCTTGATACTTTTTTCTTCGCTTTCTTGAAAAGTATTTAAAAGTCTTTCCTTTGCTGCAGAATACTTGTCACTTCGACCACTTCGGATTATGTCCCAGATGTTTTCAACCACTTTAGGTTCCATCTGTGCAACCAGGTAATTGAATTTCGTTTCCTCTGTCACAATATTCGCGATAGAAAACTGGGCTTCCACTTGATAAAACCAAATTTCAGGTTTTTCTTCCCAAAATGGAGGAATTTTGATGCTTACGCGATTTGTTTCCAGGTTCAAATCAGCTTTGTCAACTTTTGTCTCCATGCTTCCTTTTTGGGCGGGATCAGTATCAACCATTTTTGCTCGTTCTGCTGATTCAGAAAATATTGTTATTCCGGGTCACCAATTTGTAGCCCTCTTAGAGCTACAAGACAAGAGATGAAATCAAGCAATTCTTCCAAGTAATAATATTTATTACAGCATGCAAAGAACGAACATATTGACTACAACAGAACTGCTGCTCAACTGCTTTTTTTAAATCAGAAACATAAGCAGAACATCAATCTTTCGTTTGCAAGAATTTATATTCTTTTTTAATTGGTATTGCCAGGTTTTGATGTAGAGCCTTTAAGAAAAGAAAGATTATACTCAGCATTCATAGATGCTTCGTGGTTATATTGACCGCTACAGTATCATTTGTAAATATAAAACACTGTCATTGTATTAAAAATTGAGAAGCTATGCTTAAAACGAAACTTAAAAATTTTCACAGCATTGAAATTTTATTTTAAATTATTTCAGATTTTGAACGCATTGAATTGGGTTTCGAATACTGTATTTCCATAAAAAAGAAAGGGGAAGAGAGATAGATTTAGGCAGGAATCGCGGCTTAAGAATCATTAAAAACTCGATGGAATAAAATATCGTCATGTACGTAATGAGTAGTGAGTGTTAAATCTATCGTGACCTCTTATTTTCAAATATTTCCATGGTGTGAGAAATTGGAGTCTGAGGTACTAGCTCAGGTGTTGACTTCGTCATCTTACTGTGGTTTAAAATTACAAGGTTCTTCCGTCGGATCTTTCCCTTCGGGATTGATCCCGGACCGTCGTTAACAGAAAGTTTTGTTGTTTTTGTACCAACTACCTATGTATCATACGCAAAAATTTAGCATGAAATAACTTGATGCTTACGAGGGAACAAAATCCAACCGGTGGAAGCGATGGCTTTTCAATTTTTTCGTTGTCTGCCCTGAAAGAGGATACACAAGTTATAAGCACATTGTGAATAGGTCTACATGTCGTTATGTATTTTCGCACAGTAATCATTGCACAAATTGAAATTAGTTTAAATTGTACTTTTCAGCAAAATTACTAAGAGCGACCACTTTCTTCAAGCTACTTGTGAGCTGTAGACGTAGTAGATTCGATCCCTGAAACTAACCTGGATGTATTTCTCTTCTGTCCAATGTATATGGTCGGAAAAAGTGTGAAGCCACGTAAGTCCATAGAATTTAATTTAGGGTTATTTTGTCAACATGCGCAGAAAAATTAGCTGAATATGTCTAGTCACTTGTTAGATTTTTCAACTAGAGAGTATATTAAATATACTATTTTAGTGAAAAAAACTAGAACTAGACAGGTGCAGATGATTTTCTGAATGATGATTTGATGAATCATCTGCATCTGTCAAGCATATGTATATTATATTAAATATACTACCTATTTGAAAATTAAGAATTGACTAGAACTAGACAGATTCAGGTGATATTTCTGCGCAAGTTGGCAGAATAACCTAAAATCAAATTTTTTTAACTTACGTGGTTTCACACTTTTGCCGACGATATGTTGTCCTACTGTACATTGCGTATGTTTTCTCAGGGAATTATTTCCATTACAGCGCTAATCTTACGAGAAGTTAGCGATATTGTATTGACTGAATATTGAAAAGTTGTAGAAGCTGGACTACACATGACGTAGTTTGAGTTGTGCTCTAATATTATAAAAGGAAGTGTTTGTGACGAATCTATGCACTTACAGTAACGAGATTTGGCACACAGGTAGTCCAATTTTTTTCCAATTTTAGGGTCAAGGCGAATTTTAAAATTTAATGTAGAACATTTTAAAATGAATTTAATGAAATTGAATTATTATTGTTTTCTTTGGAATCGCAACAGCATTAAGAGATGGCAGATTCTAAATTTATTTTTTCCATTCCGGAATTATTTTCCAGCAAACGATAAAAAACAAAGTTTTGGCTTTAGTTAGGAAGTTCTTTTTTCTATCTTCTAGACCGTTAGAGTAAAAATTTAAACGTATTTGAAATCTGCTTAAAATATCACGTTAGATTGATACCTAAATACATAATTTTCTTTAAATAAATAAAATTTTTAAATTATATATATTTAATATTTTTGCAGGAGAATGTTACGCCACTCCAACATTCGTGTTCCAAAAATAAACAGATTACATTTCCTGCCCTCTTACGATTTCAGCAAAAGAAAGCAAAGAAAATAAAAAACATTTTAGCTGGCATTATTTAGTTCTTTTTTGTAAAATCGGAATTGCTAGGTTTGGATATAAATGAAAAATTAAAATTAATATATTTTCCCAAATAAAATGATTTCTTTTAGAGTGTGTGTGTGTGTGTGAGGGAAAAAAGTTTAAGCAATTTAATTATATTTTAATTAAAAAACTATTTTCAGGCAGGCAAAGAAATAAATCGGCATATAAAATAAACTAGCAAGATAATTTATACATGAAACGTATATGTTATAAAATAATACTTTAAATCTATTTGTGTATATATGCATCACTGACTGTAAAATGTACATGAAATATCAAAAGTAATATTTTCCTAAATTATAAATCGTCTTCATCTGACCGTTATTCAGAATTAAGTGGTGCTGTCATCGGATCTTTCCCTTCAGGATTGATCCCGGACAGTCGCCAATAGCCCACTGTGGTGGTTAATTGACTACCTACCTACCAGAAGTTAAATAAAACAATTATCTTAGTGACAAAATACTTTTAAACGTGAATTATTTTATTTGTAATATTAAACACATTTATCTTTTCAGGAAAACAAGTAAAATAAATTAGATAAATAATGTATAAATAAAATATTACAAAAGAAAAATTTAATCGATTAGGCTAAATATACATCACAAACTTAAAATATTTGTTGAAAAGTTATACAAATGAAATAAAACTAGTATCGTGTCATTTGCATAAAATGCATAAGCAACATAAACGCAATCAAAATCCGAACTTACCCATCTTTGTTATCCTTTCTTGCACCTATATTCTCTGTGTCCTCAAAACCCTTATTTACATATCGTACATTCAAACCCTCATCTTTAAAATTCACTCCATGATCTATTTTGCCATTGAAAACCGGACTCGATGCATCTTCTTGAATCGACATGCTGAAGATCTAAGCTGATTTCTTGTGCATAAACTGCAGAAAATGCACACAGCAGATTATGCTAATGTGATGAATCCCACCTTGCGTTCTTGTTGAGGTCTGCTAAAGTGGGTGACACTCCCGTTGGAATGTCACTAATTGAGCAATTTCGTCAATTATATTTTGCCTAGGCATCAGTTTTGCGGCGTTTTTACGCATCAACCATTCAGTCTTCCCCTTCTTTTGAATGTTCAGTTTTATCCTATCAGGTCTATCGTTATCTGTCTCCTCCCACTGTTTGTCCAGAGATAACACAGAAATCTCCATTGCAAAATATGGGGGAAATATTATTAAGAATAAGATATTGGTAAGATAAATTATTTTCGTAGGGTACAATGAATTTGTACGTGCATTACTTTTATTTTTTAAATAAATTGCCTTTCTGGAATTTGTTTATGGTACGCCTTATTTGTACACATAAACATTCCAAATTTTTTTAAATACGATAAAAAATAGGGAATTGCAGACTTAATCGTAACTTTACTTTAGAAGACCCATGTCTACTAGATGCATCGAATGTCATTGTCACATTGGACCATGAAAACTAGGCCACGTTGTTGACATTTTTGAATCGTTGACAGGGGACTACAGATAAATCGTCGACAAAAAATACCAACTTTTTATTTCTCTTAACCTTTGGCGTTAAATAATAATATAGAAATATTGCATTAATAATGAAGCTCTATAAATAGTTTTTGATTGATCTGAACACATCGAACCTAAAGTGCATTGACATTCGTAAAAGCAATTTCAAATAACAGCTGTGTCATAAATTCGAAAGAATTATTCTTAGAAATTACAAACTCAAGAGTAATATTAACGAAGTTCGTAGGAAATAATGTTCTTTATAATATTGAAAGAGAAGGAAAATAAAGTTCATTACAGTATTGAAAGAGAAGGAAAATAAAGTTCATTACAGTATTGAAAGAGAAGGAAAATAATGTGTAATAGAATGAAAATAATGTACAAATAGAATGTGCAAACACACGCACAGATAAAATAATTTCTTTAACGTCGGTTTAGAAATGATAAAGATTAAGAATATGTTATTTATAAAAACCTTTAAAATCTTCATCTGTTTTCTCCATTACAAATAAGGAAAAGCACTACTTGTCTCTTGCACCACATGTAAACACGATTTTACTATCATGTTGTCATGTCGTGCAATGTAAAGAAGAAAAACAAAGCAGTGATCTTGAAAGAATTGTACCCTTATTCAAATGAAATTGGTTCGAATAAAATTTGATATAACTGTAGCAGATCAAACTCTTGACCCTTATTACGCAATAAACACTCTTCCATCGTGAACTACTATCCGTTACGATAGCTAATCCTTCTTTCCGGTATCAATCAAAGACGGATAAAGAATTTGCTTATAATAAAAGGTAGGCCAAGGTCATTTATGGCTCCAAAAACTGACCGATAAGTCACATATATAGCGTGACTGGAAATGTTATAGCAAAATAGTATCGAAACCCATTACATAATAAATATATTTACCAAACACTCAATGGGGTTCAAATCGTCGTGTACAATAGAGGGTAAATCTCAAGCAACACTTAGAATTTCAACATCTTTTGAAACAGTATGAAGCGGTTATTTCAATCGCCCAGGAACGACTCAAGAAAGGGGACATTCCGTGAAAGTAAATGCTGAATATACTCCAAAATGAGTATGACCATGGCATTACAAGAAGAGGTGGAGTGACAAATCCAATTATTACTATAGTAATGCAGAGCACTGAATATCATTCTTCTTCTGGATCTGGACTTACGGTGTATCTTGAAAATGTGATTTTGGTAAAGAATAAGTGAAGTTCTCGGGACACGTAATTGGATCCGGGAAGCATGCTCCTGATCTTAAAAAAGTAGAAGCTATCTCAAAAATGACAAGACCAACTTACAAGAAAGAATTACGAGGAATTATAGGCCTAGCCAGCTGCTTCCGAGTTTATGTTCCTAATTTTTCAGAAATCGTGTTACCACTTACAATTAAGAAATCCGTTTCCAACCAAACTCCTTATAGTGAAGAAGCAGAAAGGCATTTCAGTGTTTGAAGCAAAATTTACTTACAATACCATCCTTCCATACCCCTATGCTTAATCGACCATTTCATATTTATGCAGGTGCTTCTGCAAATGCTAATGGTACATATTTAGCACAGAGTGATGACACTGGAAAGAAGTACCCCATTGATTTTTTTTCTACAGCAAGAAATTGACTGTTTGCCAAATGAATGGTCTACCATTGAGAGGGAAGCCCATGCTGTCTTCCAGGAATTGAAGAATTCAATTGTTGGAATTTGGTGCCCAAATTTAAGTGGTTTTCGATTACAATCATCTTATCTACATAACCCAAGGTTTACGACACTGAAAAAAATTGGCTAGGTGGGAATTAGCTCTACATCGTTATAATTTAAGAATTTCGAATAGGAAAGGGAGGAACCATGGCAACGCTGATACACTGTCACGTCTACCAGTGTAGAGCACTGTTTTATGTTTATTCAATTCACGCAACTGGCAGCGTGTATACTGTTCAGAGATTTTTTATACCCGTTAGTGTATATAGTTTGGGAGTAGAGAAATTAAATGTTGTGTTAGTCCTAATCCGTAGCTTCATTTTTTCACACCATAAAGGTTACTACTCACTAGGCCAGTTATTTAGTAGAGTTGCGAGTGATTTAGTAGCTTTGACCATTTTGCAAAATCGATATCCAAATCCAAGCTCATAAATAAAAAAAAAATAAAGATAAAAATTTGAGTCAAGTGCATGCACTAGCAAACACTATTTCAATAGTCATAAAATTTTTTATAAATATACACCAATACTTTTTTTAGTTATCATTTATAGAATTCAATGTGTAAAATGTAATTCTGAAAAAAATGCTTGTAAACAAAATCCAAGAGAGTAAAGATAATGCGAAATTCTTTTAACAAGTAAGTGAATTTTATTAAAAAATTATGACCAATTTATAGAAACATAATTATTACAATACTCGATACTCGACTAATTTACTGGCCTAGTGTGTAGCAGCCTTAAACACCGCCCCAAAAGTGGGATCTGCGGCCGGGATGAGGCTGAATGATTATCTGTAAAATAGAGGTGGATCGTTTCATTTTTCTGCATGAACATTTGAATTTAATATTTAAAAAATGATCTCGAAAACTAGAAAGGAGGATTTGATGCGCATCACGAAAGAGTTGAATATTGTTGTTCTTCCGAGTACTAAACTAGTAGAATTAAATAAATTAATTAAGAGCAGTGATGTTTAAAAATGATGTTAACTTTCACAAAAACCTCGTTGATAATGTAATTGAAGGAAGGCGAAAGAGTGAGCTAATGGCGTACGAGTTGCCCTCATGATGGAAAATAGAGAAAAGAATAGAGAAAAAGCGAAAAAGAACATACTGAAGATCCAAGAAGAGAATAGAAGTTACAAAGAGAGAGACCAAAGAAAGCCGTCAAGAACAAGATTAGGGAGCTTGTTGCGATCAAAAGAACCCAGTATGGCACAGGGATGATCCTCGGACCCTATCGTATCAAGGCAGTCAAGTCAAATGACCGCTACTACGTCGAAAAGGTAGACAATCATGAAGGACCCTATTGGACATCAACCGTTGCAGACCACTTGAAGCCCTGATGAGAATGAAAAAAAAGTGTCTGAACATTGTACATATTTTTTTTAGATTTTCGTTTTGTGATGTACACTGATGTCCAAAATTAATGTCTCAAACATAAAATCTATGAAAACTGAAGAAATATTCAGTTTATTGCAACGAAATTTGGTATAGAGATATATTATTATAAGAGAAAGCATACAAGAACATAACAATATGAAAAAGAGTTGAATTGTTAGTTAAGATACAAGTTATATAACAAACGGTCAAATCATGATGCATTTATCTCGGGATAGGTCCGTCTAATATGGAGTGTAGCCACCGTGCACTGCTATACATTTCTCACAACGAGCCCTCATACTGTTAATGAGGGTGTCGAGAAATGCTTGATGCAATAAATCCCATCTTTCCAAAAGCTCGGCTTTTAAGGTCCTGGGAGGGGGGGGGTAACGTCGTTCAATGGTTCTTCCTAGACCATCCAAAACATGTTCTATATGATTAAGATCCGGAGACTTCGTGGTCCAGTTCCATACGGCGAATATCCTCTTCTTCAAGAAAATCCTCACCAATGGGAGCTCTGTGTGACCGCGCATTATCGCCCACTAAAAGGAAGTCCGGGCCTGCAGCACCCCGGAACAACCTCATCCTTATAGCGCTGTGCGGTAACACTACTCTTATCAAAGACGTGCAGTAGTGTACTACTGCCCAACATAATGCCGCATACATAATTCCTCTGCAAAATTGGTCGATTTACCTTACGTTGAAGTGATGATAGCGAGATCCACGTTCTCACCAGATGAACACTCGCCGAGAATACAATCACTTTGTGTGCTGAATCTCGACTCATCAGTAAAAAGAACACGCCCCCATTCTTGGTGCGTCCAAGAACGGTGTGTAATGCGCTCAAAGGGGAGACACACCACTGGACGTCGGGCGTAAAGGGCCCTCTCTGCTAGACGTGTGTATACTTTTTGCCTGGAAATTCTTTTCCAGATGCAGCAGCAAAGTCAAGCTCTGTAGCCGTTGTCTGCCTATGCCGTCGTGCACTAATGCCAAGTAGAGATCCTGTGCAGGTGCCGTCGCTCTTGGGCGGCCTTGACCTAGCTTCCTGGTGATATCACCACTTGTTTGGATTCGATTCCACAACCTGGATACCACTTTTGGTTCCCTTGTAATCATCGAGCCACCTCTGCTTGAGACTGCCCAGCTTCAAGACTGCCAACGGCTCTCCGTCTCACTGAATCCTCTAAACGACGATGATAACTCATTATCACTCCAAACATACAAACTTGTGGGTTTAAACGCAATATTCACAACACGGTAAGAGAAAATCCCAGATGCTTAAAGAGTCAAATTCCACGTTGTTCTACAAAACTAAGGCCAAAGTACCATTTATTCCAAAGTGGAGGCTAACATTGTGCTACCCGTTCTTCAAAATATATAAAATACAAATTTTATTAAATTTTCTGGTAACAATTTTGAATTATTTTAAAAAACGTGTTTGTGACCTTAACTGTGGACATCAGTGTGGGTTCTGATATTTTCTTTTGCACTTTTAGATGTTTTGAAATATCAGAGGCTCCATGAAGGATGTAGAGGACGCCACCTAGTCAGTATGGGCGGTTTGTAGAATCGTATTGTCCACAAGCGTTCCGTGCAGGTGTTGACTGAGTTGGAAGAGCGGCGGGCGTAGGTGTCCGCTGAAATCCGGCGACTAGTGGAAGGAGAGTTAGAGTTGCTGAACTAGTGATTGAGAGATCCCACGCGCATGTGGAGTTAGCGCTGTTTTATGTTTCAATCAATTCACGCAAGTAGAAGCGTGTAAGATGTTCCATGATTTTTATAACCTTTAGTGTGTGTATATATAGTTTGAGAGTAGAGAAATTAAATGTTGTGCTAGTCCTATAAAATCCGTATCTTCATTTCTTTACACCCTAGACACCGCACCACATACATTTCATTCATTATTCTATTTCAAAATTATTTTCAAACTGTCGAATTATGCTTAAATAGAGAAGGATAAAAACTGATTGTGAAAATAATATTAATTGCATTGATTAAAAATCGTACTATTCGTAATTTTAAAATTTTTAATTTGAGTTTGTAGACAATAAAATTAAATAACTTGAAATACGAAATTTTTTAACTGTGAGTACTAATTTATTCCTTACAAGAAATTAGAACTTAATCCAAACTTCTTCACTTAAAGTTTTTAGACGACAATTCTAAATGAAACCAGCTTTCAAAATATAGAAGTACACTTTTCTTTTCATAGCTATATATTAACTGACCATTATTAAAATATCTTCTTTTCAAATTGTGTAACAAAATACCGTAAATATTAGTACTTAAAATGTGTACTAGAATCAGACGATTGAACTTTACCGAATGTTGTTAATCAATGTATTGCTTTTATACATCATTAATCTACTCAATGATTAATTCACTGTAGTGTGAATGTCAAGTTATTCACTAATATATACTAAAATGTTTTACACAATTCTGTCTGTATTATATAACAAAAGAAATTGATAAGGTATTGATGAAAATATTTTTTATACATAAACAAGAGAACATTCATTTCTAGCATAACCCATTGGAATAATTACATAATCTATTTCAAACTTTTTAATGGGCAAACAAAACAATTTCTTTAACAACTTGACGAATGTTGCCCATTAAAAGTAAATTTGTTTGAATGAATAAATAAAATATATCTTACTTTTTCTGAGATAAATGCCTAATAGTATATGTACTTTGCACATATTTACATGCATATATGTTATAACTTCAATATTGGAAGTTTATAAAAGTGCAATAGTTTAAAATTCAATTTTATTTAAAATTATGAAATCCACCAAAAGTTTTCATCTCAACAATGTATAAGCAAATATATCTATCAAGAATTAAAAATATAAACAGACTGCCATACGAGGACAGAAGTTGAAGACCGATGATAAGGCTCTAAATATCAGTCAGATTAATTTTATCAAGGATATCTGTCTATTGAAGATTTTCTTTCTCTCAATTATCAGCGAATACAAAATATGTTTTCTGCCTAAGGTACGTTACAAAGGGTTTAAAAATTAAATTAAAATATCTTTCTGCTTTATAAAAACTATTACCGTACATACTGCTTCCAGATTTTTTTTCATGTTTTCCTAAGATAACATTTATATATGATTTCGAAAAGGAAAATAAAATTTTTATACATGATTAGAAAGTTGTAAGGATAAATGAACTTTTTACAGATGACATTCGTGGTTATGTAGTAAGACCATCTGTTACATAGTTCCAGCCTGAGTATTATGCAAGTTGTAATAGTGTCCTTTCTTGTTCAGAAGTTCTTGGTGTTTGCCCTTTTCCACAATCTTTCCTTTGTGTATTACCATAATAACGTCCGCGTTTTGAACTGTGGTAAGTCTATGGGCAATGATAAGACAAGTTCTTCCAGTACGAGCATTGTCTAGTGCCTCTTGTACAACCTAGGAAAAAGGAACAAAATAAAATATATTTAATAAAAAAAAGTTTTTAAATATTAAAACTCCTCTTCAAGTGTTTTAGTTAAGTAAATTGTTATAGAGTTAAATGTGTTAGTGAAAGGGAATCAATTTTTTCTTAAACATTTATGATGGACATGATGCCACAGCACGGCAGTTAACCAATTTTCACTGTAATTCAAGATTCTTGTCGCAGCTATGAACACTACTATGTAGCAAAGCGAATAACAACTGTTAAACTACAAAACTGTTGTAATAAATTATACTAATTTTTGTCTCTGAACAAAACTAAAAACCCATTGAGGAAAAAAAATTAATTTTAAGAATTAAATTTACTTTCTGTCAAAGCTTAAAGTTATGAAATGTGTCTTTTCCACACTTTTTGAGAACTATCCACGTAGAAAATACTATTTTAAAATGCCAAAACTTCTCTTTATGTGTTTCAGTTAAGTAAATTGTTATACTGTCAGATGTGGTTGTGAGAGAGGATCAATATTTTCTCAAAACCTTCATAGTGGACATTATTCTACAGCACGGCAGCTAACCAATTTTCACGGCAATTCAAGCTCCGACGTTGTCAGGTCTGCATTAGCCTTTTTTGTCGCAACTATGAACAGATACTATGAAGCAAAGCGAATAACTACTATCAAACTAAAACTAAGGCTTAAAAAAATACTGCTCACCTATCCAGCTGTCTTTTATTTCTCAAAAAGCACATCTGGATTGCGCTTATGGACATGCATCCTCATGCGATTGCGGTTTTATTTGGTGTCACGTTCTTCCCCTTAAAGTTTGTACAAAACGTATTGCACTTTGAAAGTAACATATTGAAGTTAGGCAATTTTCGTTTGTGAGCAGATTTATTTCTCTCAACCATCTTAGCAAAATGGAAACTTTTATGGTTTTAAAATGATGTCTCAAAATGCGAGTCTGAAAGAAAACATGGATGACTATACTACACTCTTTTACACTAGGATAAATGACCCGTCATACGACCGGTGCATAACAAAATTTACTTAATTTGGTGTAACTTAATTTTTTTTTATATTTCAAAACCTGACGTTGCGTGATCTCTCTTTTTCTCTCTCTCTCTCTCTCACTGACTATGTATGACTCACTATTAATCAACTATTGTTGATCCCTGGATATGTACAAACCTATTTCCACCACTATTTATCAACTTACCTTGTGCAAATTACAATAAGCTGCTTATGGCAGTCGTTTTATACTTAGGCCCGGTGCACACATCCGGTTTTTCAACGTGCGGCGCCACTGTTATTAATTATTATTTATATTCCATTTGTTTATGAAAACAAGGTACTTTCAGAACGGTGAATGTGCGGCGCCGTGGGGAACTGCGGTACAAATTCCACGCAAGTTGGACGTGCGTCACCCCAGCGGCGCTGGAGGCATGTGTGCATTTCTCCATTGGATCTAATGTATCTCAGACCGCGCTTGCGTTGCGGCAACGGCACCGCACCTTCAAAAACCGGATGTATGCACCGGGACTTATTGTTATTTCCATGGCAATCTCGAATTTGATGATTTTTGATACTTGTATCTATTTTTTTTCGTGAAATCACACAACCAATCAAAACAATTAGAAACTTCGCCTATTCATGCCGCTATTCAACCAATAAAATCACAGGAGATTCTAGCATTCTATGTAATAAGATAAGATCAATAGCGTCCTACCTTTTCACTTTCAGCGTCTAAGGCTGAGGTAGCTTCATCTAAAAGAAGGATCTTTGGATTTCTCAAAAGTGCACGCGCAATGGCTACTCTTTGTTTTTGGCCTCCACTAAGTTGAGCTCCTTTATCACCGACAGGTGTATCATAACCCTGAAATAAAAGTGTATGCAATACTTAGGAACTGTGTTGCAGCTTGAAATTATTTAAAATTCGTTATAATTTGTAGTTTTTCATGGTTTTATGCAGATTGGGAAAGGTAAGTATAAGTATTACTGTTGTAACGTATACTTCCGGAATATCTTTTAAATTTAATGACAGTATTTCTTTTTCCTTATTCCAAGATATTGTGATACTTCCTGTGTTTATTTATACTTCTTATTACTCTTGGAAAGGATATCCTTTCTTTTGACATATTTATGTAAGCTTAAATGGTTTTCCCGGAAGTTTATTTTTTCTTTTATGTGTATAACGTTGGTGAAAAGTTATTTTTTGAAAACTGTAAGTAGTCGATTGGATGTTTCTTTGAAGTGTGGACACGGTGCGGTGTTCGAGTGGCATGTTTCAGCCGTTACGTTTTCACGTATGATGAGATGTAGTTGTAACTGTGATATCGCTACCAAGATGTAAATAAATTTATTTTTAATTCTTTAAAAAAGGTTATTTCTTTTATCACGACGTTACACCGTATGAATTATTACTTAAGTTAAATTAATCTAAGAGATTAGATTTCAACGATTTCAAAAATTAATGAACATTGATCAAAACGTTTGTTTTTATAAATTATCTATTTAGAAAGACATTACTTACTACAATCTATCTCTGATATGAAATTCACTCAATTATTTAAAACAGATGTGGGTAATTCCATTTCAAACCGCATAGTCCACAAATCGATTCGTTACAATATTCTTAACTTTGTTAATCTGTTGTCCAGTCACATATAACAATTTCAGAAATTTTGCATTACTACTTGCAATAATTTTTTATTTATATTTATTTTAAATATGAAAAATTTGGCTATTTTTCAGGATTTTAAAATTGGTAACTCTTAGATATATCTATTTGTTCTATTCGTTCTATTTGTCAATCGGGATAAATTAGGACCTAGTAGATAAATGTAAACGTAACAAAGTGAATTTTCTGCCTTCAATGTCACATAAAAAATATGTATAAATAATTTGTTTCATAAAAGATACATTATTTGTTTTGTTAGTTTCACGGTTGACACGGGTCCATAAAAAAATAATCGAAATAGTGCATGAATTCAGTAAAAATACTAATTTAGTGAACATTTAAAAAAAAATATTTTAAGAACATTCATATTGTTAAACAAAAATACTCCAATTGATCATTATAGAATTCTGAACAAAGTAATTATACACCTTTCCTAAAATATCACGAGTAAAAGTTCTATTACCTGAGGAAGGGTAATGATGAAATTATGTATGTTAGCTTGGCGAGCAGCAGTTATGATTTCGTGCATTTCTACCTTCCTGGAGTTATCCCCATAGGCGATATTTTCTGCTATGCTATAACTGAAAAGGATGGGCTCTTGAGACACCAATCCTATATGAGATCGAAGGTTTCGAACGTTCATGTCCTTTACTTTTTCTGCATCAATTTGCTGTAGAAAAAGTGCAAAAATCAAGACCCTTTTCTTCAGTTTATTGACAAATAACTCTTGAAAAAATGTAATTCAACATTTTCACACACACAAACAAGTTCTTTATAAGACACGTATATTACAAATAAGTTACACATGCTTGTTTTGACTAGTATTTAATGATATTTATCGTTATGTTAATTCCGATATATTTCATATATTTACTAAGTAATGATAAGAAAAACTCTTCGGTACACAAAGCTTTTCAACAACTAGATACGAAATATGGGTGATGACTTACAGTTTAAATGTACTGTAATGGTGTCTATACATTGTATTAATAACACCACATTGTATTAATAAAACACAATGTTTTACATATTGCTACATACATCGTATATACTACTACCACTACAAACGTTTTAGGAACTGCTACATACATTGCACCTACTATTACATACATTTTACCTACTAAGCACACATTGTACCAACTGTTTCATACATTCTATCTACTACTACTACATATATCCGCTGTACATATTACTACTACATATATACATTGTACATATAACTACTACATATATACACTGTACATATGACTACTACATATATACACTGTACATATTCAGGGTGTTAACAGAACCTGGAAAACCGGGAAATCACGGAATTCTCAGGAAATTTTTTTATTTCTGGAAAAATCAGGGAAATCTCAGGGAAAATTTCCAAATTTTACAAAAAATCAGGGAAATTTTGACAATTTAAACGGCTACTATTATCGTTTGTCCTATTTTGAGATGCGCGATTATGAGTGCTTTTGTGAATCAAATAAATCGTATTCTCTGAAATTGTAATTCGAAAAAAAAAAACATAGTGTCGTAAATTTTAAACACTGCGGAAACCGCCGCCGCCGTTTTTTTCGCGGCTGCAGTGTTTTGTTGACTTGAGGCTTGCGGGATACAATGTGAAATTTGTGCAACAAATGATATTTTTTGTGTATTAAATTAATTATATTGGTTTGCAATTACATTTTTGTAGAATTAGTTATGTATATCTGCATTTGGTTTCGATGAATAGTATGACAATGTAGGTTCAGGTGTAAAAAGTTCCTTAATCAAAATATTTTTAATTTTTTCTCCAGTTTTTTTATATGCAATTTTAAGAGTTCCATTAAGGGTTCCAAACAATAACAATTGAAATATCTAGATAAAAACATAAAACATTTGTGGAGAATGATCCTTTTACACTCTCTGACCTTAAATATTTAAAAATAGTGTTGTGTGGATACTGTATATCGATACCAATCGAGGATCATAAAATTTCTCAAGGGAATTGTTAAATCAGGGAAATTTTTGTGAGACTATCAGGGAAATATCAAAGAACTTTTTTTCAAGGACTTTGTTGCCACCCTGATATTACTTCTTAAAGAAATTATTGAAATAAAAGCATCATACCACCGAACCGTATTGTGTGTCGTAGAAGCGTTCGATGAGTTGAACACAAGTACTTTTCCCGCAACCACTGCTACCAACCAATGCAATTGTTTTTCCAGGCTCTATTTCAAGTGCTAAATTTCTTAAAATCTTTACGTTGGGACGGCTTGGGTAGTTGAAATGAACTTTGGAAAATCCTACGTAGCCTTTTACATCCGCCTGAAATGAAAAGTTCCAGATTATTACGCATGAGGGATTTGTATCTTTCTGCAACTCTATCACAGATTGTATTTAAACGCATTTGAAGCCTTCCAGTTTACAATGGGCTTATTGACATTTATAAATAATAGAATTCTGCAATAGAATTGCACATTTTCTGAACTACATTGAAAGTAATGATGCGTATAACTAACAAAATTACACACAAATAAATATTATTTACATACTAAGACAAGATTAATTCGCCAATTTTGTGTTGTGTTTAAATATACTTAATTTGTGACGCATCGCCGAATTCCCATTTGGTTTGCGAAGCAAATCAACACCACGGACAACTTCGTTATGGGTGTTATCCAATTTGCAAAGAAAACCACATTTCATAATATTCATAATTTTGTTTGCGAAGCAAACCAAATTGGAATTCGCAGGGAATTCATTCCACTAGGCTACGAATTTCTATTTGGTTTACGTAGAAAACCAACACCACAGAACTGTTATCCCATATGCTACGAATTCGTAGCAATCACCGGGGATTAGCGAGCAGTGGTCACACCTGATCCCACGAAAAGAACAGTCACGGGCAACGCCGTGCTGATCACGCAGTTGCTAGTATTTTATAAAAGCGAATTCAATAACATTAAGTAAATATAGTTTTAGTGTTTTAAAGCTTAAAATTTTAAATGAGTTCAAATTTATGCCAAGTGGTTCACATGAAATTCCTTAGATGATTTTTTATCTTTTAACAGTATTAGTATTCAGATACCAATTTCATTGATACTGATGATGATTAAAAAACATACTACTGTCGAATTAAATACTTGCTTAATTTCAGATCAGTATATCCCCGTGAATTAGTTTTAAAAGATACATCAGATGTGTCGTAAATTTTGTATTGATGAATTTTAGAGCTCAGTTTACTGTATTTGGCGCTTCGAGTTTATACTAATTGGTGTTTAACAATCAACTATAATATATCCATTCAGAATTTGTTCTGTGAAATTTCTATATGCGAAGTTTTGAGATCTTATTCCGTAAACAAGCCAACTGGCGTAGCGTTCAGAATGCGTATCAAGAAACACGTATATTTTCAGAAACATTAACACCATATACATTTATATTTACAGAAAATGACTCTCAAGTAAAGCAGTAAATCTGTTTGTCTGAAGCAGCAAAAACTCTTGAACTCTGAGTTCTGCAGGCATAAAATTTGCAGTTTGTTTTGTGTGAAATTTCTAGGTCAACGCTAAAATTTAGCTCGTATTGTCTTTCCCTCTTAACATAGAAAATTACGCAAGAATGCAAGCCAAATTAATCAAACTCGAATAAATACAAAACGTCAAAAGTAATCATCGCTGAGATGAGAGAATAAGAATGTGACACAGATAAAACTCAAAAATGAGTTCCATGACGCAACAAAACTGTAGAGGAACCAAAGAAGTGACTTGATTTGTCTGAAGCTGCAAAAACTCTCGAGTAAAATCAGTCAATTTATTATGTTAATAAAGTTTACTTACCAGTTGTGTACCATCTTTAGAAAAGGCATCAATAGTCGGTTTCAAGTCCAATAGTTTAAATATTCTTACTGCAGCCACTTTGGCTTTTTGATAATCAGGTGCAAATGCTATAGCTTGTCCAACCATCATTACACCTATCAATACACCTTCTAGTACCCTATAGTAGAAAAATATTTAATACAGTTTTCAGATACACATATAGGTTTATACAAGGGCAAGTTTAAATACACGTTTTGATTATTATTTGGAATTACATTTTTAATACAGGTGATTGGTGTAAAATTTTCTAAACCTTCTCACGTTTTTCTATTTAATTTTTATTTAAATACACACATCAATACCCAAACACATGCGAATTCGAGTTCGTATGCCGTAATAAACATTTGAAAATATTGATATGAAATTTTCCATTTTGTCCATTTTTTGTTTAAAATACGTGACGGAATCAAAGTCGGAAACTGATCATGTCGCTCAAGTGATAGAAGTTGTTAATCTTGACAGTCAATTAGATTTGGAAGTCAATGGTGGTGATGTCAACGAGCTGTTGGATTCACATAGTCGGGAGCTTACAATTCATGGGCTCATACAGATGCGTGAGCAAACCTTAGCTGAAGTATTCCACCCTTCAGACCCAGTGCCACCAGAAAAGCACGTGCCAATTGCAAGCTTGACAGTAGGTCTTAGCTCAACTGAAAAGGGCTTAAAAATTTTAGAAAACATAGACTGGAACAAAGAAAGCGTTAATAGCCACAAGACGAGGAATAAAAATATTATCAGATTGCTACGAAGAAGTTCTGCGTGAAAAAAAAAGATGATGATTGTGTCGTCAGACGAATTTTTAGATTTCTTAAAGCCATCGACTTAGAAATAATTTTTTTACGAAACTTATATTTTTTTAAATATTTTTTTGTATTAGTGTGTATAACGAACTGCAATTGCATTAAATATTTTTCTTCTAAACTATTGTTTTTGATTGTCCTTGGTCCCAATTAAACTAGATTTGTATGTATTTAATGCAAAGTTGTACCCCGACTTACGCTATTTTCGTCGAACCTACCTAGCGTGTAATTTAGGATATCACTGTACTATGATACAGTCAAAATATTCAAATAAAGATTTAACGATTTATATTTTTCTATAAAACAGTAACTGTAGTCTCTCATAAATCTCAATAAATCACTTGAACACTTATCGTTAATTAAGTAAATATTATAGGGGATGGGTACATTATTCCTTTAAAATAAAATATCTTTAAATACTATAATAGTTCAGATTTAAAACTCTTTTTTATTACAAAAATTTCATATGCTTTATTTATATCTAATCTGATTTTGATTATTTCTATTGATTACGTATGAAATATTAGAAGCAAATACCTCCCCGAAGAGCTTTACAATAACCTATGAAAAACTGATTTTTTGATTACATTTGTATGATTTTTATAACTTGTAAATATTTATTATTGTAACTAAATCAATATTCAATAAAGCTATATAAAAATATTAATTGGAAATATTTACTTGGCTACAATTCTGAAAGTTTATAAATTGATATTAAATCTGATTTGCACATTAAATTCTTCATTGTTATATTCTTTCCAGATATTTCTCAAAAATAAGTTAACGAATGTTGTTATGTGCACAAACATGATATTATTGAGATATGAAAATATTTTAAAATGTATCATGTTTTAGTTCAATTTAATTCACTCACATTAACTTTTAAACTATACGGCCGGTACAACCTATTTTACCGTGTGCCGTGAGATTGTATCATGAGATTTTCCTCTCCTTGACCCCCTATTAAGTGACCGCTGACATTGATTTGATTTCAAACTCTGATGATGTATTTTTAAAAAGGAGCCATAGAGAAGGAAATCTCAAGGTACGCGGTAAAATAAGTTGTACCGGCCGTAGTCTAAAGGTTAATCTTTAAAAACAAAGCTATATTTCAACGTGCGGAGCAAAATGGATGAAGTATAAAAATTTAGATTACCAATACATACTTAAGCAGATCGGCATAGTTTAATTCTTTGTTAGCTACTAGTATACTTCCATAATACATGCACGCAGCGTAGGCAAATGATTGAAGTGCCTGGGCAAAACCATAGCACAATCCTCTCACATGAGATTTTGCTCGAGATTTCCTGAAAGAAAATAAGCGGTTTGCTAAAAATTCCTACAACAATTTTAAAAACTCAAAAATGCTCACTAAACTTGAAGTAACAATGATAATTTGAACTTATCACATATATAAATACTCGATAAATTACTAAATGAGTAAACAAGAAAATAAATAAGTGATTATATATTGATCTAAGCAAATTCCATAAATATTTCTAAATAAGTACAACATAAATAGGCTACTTTATGCATAAATAATATCTCCAGAAAAATGTTACTAAATTCATAAAGAAGTAAGCCCTAAATAAGTTACTAAATGCGTAAATAAGTATTACATAAATAATTTACATGCATATATACGTACTACATAAATCAGTTTCTAAATAGATAAATCAGTTCAACTTAGGGGACAGGAAGGGGTAATTGTAAACAAAATTTGTATGTTCACATTCAATCACTATTGATAAATTAATTAAGCATTGTTCACACTACTAAACTAACTTGTCGCTATTCTACTTTGTTATTTCATTGTTAGAAAGATTCCAGAAAAGAAATGTAACACCGTACTTGGCTGTTTACAATTACCCCTTGAAAATAGGGGTAATTGCAAACAACGATTTTCTTCCTGAAATTGATTGAACAAGTGACAGTACAAGAAGTAGTCATGGCAGTAGAACGAACTCCACTGGTATTTTGACCCGTCTAATACCATACTAATACTAATACTAATAACCCCGATTTGATGTTTAAATTTATCCCGTATTCCCACTTCTTACCCTAGCAAAATATCGTGCCACTTGAAAATTGCATTGATCATGAGGTGAACTTCTAGGAATATATAAGAATAAATAATTCAATCATTTACTGAACAAATAATGTATTTAGTGTAAGAAACAGAAAATTACAAATTAAGAAAATTTTAATTTAAAATATACATTTGATTAGAGGAACCAAACAAACATAATATGCCTTGCACGTTAACAGTGCCTTCAAATTGGAAAATTTATTTACAGCCTTATTTGCAACAGGTTGGAAAGGTAAAATTGCTTTGACATGGTCTTTTGAATCACAGAATTTGTCTTTTTCAACCAGAACGAATTTAGTCTTTGCATTATCAATGCTTTTTAGTCCAGTGACTTCAAACTCCTGTTCTAAAACGGTATCCATAATGCACAAATACGAAAAATGGGCTTTCTCTCTCTTCCCCCCTCAAAATCTACATGTAGATACACAGTTGTTTCAATGTCTTCCATGTTTGGCTTCAAATATGTAACTTCCCCTAGTAGCTAGTCTTCCATATTTAGTCTGAATGTTTAAAAACAAATTCCTGACTCGTTAATTTTCTTCTCACTCGGCTTCCTTTTTTTTCTCTTCTGCCTTCTTCAGGTGTGACTGAACTTGGTCAACAGTAAGAACTTTACCATATGTGAGATGCTTCAGTAAGTCAGTCTTTCTTTCCCACAAAAACACCAAATATGCAATAAAACGCAACTCAAACGTACTAAATACGATTAAATACACACTTAAACCACAATTTAAACTGAGGGAAATTATGGTTATGTTTATAAAGCAATATATCTACAACATTTAACTGCATAAAATAGGTCATTGTATTTTTATTTATTCGTTTTAAGTAAACAGAGTCTTTAAAGCTGTTTTAAATTCTAAACCATGGAGTATCCTGTATTCCTCATGGTTGGATAAATTTCAAAAACGTTTACGTTAACAAATTTGATTAATTGATACAACACTATTTCAGAAATGTCAATTTTCCAAATGTTGAAAGCTTAGAAACTAGATTGAAGAATATATTTTAGAGCGAATACTAACTTGTGAGGACCTAACAGTGCATTACGAAACTGAATGTAAAATGTTTCTTCTTGATGAAGAGATGCTACCGTTCTGATACTCTCAATAGCTTCAATAGCAACCTACACAGGAAGAAACGGAATATAAACCACATTTCTATCAAATAAGTTGTAGTAATACATAGAAATTATAAGTGCGTTATTCAGATACCTAAGTTTTTAAGAAATAACTTCATGTGGGCTATAGTTACTTTTACAAGTAATTATATTTAAAACTTTCCATGCAACAGAACTTGCAACTTTCTTCATTATAGAAAAGTGTGGATTATTTACTCATTATATTTTTGTTAAGTTTACATTATTAAAACCTACAATTTAAGAAAATTAAGATTAAATTATTTACTCGAAAAAATTACTTGTAACAAATCATCAATATTAAATTATAAAATTTTAGCGCGTATTAAACTATAAAATATCTCATTGAAGTGATATTTGTTTATAAGGGGTAAAAATCAGTGGATAACGCATAGTAATTTTGAACTATTGTATGCGGATCACGAAGTTTTAGAATTTCAATTAAACTATATGAAAATGTATCATAAACATTTTGTAACTTTTATCATTTTAAAATTGATTTACCATATAAAATTGTCACCGTAACGTTTGCAAAAATCCGAAACAGAAAAGTGTAATATTTAATAAGGTATACAAGTTAAATGAAAGTAAATAGATTCAAAGTAATTATCTCTACGATTCCATTAACTGTGAACAAAGCTCACCTTGGATGCATTCTCAGTTCCTGTTTTTTCACTCAGCGTGTGGCCCGTCACTACCCGTCCTTCCAAAAATGCCCCCAAGAGCACAAAAGGAATGAATCCTAGCACAAGTAATCCGATTTTGTAATTATAATAGAGTGCCAAAACGATGGAGGCGACGAAAGTAGAAAGAGCTTGCAGAAGGGTGGAGATCCGCGAACCGGTAGCCTGAAACAGAAACCATCTTAAATTGTGAAGTAGGAAAACAATTTAACTAATTGTTAGATGTCGTTACATTATTGCGTGAAAACATGATAGTTAATGGGATAACGATACGGTTGATCTTTCATGGTTTCAGAAACTAAACTAAATTAGAAAGCGAAGTACGTTTATTTTTTCAAAGCTTACAGAAGCCTTTGAACTTATGCTGAGTATCTGCATAATTCCCACTTAACCCTCTCAGAGGTTCAAGAACATAACTCTACCACCAGGACCGAACCATCGACCTGGATATTCCTTATCCAACCACTAGTACATAATCGAGGAATGATGCCAGTACTGCGTCGTGTTGAAATCCTACACCACCGAGATCGAAATTTTTGTCGTAAGTATGACAGAACGAAATCACCAGATATTTTCAGTTGTTAGATGTTAAGGAAGACTATACAAATATTATTATTTTAACTACGGCTATAGATATAACTGACACGGTTCTTCTTGGCTCGAGCCTTATGACTTTCAAGGTACTGCTGTACTGTCCGTAGTCTAAAGGTTACTTCTCCAACGTACTTAGTATGTGTCTGGGTGTGTAGCATGAGGATTTTTCGATGCCCAAATATAAATATGGCTGTTATTGGTGTTCACCCTCTGAAGGGATCACCCACATATATCCGTTCTGCAACCTGCAGTATTGCTTAAATGATTTCCAAACCTGTTTATGCATTTGTGACTAATATAAAATTTCATTTGATTCCTTCACCAATATATGGCTATTTATGTATGGTGCGCGTTGTGGGGTAAACACAATGCTATACTTCTCGAAAATCTTGAAAAGTTCAGAAGGTTAAATATTTTTCACCCCATTTGTAGCAAAGGTAAGAATACAAATACTTTTTAGACTCTTGAATCTTAAGATTATTTGTTATGATACAAAAATATCCTCGGGATTATAAAGGACAGTCACATATAAGTGTTGTCGGCATAAACTACTTTTCTACTTACTATAAGCTGATATTACATCATTTTTAAACGAAATAAAATATTCGTAGACATAAAATTTAATAAAATTGCAGATAGAATTTCGATTGAGGATTCGGCAGAGCATTTTTACTTACGGGTAGTCCTCAAAAGGTGGGAACAAGACACAACTCATAAATTTAATCTTTAATAGCAAATAAATTTAATTCTTAAAACTAATTTTTTTCTCAATGGGTTTTTAGTCCTATTCAGAGACAATAACTAGTATTATTTATTATAATAGTTTAGTGTAAATATCCTTAAAATTTAATTCTTCAGTTACAAATGTCCGAAATTGGACCTCTATAATGTTAACTAATACAGTACATCACCAAGAAAATAAATTCTAATAATTTTTGTAGAATTGCAGAAAAAAAATTAATAAAGGAATAGAGTATAAGGATAGTTTATTCATTATATTGATCAGCAAATGGCATCATTAGTTTAAAATTTGGAAGAATTAAAAAAAAAAACAATATTAAAGCCGTCTAACATGTTTCGGATGCCCAACAGGAACGATCGAAATAGCTATGTACCTGAAGCAAAAAATGTATTGGGAAGTACTTTAAACTACATTTATTTGTCTTTAAAATAACTTTTTAAACTTTTTTAGACATTTTTATGTGTTTTTGTGCATTTTCTCGGCCGTAAGTACACTTTTCTTATTTTTTTTCAATACGATGTCGATATCGGGTAACGATCGAATTGCCGATTTAATTTATGTTACGAAGGTGCCGATGTCCCACAACCTAACAAAAAATATTAATTACAATCTCCTTTCATCAGATTAATAGTTTTTTTTTATAGAAAAATAAAGTGAATTTGAAAATCTGGAAAAAGAAATTATAATTTAAAAGTATTCAAATCTTTTCCAATTTCAAAGCATTGACAATTTGTAACTTATTTATTGTTAGTCATTAGACTTGGGAAATGCCAAAGTTGTGTAAGCTACAGGTCAGCAATGTCCGAAAAATCTGTAACCTACAGGAAAGCAATGTCAAAAATCTGTAAAATACAGATCTTATAATTAAATGTTTTAATTCGTAATTTTGCACAACAGTTCCTGTCTTTCAATGATTGTATATTGTATTCTAGGCCTATAAACAATACATCAAAAAGGTATTGATGTTAAATTTCAAAATTTTAAAAATTATTCATAGTTAACATTTAGTGTTCCCAATAGATTCATGTGGAGGTAATGTGCAGTTTCTGTTAGTCCCAGGACAGGAGAACCCAAAGGTAGAAGACTGTCTTGGCTCCTTCGCCTACTGATTTTAGCTGGGCAAAACGGAATGTCTTTCACGCCAAGGGTGACCCTACCAGGAGCAAGCTCCAGATGTACTTCACCCATTACGCCCAGGGGCACCCTCCTGCCACGATGAGGCAATCAGTAGGACTTAGGACATCTTATTTTTTTAGGGCAAGAAACTCTATGCTACAGCTACATGCTCAAAGTGCCACACACACCAGGCTTCTGCTGTACACATCCTGGATTGCATGGACCTCTCTAGGGAGGATATATACTCATCTTCTCTTCTTGTGGTCGACTTTCTTTTTGTCAACGGAATCTTGGGCATGTTCTGACTTCGTCAGACTATTTTGGAGGATAAGAAACAACAACAACAGTGTTCCCACATTTTGAGAATGTCTCTTATCTTTTATTCTAATCTATCAAGAGCTATTTATCATTACGAAAATAGTCAAATAAAATTTAGAGAGCCCCAAAAACTTATATCTGCAGATTTGATAAATTATAATTGCGGCAGAAAAAGTCAGAATATCATTTGTAGACTAGTGAGCGGACAGATACGTTCCTGAATGAAGGACAGAGATCTTAAGGCAGTTCCAAATTACCTAAATTGTAACACAGAAGAAACCAATCTAAGTCATCTTCTGACCTGCATTGATCGGTCAAGTAAGGATCTCTATATAAATTCTGATGTGTTTGGTTGTTTGGCTTATTACAGAGTAAGACTCAAATTAAAAAGTACAAATACTCTTAAATTTGATCTAACTGTTTTGATACGCATTAAAGAATAAATAATAACGACAACATAAATTATATTTTATATAGATATGAAACATACCCCTTGAACACTTGACGCATCAGAAGTCAAACGGGAGCAAAGAGATCCAACACTATTCTTAGGATTATCAAAGAAAAGAATGTCCTAAAATTATAAATTCGATATACTATTACACATCCGCTATAACATAAAAAATGTTGATAAAATAGCTTACTTTTACACATAATTTATAGTATTCACTTTTGATACATTTCTTTTTTTTTACAATAGATCAACAGCCTTTTAACTAACTTGAGATATGATGTTGGCAAATACATCTGTTCTTAGCCTGGATGTTAACTTTTCACCAACAATTGTAAACATAAATACCTAAAAAATAAATGGAGCATTAATACCTTTTTCAGGTAGTCACTTTTATTTACGTCAGCCACATGTTTAAGTTGAATAAAAGAAAAGAACTCTTCAAGGATTAATTTATGCGCTTTACATCAATTGAGAATAACATTAAGAATCGAATATAATTAAGTATAGAAAAAAGACCATTTTCATTACTTGTAAGAAGCCGAATAGTCCAGATGTAACAGCCATCAAAACGAACAACAAACAAAAGAATTCTGTATGTTCTTTGATGTCATCTGGATTTCCTGATAAGACCTAAAGAGCATAAAATATCAAATGTTTTAACGATGTAAATAGGGTCTAAAGAAAGCGAAACAGTGAAATCACCACACATTGTGATATTAATTCCATTGAAAATTAAATGTCTTTTCATCATCATGACTAAAATATAATTTTTCCTGGATTCTTTGACGTGATTATTTCTTCATTAAGCGTTTTGTAGGAATAAGCAACACTCTACCACTTTGAGGGTACTGAATTAAAATTTCGAAGTTAGATCACGACATATTAATATTCAATGCATAATTCAATTTTCTAAAAAGAAGTTAGAAAATGATTATCTCTAGTTTAAACTTTAGAATCATATTCGGAATTGACCAAACAAACACATATACGACCATCTGATGCTTATTTTCGTACGTTTGTCTCGATTTACGCTCAGATAATGACAACCCCAGTAATGCTAAAAGTGAAGTTTGCATGCTGTTTACTATGCTGCAATTTTAAATAACCATAAGTGACAACCTAAAACTGTCGAATCGAAATACATGGAATGCTACGTCCGAACGGAAAAGAGACGACACTGTTTGTTTGGTTTTCGAAAAGGCATCATGAGGTGTGATTATTTTTAGTTGCTTGATTATAACAAATGATGTATCATAAAACTTTTAGTTTAAATATGCTTTGAATGCCACGTCCAATCGAAAAACGGACACTTTTGGGGTTTTGGTTTGCAACAAGGTTTTAAGTGGTATTATTATTTTAATTTGTTTATTTGTATCAGAAGAGGTTACATAAAACATTCAGTGCGAATAATTCTTGGGATGCCGCGTCCAATCGAAAGACGGACACTTTCCTGTGTAGGATTTAATTTATATAATTATTTTTGATTTGTTTATTTACATCAGAAGATGTCATAAAATTTCAATTCGAATATCCCTAGGATATTATGCCCAATCGAAAAGCATACATTATGTGTTAGAAGGATGGCTTTTAAGGCCCATTTATCCATAGCACAAAACAATTGAAAAATTTAGGATTATAACTAGTTTACGTAGGTTAGTATCTCCTGTACTGATGCCTCAATAAGAATAATTGTGCTTATATCGTTTTTAAGTTTTGTAGTAACAAAGTCCAAATGAGTCAAATAGTAGGTTCACATATTTGTGTAAATGGTAACTCGGAATGAAATAATAGACATTCAATATAAATCCGTGCTTCGTATATGAATTATGAAAGATAGTAGTTTTTGAAAATATTACAGCAAATTTAACAACTATTACAGAATACGTACTCCAAGTATGGCACCAAACACAATACCAAATGCCGGGAAATGTAGCCCCATGAGTAAAGAAGAAATGGATCCAATCACAATGTAAGGCCATTCTGGTGCCGATAGTTTCAATAATCTTGATTGGGAAGGAGATGCCTTAGATTCGTCTTCGTCATCATCTTTCTAAAGATACAAACATAATTCTTTGAATAATTGCGTGTTGGAAGATTTCTTTGCTGATCAAATACGGAATATCTCAGTGTTGCATCAGGTTAGAAATATAGATGGCGTTGCCTATAAACGCCGCCCTGTTATGTAGTATTAGTGTATCGTTAGTAGCAATAAAATTATCGAACGAGAAGGTTGTGTCAAAAGTGCCTTCCTTGGTAGAGAAAGAAATGAGACACCAGGAGTAACGAGCCCCAAACACTCAGAAAATGGTCTTTTGCGGAAATAATACTATTTTCCATTCGGAATGCCTGAAGAAATGTATTTTAAATTATCCCAATGGCTCACTTCATGACGAGTTGGAAAAATATTTCTTAAGTTTTTTACGTGTCGCCGAGACGATCTATGCTAGTAAACTATCTTTTTAAGATACCAAAATGAGCGAAAAGAAAAAGAAATTCAATCAATCTCGAATCATCCACTAAATGAAGTAGCCTTGTTTCTATAAGCACCAACGAGACATGATGTTAGATCCAGTTCTAGGGGCAGACAGACAGTAAGTACCATAGACCATGTTCTTAAGCTTTCTATTCTCCAAGTGGTTTCGACTAGATTTCTAGCCTACCAATATCTGAACAAGTTTGCCAATGAGCAGATATCCTCAAGATATTGCCGATTTTTTTATGATAATAAGATCTGATCAATTTTTTCTAGTGATGAAATATCTCTTTCATCAAGGCATCAGCCAATTTACTACTTAATATTTTACATACTCTTAGGACCAAACTGAGTTATTGCTTTTTTGACAAGCACGGTAGATGAGATCTTGGAGCAAAACACTTTTTACAAATTAAATTATTATAAAAATGAAATGTAATAAACGTTTGAAAGTAAATTTTTAAGAATGTAAAATTTTATGATGAAAAAGTATGCGCTTCAGATTTGAACACATTTATTTTTCTGGCAATTTTCCAGTGGTGAATGTTCAATAGGTCTTGCGAATTAGAAATGTCCGACAACTAGAATTTTTAAACATGTAATAATGATTTAAATTCAATTAATTGAAAAAAAATTTTAATTTTACCGTTTCTATATAATCCTTTTCGACAGTGTTTGCTGATAGTTGTCGTTCGTAGGCGCTTATAACGGAAGATTGACGACGATAACCACTCACTGAAGAGATCTGGCGTCCAAGTCCGGAACTTGGATTAGATATTTGTTTTTGCAGTGGTCCAGGCAATCCGTCTCCGGACGTGAAGGAACCAGAACCACTGAGTGCAGAGATCCTTCTTTCAAGGATTGGCAAATCTTCATCCATATCATCTGCATCCTCTTCATCTTGATCACCAGCTGTGGTCTAAAAATACCATTCAATGCTTGTTCAAATCACTGGTGAATTACAGCTCTAGGAGAAATATTATTAAAGTCAGTGGCTCTAATTTGGAGTAAAAGGACTTACCCTCCAAGCGTCATGGATTTTCGAGAATTGTAATGTGGTAGAAATATTGGATACTATGGTGCAAGGTCCTAAAATACACTGTCTGTGCCAAATTGTACTGTTGAGCTATTCAAAGGGTTAATGGCTGATGGAGTGAAACATGCGCAAAGGGCATGTACGGAACTTTTGGCCATGGGATGATGTCTCGTCAACTGTTCGGATTTCCTCTGAGAGTCACATGCGGGTGAATAATGCCAGTCAGCAACGGTTTTCTGAGGAGGCAGACAACAATGACCCCACCACCCGTTTACTAAGTATAGATTGTTCTGTTCATAATTTACTGTGTATATAATTATTAATCCTGTGCTTTTGGTTAAAATCATATGAATGGTTATGTAATATGCTTCCCCGTGTTCCCTCCTCTCCCCATAGTGCTATTGATTTTAATATAATACTCAGTTAATTAGTAAATATTTACATGTGCTTGTTGTAAACTTCTAGGAAGCATATTGGTCAAGATGGCCAAAACTGGTTAGAAAGTAAGCAGGTAAAACTAAAGGTTGTTGAATATATATAATAAATGTGCGAGTTAAAATTGAAAATACTTTGATTTCATAGCTAGTTTATAACGTAAAAATTTCCATCACGATCTTGAAATAAAATAACACGAATAAACCAGATCGTATGCACAAATTGAAAATGAAATTTAATAGTGTATACCAAACACTATTAGTCCAAAGTAACACGTACACGTTAAACCAAAGACGCCACTAAAATATTACTTCAGTGCGACCCTTATCATATTTTGGCTTTGTAAAACTGTAGCAATAGTTATTTTGCTTTAGAAACGAAGTTAACCCTTTTGATGTTTGAGGGGTCTGTTAGGTTTAAGTGCAATACTCATCACAAGCAAAGTGTCTGAACCAAAATGTGATTCTCTTTGTAAACCGGACTTAATATTTGTATGAAAGCGCAGATCTGGAATTCACAAAATTGTAACATAACTGTTCACTTACGAATTAATGATAATTCCATCTAAGTATCACGATATTTCTAAGGTGTGTATTATTGCTTCTGCTCTATGACACACATAATGAATATATAGCTGCATTTATTGTTTGAAAGAATCACGAGATAGGCTCCATTGATCAAGAAGTAAAAAGTTGACATGAAGTCCTGCATGGAAAACCGCAGATATCATGGTGAATTTGGTTGATTGAATTCAGTTTTTTATGGCACGAATGTCATATTCGGCCAAAATGCGCCAAGTAGAAGACACAAAACAGTAACATGATGAAATAATGCGTGCATGAACTTTCATGCTTAACTCTGTGAAAAAGGATATGACGGTACAGTTTAAAAAACAAACATGCACAAACATGAAACACACCTTTGTGCTGTATATAAGTTAAAAGAATTAGTGTTATCATGTTAGTAATTTTTGTCGCCAAAATTGTTGGGTACGTTTCATTAATTATTAATTTAATAATGCGTTTAATATCTAAAAGTGAAATCAATTTTTCTGAACGAATACATCTTTCTGGTATTACAATCTTTTCTATTCAACTGATATGAAAGCATTTTAAGTTTTTTTTTGTAACAGATTTTGTACTGTATTGCTTACATAAATCACAAAATTATATTTATGATAAATTACACAACATGCTCCATTCGCACTGATATGAAAGCATTTTAAGTTTTTTTTTGTAACAGATTTTGTACTGTATTGCTTACATAAATCACAAAATTATATTTATGATAAATTACACAACACTATAAACAACTTAAATATTACCTGTGTTGAAACAAGTTGATAATATATCCCCTTCAAATTCATTAGTTCGTCATGGGTACCCGTTTCTTTAACCTCGCCTTCACTAAGAACTACGATTTTATCCGCTGTTTTAATAGTTGAAAGTCGGTGAGCAACGATTATTGTTGTTCGACCCTGTCGAGCCTGCAATAATTGTGAGTATTTTAAGCTGGAACTCAAAATAAATACATCTACTAACTCTACTCATAATAAAATATTGGAATAAGGATTGCATTATACTCGGGACAACACATGATGTGTTGCGCAATTTATTAGTACACTTAAAATTCAAAATAAAAATTATTTACTGTCTTTGAAGGTAGAAAATACTTATCCATCGGATATTTTTAATAAATTAAATCAATACATAGGTAAAATCAGATTTATCGAAACTAATTCTTAGAAATTTTAAACTTCAGAAAAACAACTGAAAGCAACTGAATTCATGAAACTGGGAAGGATGAATGAATTACTCTAATTTCTGAAATATATTCATCATTACCATACCTTTTAGAATACTATAATTTAACAGCCTTCATGATAGGTTAGCTTTATATGTCATAGTAATTGAGGTTTGTGGAACATATAGAAACGTGTTCAAGTTCTTGTATTCCATTCAATATTTATAATACCTCCTATTCTTGGAGAGATAATTTGATTTGTTTCACAAATTTTTCAGAAGTAATTATAGAAAAAGCACAATGGAATTCTAGATACTAAACAAAGTAAGTTAGCGTGTGAGAAAATAGGGTTCATAGCAGCAAATGCTTTGAAAGTAAATATGCAAAGGAAAATTTCGCATAACGTTATTGTTTACATCAAAATCATCATTATTATGAGAATTCGGTTGTTACTAGGTAATTATCTACTTCATAATGACATTAATGTAATTTTAGTATATTTCCTAAGATATCAGAAACTTTGGAAAACCGAGTGCAGGTAATCACATACCTAAATACAAAATACAAAACAACAGGTTAAGAAAACAAACGGATTTTTGAAATGTGTTAAATGTCTGTTGCATCATTTATTTTATATCATTTACCACTTCATTTTTATCACCTAGAGCCGCTAAGGAAAATAAGTCCTTATCTTTCTATGCCCTTGTCATCTAACCTACTTATGCGGATAAATTTCAAATGCGATTACAGAGTAATAGTTATGAACTCAGTTTCTTATTTTTACGGATACTATATTTTAGCATTGCTGAATCGCTTCATTCATTGTTTAAAACACTATCAGTTTGAAAACAATTGATAATAAATTATTCTAATTCGTCACTTTAATTATTCAATTGTTTGTCTCGTGATTAACAGAACGTAAACAAAGATAGAAATCATTGAAATAAAATGTTTTTATCTTGAAATAAAACAAATAAAGGTATTTGAAAAAGATTGATTCTCATAGTACCAGAGGACGTTCCTACCTTGTGTACTGGATGTACTTGCACTACAAAAAAATTGGGTGAGAATAAAGGAACGCAGTATGCCTCCAACTTTAAATAAATATGTCCAGCAGTAATATTTCCGATATTACTAATTTTATACTTACATCTCTAAAACATTATATTCGAAATTTAATATTTCTTTTAGAATAACAAAATTTCAATTGAAGGCAGATGTATTATTATTCTTATGTTGAACATTATTCTTGAATCAATACTTTCTGAAATTCTACTTAAATTTATGTATTCCAGAGATCTGCAGCGGAATGTATAAACATTCTCATTTCACTCCACCAAAAATAAAACCTTCCTAATTGAGATCTACTCTGCTGCTAAGTATACTGAAATATTGAAAATTAATGTTTGTAGCGATGACTACGACTTTTACACAACTATCCCGTCGAGAACAAAGGTTTGTGGAATTTGGTAAGTGCTACCATTAGTTGACTGATTGACAGTAGTGTGGAAGAAAATGACAGCCTCGTTGAGTACACGGTTGTACTTCCGAAAACCTGGTGATGCAATAGACGATTTCGATGACCAGTTTATTGTCCCGTGTTGCCTTTAGTAGCCCTTAGAAGTGACGGCCGTGTGGCAACGAAGAGTGAATAATATAAGTAGTCTATTATCACGTGAAGTCAGGGACCAGAACAATTAAAGTAGTTTGTATCGCACAAGCAGTTCATCCCTTCTCATTGACCATCCATCGAAGTCCACTGTCACCTGGCATGTTTAAAGACCCGCATATTCATATTTTTATCCAGACAGTTACAATATCAGTCGACCTAAAAGAACTTCATCGTTGAGGAAAGTTGAACTATTGTATTAAAAGTTACTTTGAAGTAGTGTCTTGTATGGCTCAATTTATTATCACTGTCAGTAGAACAAATCTAGCCTCATGAAAATCAAACCTCATCGAGAGCTGCTTGCACAACGGCTTCGCTTTCCGTGTCCAACGCAGAAGTTGCTTCGTCCAGCAGTAAGATTTTGGGATTTTTGATCATAGCACGAGCAATCGCTATCCTCTGCTTCTGGCCACCACTCAGTTGAGTACCTCGTTCTCCCACCAGGGTCTCATATTTCTAATAAATAAACAAGATTAAAACAGAATTAGGGTGATAAATACCCATATGCATCATATTATATATTTAAGTCATTAAATTTAACTTTATGTGTAGATGATTTTGCTTGCACTAAGTACTGACTAAGCTAAGGTAGGCAATGTGAAAGAGTTGAATCTAAATTAACATATACAGACATAGATTAGTGATGAGTACATAGAGTCAAAATGGCTACGTTGAATATATTTTTCCATTTGGACTTTTGTAACATATTTTTGAAGATTTAAAAACTGATCACATTGAAATGATATAGTTCTGAAAAATGTTAACATTTCAAAAATTATAATTATAAATAGTTATATTGTAAACCTAATGCATTACACATATGTCATATGATGTTAAGAATAAAGAATAATAAAAGAATTGTGACAAATGTATACTCTGAACGTTATTACAAATAACAGAAATTACAATTAAACAGTGTCTTTATTTAGCCACAAAAGACGATTCAAAACACTCTTTTATACTCTCCTCAAAAAACTTCCACAACTTTCTTGTATTTTCCTTTTTTTATTTCTAAATTGTTTTTAATGTGCTGTTAATTATGTTAGGAAAAACCTTAATTTTCTTTTATGAAATTTACTATGCCAATATATTTGATAATTCGTACTTTATGTAAGTCTTTTCACGGTTATGGGAATCTTGTCACGTGATCTTTCATACCATTATAAAAGCGGTTGCAATCTGTTGCCCCAGAATTCCCGCTTTAATTCCCGCTCTCACTTGTTTGATAACGTACCCGCTTACTTCATCACTGATGATCAAGTTATTAGATTTACTTTTCAATGTTATAACTAAGCGTCGAATGTAATCTGTTAATTATAACTTAAATTCATTTGTTATGTTTTGAATAAAATTCAGGTTTGGATTTTTAAAGACTTCGCATGTGTACTTTCATTAACTTAAGTTTATATCAGCGTAATACAAGGTGATAATTTATTTTAACTCACTGCCTGGATACTCTAAGTGTTACTAAAATTCAATAAAATTATTTTATGTGTCATTCAGCAGTATCCAGACACTGACTTTATGGTTTCAATAAGTATCCGGAAATTGTTTTATTGAACGGTAAACTTTTCTTCGAGTTCGAGTGTGTGGCAACAGAGGACCGAATGGCAACTGGAGCAGTCAAACTTGGAGACCTGTGATTGGTTTCGATACTTTTGGCTGGAATTTCTGCTAAAGAGATTTGATACTAAAGACCAGACACACAGTTCTACGTAACTGCGCGAAATGAGTTTGGAACGAAAAACAGAGATTTTCTGTTTGGATTCCTCACTCCCTTTTCATTGAAATCTTTTACGAAAATTTCGAAATTATGATTAATAAGATGGGATGAAGAGACAAAAAAAAATAACAATTCATTATTCATATACAGAAAATTTCAAAATTCAAAACAATACCCAATAACTGGTGAAAAGAATTCCTTGGGTATAATCATTAAAACTCAGTTAAACTTGGAAAGTAATCAAAGCTACATAGCTTCTAGATTTCAAATTATCGGTTAAGATTCCGACAGTTATTTAGTATAATTTAAAGAAATATTACAATTTAATCACCAACAAGGGACTCAGATTAGTATCAATAGACTATGCGGGGTCAATGTATTTTAAAATTTTTCTTACTTATTAAATCAAATTTGGTATTGACGACGCTACTTACTAATGGAAGAGCATCTATGAAATCGTGAACGTTTGCAACTTTTGCTGCTTTTCGTATGTCTTCGTCAGTGGCATCCCGCTTTCCATACCTAATGTTTTCGGCAATTGTTGTTGAAAATAGAACAGGTTCCTGGCCGACGAGACCGATGTTGTCTCTTAGCCATCCAACGTTCAGTCCCCTTACATTAATTTCATCAATTTCAACCTACAGATAATTTAACAGATTATTTTATAATTTTTATTTATTTATGAATGGTACTAAATGAATGGAATCAAATAACTCTACATATGCTTGAAAAATACGTTACAAGAATAAAGTAATTAATGAACTAAACCTCTTAATGGGCAGACATGCAGATATAAGTATTTTTCGTACACCTCCAAATATTTAGCCAATATATCTCGTTCAAGGTCTGGTTAATTTTGCTAATAACGTGCTAATGTTTACTACGTGCTAATGATTACCGCGTGCTGATGATTTTCTAATAAATACCACGTCGAAACAAAACTGTAATATCATTCAAGGGGAATGAAGATCCAAATCAATATGACTTTTAGTTAAAGCAGTTTATAAGTTTCAGGTTATTGCTATTTCTCCATTTAATAAAATTCTTTAATGACACGTATTGGTCTGTCATTGTGGTTTATCTTCTGAATCACATTGAATTAGTGAACGAATATGATTGCTTAGCAATTCAAACTCCTCAATTCATTCTTCTATGTGTTTGGATGTTTTAATGCAACCCATGACTTTCAATTAAGGAGGAAATATTATGAAAACATTCATGAATCATAAATTAGATTATCAGTAGTTGAGTTTTGAATGTTAATTGACTCTTTTACAACGATAAAGTATGCAATGTCACAGATAATTAACAGATTTTCGAATAAGGGCTCCACAAAACACGAAACTTTGAAAGCATTGGGATCGATACAATTTCTCTAGAGCGTTGAATATTTCTTAAGTTTAACATTTAATCTCATTTAAGATTTTATAAAACTGTAAGCTGTTGTAGGTGTCTGACAGCATTTCTATAACATAGTCGTAGTATAATGTATTTATATCAGAAAGACGAAGTAAAGAGCACACTTCTGAGTGTTAAAAAATATCTTCATAACAATTATATGTGCATACTTCGCCTTAAATCAAACTTGTCTTTCTACCTCGGTTATTTGAGTTATAAGTTGACCAAGAAGGTAGAACTTCAAACATTGTTTTGAACAATGAAAAGAACACGTGCACACCTTTCAGTTTGTACAACAAAAGTCCTTCCAAAGCACTTCCTTATGATGTCACTCATAAAGGAAGGAGTCGTTATCTCGAACTTTCTTAAGCTGTCTACTAAATGTCTGATATTTCCGTCTTGATTATTTATGTGATAGTATTCGTCTAGAAATTCTGGGAAAGTAAACTTAATTGGTCTTTAAACAAGAACAGAAGTTAAAAAATATTTTTAGAATATTAAATAGCATTCATAAGACATCTATTCTTCAAACTATGAGTGTTTCGTTTCGTTTTGTTGCAATTGTGTATTTAATTGCAAACATTTTACTTTACAATAAACATCGATTTCCAAAACGATCGGTTAAAAGATTTCCAAGTTTACAGTCCACAATCGCGACTATCTTCATACCACTTTATGCCTACCACAGTTATTTATAATTAATCCTTCAAATTCAAAAATGTTCATAAACTTAAAAAACTACTGAATACTTAAGTGAAGTCTTGGGAAAGGAAAGCTACATTTTTGCTTTGTAGTCCTAGGCCAACTTCTGTCGGCTTTGATAGGAAATATCTCTTGAAATTATAAAACGATAAATTATAGATAAGGTATCAATATGAATATAATTATAACATATTATGCATTCGTGTAACCTAAATAGTAAATGTAAAATGTAAATAGTAAATTCACAGAAAATGAATTATACATGATGGAATAATAACACGCTAAATTTTAACTAATAGTACAGTTCATTTATTAAAAAAAAATTAGTTCTAGAATTCAGTGGAAAAAGTGTCGATATATTTTTTACTTACCGATCCTTCCTTTGTATCGTAAAATCTGAGAATAAGTTGAATAATTGTGCTTTTCCCGCAACCACTAGGTCCAACCAATGCTACAGTCTCTCCTGGAGCTATATTCAATGACAACCCCCTTAATATCTGTTAATGAAAGAGAGTAATCAGGGGTATTCAACACAAACTGTCGCATTAAAATTCATTCTGCTAAGTATACTTACCGGAACACTCGGTCTGGAGGGATAAGTGAAAACCACGTCAGTTAAAGTAATATTTCCAGAGACAGATGAGGGCCTTAATCCATATATAGAGCTACTGTCTATGAAAGGTTTCTAAATAATATAATAAACAGGAATTGAATTTTTTTTAAATGAATAATTTTATTACAGTTTTTTTTTTGTAATAGAATATTGTCTGGACTAAAACTAAAGATTTATCAGTTTTCTCAAATGACCTAATTTGACTAATTGTGTGAATATAACTTTTCTTAAGACATTTTTTTTTACTAATTAGATGATGATATTCATAAATAATACTTATAATTTAAAGGTTAGGGAAATATAGTGATAAGCCATAGAAATATATTCCGTAATGATCCTTTTAAAGTCCAGTCCTTTTAAATTCTACAAAGTATTTAAAATGATCAAAATAAATTTTAATTATTTGAATTAGAGTCACGCGTTTGAATGAGTAAAGTTAAAGTTAACCTAAATCTTGAACAGTTTATAAACCGTTATAATTTTTGATATTGAAAAAACGTGAAAGTTGCTAGCCTGGAAAATTGAAAAGTGGTTTACCATTATGTAACCCGAAGCTCTTCCAATAAATTCATTATTATTGAATTCAAGAAAATCTATTAAAAATCAGACTAATCCAGTTGTGAATCCAGTAGTCTTAGTGAAATGTAGGCAGTGTAATTCCTTTTTTCGTTGCTTTTGATCGTACTACTCTTTCAGCAAAATGACTGTGACTATTCTAGTGTCACATATTTCTAAACCACATAATATTGCTTTTTGCACTTGATGATGCCGTTATCCACAATTTTGTAACTGTGGATTGGTAGGATTTTGAATGAAAACTCTTATAATTGATATAGCTTGCCGTTCACATTGAAATAGTTTTCAACTGAATATTAGGCAATGTTTTAAAGTTCAGCAGAGAACATACTTACTCTGTCGATGATGTCATATACTTTGGCAGCAGCGCCTCTGGCGAGTGCGAATGCTTCAAAATATGGTGCGCACTGTCCAATAAACATAGAAGCGGACATGACATTGAAGAATACCTATGATCGAACACAATAAAGCTTTCATCCAATTGTCCATTTTCAAAAATCGTGCATTGAACTTTAATGAATACATACAATTATTATAGAGTTAATTTCACTTAATTTTTAATACAACAGTAGAAATGTTCTTACGACTTCCAATATTTTATGAAATTCATATCAGTGAAAAATAAATTTTTAAACTCAAAAAATTACACAACAAATAGTTTACGTTCAGATGTAGCTGGTTTGTCCCTCTATGACCATTTCTTGTTACACGAGGGCTAATGTGGCTTTAGGAGTAATTGAAGTACAATTTACTATGTGGAGTTCAAAATTCGAGTAAAATTCTTGATGCTTACTTCGTTTTATAACGTATTTATGTTAATACATGTTAATTCAAGTTTAGGGATAGAAAATGTGTACCCTTTTTGATAATAAATATTTATTTAGGAAAATTGCAAAATTTCGTGCGTTATTTGAGATAATCGGATATCACTTGCAAATTGTATTGTTAGTATCATCAAATATGTATTACATCGATAAAGTTCCCAACAATCACTTTTATATATGTGTTCAGAGAACTTTATAGGCCTGAATCAATAATAATCTACACTAAATATTACATACTCTCAGATGATTTCGAGTTTCTACTCTCATTTTCATAATTATAAATGCAGTACAATTTGAGAAATTGTTTTAATAATTATTATGATGTCACAGCTAAATAGGACTTTAATTGCAAAAGGAAACTACAATTTAAAATTTGTTGATTAGAAGAGCCTTACAATAGTGGTAAAAAAGTGAGTGAATAAGCAAGCTTATATGTATTTTCGTTACCCAAATGTGGATTTTAAGTACCAATTTCTCAAGATTTCTGGTTAACTTCAAATGTTTACAAAATATACAGACGCTGAGATCATTAAAACGTATGTCAAGTCTCAAACGTTTCTTGCATGTTTTACGTGGCTTCAAAGGAGAGTAAGATTAATCTATTATTGTGAAGATAAGAATATTCACACTACCTGTTAAGTAATTACAGTTCATCTTTAATTAGTCTTATTTATAGAATCTGAAAAATCGAATTGAGTCTGACATTCAGGAAATCATTGTGAAATCGTATGATTCTGTCAAGTGGTTTTTACAGTGCATTTATTGTTATGGTGGAGCGAAATGTTTTTCAAAAATACAAATTCCGAAGTATTGAAAAATTGGTTGTTAGTTCCTGATATCATTTTTAGCACATTGCTATGTCTTTAGCTCTAGGTATGGGCTTGATTTTATTTACTGTGCAGCATAGAACATTTTAGATTAACATGGAGGAATTTCTATTCAGTTGTCCGCGTATACGTGTTTGAACTTCCAGATTTTATTTCTTACTAACTTAAATTTATTTTTATTTTCAGTTTATGAAGGAACTCTAACATTAGTAGTTGCATGAGAAATGGAGATTACTAATTAAGATAGGGAAGTTTGCCAAAATACAGCAAAATATAAATTTTAAGAAATTTACAATAAATGCGTTTTTACGAGGTATATTAAAAATTGTTTTGATGTCCAATAACTAAGAAGCAATTTATGATGATTTTACAAGCTGATATACTTTAGAATACAAATTTTTATTTGACAAAAGCTCTTTCGGTTTTTTATCATAAATTTGTTGTCCAACTGCCTGCTTGGAAATTATATGGGATTTTGTTTCAAGCTACAATGCAAATGTGAGCAAACTTCGAATTAAAAAAAAACCTCTTACGGAAAACAGAACTCACTTCTTCTATAAACCACATGTTCTTCAAACAGTTTTTTGTTTAGTCAAACCCTAAAAAATGAACAGCCAACTGCATTGAGGCTTCACTCCATGGTATTTTAAACTTCTTATATTCAAGACAATATAATCAGTCTAAGACATTGACTATGATTCTTAAGATTTTTCAGGAAACTGATGCCTACATGTGGCAACTTCACCCAAATCAGACTAAACAAATAAAAATTAATTTTTCTGCTTTTTGTTTTCAAAACACTTTAATAAAATATCTATAAAATCACATTTGATAAATTGAAAAACACGGAAAGAACTGTAGACGCTTGCTTAAAACACAAAGCAATCGTACTTACGATGATCAATGTGCCTCCAGTGTATTCCGGCTTTACGTCATGCATGCTTTCTCTAATAAGTTTCACACCGTACCAAAATGCTAAAGCATATCCAGCAAATATGCAAAACCAGGTCACAGCAGCTCCTACACCTGTTAAAAATCCCCTCTTCATTCCTTTCTTTCTTGCTGGTTTCAGACATTTATCATACCTGGTAAACAGATGTCAGAATATGAATTTCAAGTAAGCTGGGATTTAAATTACCAAATTAAGTAACAGAATACATTCAAGACTTAACATTTTCTCTTACGAAGATTAACGAAACGAATTTGTTTTAATGTAATGTACTAAAATGAACTTTTTTAGCTTGATAACGGTTGGTACTTAACTTGCTCCTCCCATGAGGGGGCCTCTGTTATTTAAAACCATTCTTTGTCCTGCGAGATCTCCTGATCTATCTCTCATTGAGCATGTGTAGGATACGTTAGACCTCCAACTGAACATTCATTGGATCTAAGGAATTTGGAGCAACAACTATAAAATGCGTGGCCTAATTTGCCTCAAGATATCATAATAAATATGTTTAACTCCATGACAGACTCCCTATATCGGCGACACAAAGCTTCATAATTTACTAATTTATGACCTAGCTGATACAAATCAACATCAATAAAGAGGCTTCTAGATTTGCTTTCGTGTTTCTTTATCTCTACATCAATATCACTCATGTTAAGTTTCATTGCGATCGAACACTGGCATTGTATTGTTTCGACTATTTTGTACAGAGTTTGTTTCACTCTACTGTATGTTTATGTTGGCCAGTCAAATGAGTATAAACAGTATAAAATCAACCACTACTTAATTCATTGTCAATTTTGTCGCTTAGTTTAAATAGGACTTATTTGAGTTTTAGTGTTGCATAATATTACTAAAGCTACACAAATATGCTAGACGTTCAAATAAAATTCTTCAGCAATCAGAATACAGGAGGCAACGTGAAACTTGATAAAGAAAACAGCGCAAAAGAAACCACTTAAGTGGACAAGAAATTAGGTTTGGACGTCAAAAATAGTGAATCACAAATAAACATTTAGTGCACTGAAATTAATTGTGATTTAGAATCTAATTGTAGAAACATGACAGGTGTGAGGTTTTTCCAAGCAATTTTTAAAAATAAGAATTAACACCCCTTAATACATAAAATACTGCTTTATATATTTTATTATTTTGTTTTACTTTGAGGTATTAAATGTAATATAGATGTTATATTTCTTATGAATGAATTGAAATAAGGTATAATATGTAATTATAATTATTAATTCATATGAACAATTAAGAATCTCTAGCAGTGATGCTTCGCTCGTGCCTGTAGTTTATCATTATATAGCAACAACGATAGTGTTGCATATGATTTTCTTTTTATCCAGGTTTTAACCTTAAAAGCTATATAGAATTAAAAATGCTACTGAACAGTATTACTGTTAATTATATAGAAAGTTAATCCCATCTTCACACTAGTGATGCGACATCGACAGCGAAACATCGATGCTTTGATGCTTTGAAACATCGATGTTGATAATATATCGCCCCCAAAATATCGATATTTTAAAAATTCAGTGTATTTACCCCCCCCCCCCATTTCTTAAAGCAACTTCCCAGCAACTAGTGATGCTACATCGGCAGCAAAACATCGGTGTTTCTAAAATTCAGGGTATTTAATCTCTCCCCTCCCCCTCCATTTCTTAAAACTGGTTTAGCAACTAGTGATGCTATATCGACAGCAAAACATCGATGCTTTGAAACTTCGATGTTCAAAATTAAAACATCGATGTTGATACTACATCGCACCAAAACCATTGATGTTTTTAAAATTCAGTGTATTTTCCCAATTTCTTAAAACTGATTTAGCAACTAGTGATGCGACATCGGCTCCAATACTTCGATGTTTTTTATGAAACATCAATGTTTTATGAAAACATCGACATCGATGTCGCAACCCTTTTCATACCCTTCAACCTTGGCCAATTTGGTCTAAAAGTATGTTCAATTTGCTGATTATAAAAATTATGCTACTGGTTATTTTTAAAATTTTTATAACGGTACTTTTTTCATTTAAAAATAAAACAACGACAACGTAAAAACCTCGACAAGCATAAACATCGATGTTACGAAAACATCGACTCCAATACAACAATGTTAAAAACATTGATGTTTTTATTAAAAAAACATCGATGTTTTGGAAACATTGACATTGATGTCGCATCCCTACTTCACACTCCAAAGCAAAAAAATAAATTATGACTTAAAACATTTATACAGTTTTAAATTCCATAAGAAAGCTTATATTAACATGTTTTTAAGGAACGCTGCTTACAAGAAAGTTTCTAAGATAAAATGTGTTAGAATATTTCTCTTTATCAAAGAAATCACCCTTTCTCTGTGTGTTCATTCACTGATAACTTTTATCTTTTCTTCTCCAGTGTCTATTCTTTAGTAGTTTTGATATCAAAGGTAGAAGTGTAATTCTTTCACTGTATCAAATAAAACGCGGATGTAAAAAAAATTGAAAATAAGTAAACCAAGGTCATAAGTTCCAATGAAGGCTATACGGACGATTATGTAATACTTGGCTTTTTTAAGCTTTGAATACATGCTTTCTTACTTTCCAGAAACTTTACACCCTAATACTTTTTCATGATAACCAATAAATTAATTTTTCTCCACCCAATTTTGAATCACATTTAATTAATATATCTAAGAAAGATAAAATGCTCTCTCAAAAATTTTGAAACCTGAAATGTGAATCTTTAATTCTTTAGATATCCACCAAAATTTCAAAAATCTTCAGTTTTAAAAAAGTCAATAAAAGCAACAGTACAGTATTATACAGATCACCACATGGAAATTGCATAAGTTGTGCATTGTAAAGTTACATGATTCACTTGCTAAGAACCCACTTAAAAAGCATCCTTAGATATTTCATTATCGATACTATTTATAGTTAATATATTATTTATACTTAGAAATTACCTATAGTTAAGGTTACAACAACCAAATTATACTTAGCTCAGGTATGGACCTCGTCATATGACTTTGGTTGAGAATTATGTGTTGTCCTAGGATATTTCCTTCTGGGGTTGATCTCACACAGTCGCTAACGGTCCCATTCTGCAGTGTGACGTAAATTAATTTAACTACCTACATTCATTACACTACCTACGAAATTATCCTTTCATTTTCTAACTTTTAATTTCATTCTTTAAAATTTTCTCGTTGGCTTAAATTGTAAGTTCTAAGAATTTTTTTTCAGGTAAGGTGTTGTCTTCGTCACCTGATTGTGATTCAAAATAACGAGGTGTTGTCCTCTGACCTTTATTCTTCGGTTATTCACTTCGAACAGTCACCAATAACCCGTTAGGCTGCTTCAGTGAAACGTTAATTCAATTACCTATCTATCCTTTAAATGCTAATACAATTCTACTTACCTCTGCATTTCTTTCCTTTCACCTCCAAAAGCAAACACTGTTCGAATAGATGACAGCACCTCCTCGGCCACTGACCCTGCCATTCCGTATGCCTCCATTTCCTGACTTGTCACATTTGCCTGAATCTGGAATGTTATGGATTTAATTTAATACACGCCACAAATTGACTTTATTTAGCACCTGTTATTAATGCCTAAGAACTTCAATGTCATTGCTTGGGTTCATCTTACCTTCGTCATGATTGCCATGGCTATCGTTAGAACAGGTGTGACCGAGAGGATGACTAGAGCAAGCTTCCATCCGTAATAGATACCAACCCCTACACAGAGAAACGTAGAGGACAAGAAACCTATGCACATTCCCACCTTTTCTCCCATTCCGTCCTGGATTTTGGTCAAGTCTCTAATGTAGAAGAAATATTACACATTTTAAAGAGCAGGCGCTTGTAATGTAAATATCTGAGCTATTAGGCCCGGTGCACACATCCGGTTTTTCAACGTGCCGCCCCGCCGCTGCCGCAATGCAAGTGCGGTCTGAGATACATTAGATCGAATGGAGTAGTGTACACATGCCTCTGGCGCCGCTGCGGCGACGGACGTCCAACTTGCGTGTAATTTGTACCGCAGTTCCCCACGGCGCCGCAGCTAGCCGCACACGCTTCTCCGGTCTGATCCGGTTGTTTTCATAAATAAATGGAATGTAAATAATAATTAATAAATGATTGTATCCAATAACGTCTATTTTGATTCAAAATATACTTTTTTTACACCAAGTAAGCGAAATAAACAAGTTTTCTACCATAGAATATTTATCGCAAATGGTGCGAAATGAGTATTTGCGTCATTTCACGGTTATGCGTGCATAGTTGGTCATCGGTGCCGCTGCGGCGCCGCACGTTGAAAAATCGGATGTGTGCACCGGGCCTTAACCCTCTTATGGATTCACACATATGTATTCTGTCAACAAACATCAGTCTTGCTTGTATGACTTTTGATCAGTTTTAGCCTCCTTGGCCAGTAGAATTCTTTTAACCAATAAATGTGTTTATTTATTCGTTTTGAATGTTGTTTGAGAAAATTAATACTACAATACTATCGGAAATCCCATGACGCTCAGAGATTAAGCATTAAATGATCTATTGGGATTATAACGATGTCTTTAACATTAACTAATGATTCAAGAAGTATAGTAACTATCTGAAACCGAAATAAATTTCATAAATCAATGATTTATCATCATTGTCTTCTGGAAAGAATTTATTTAAGTTTTGGACAAAAAAATAACATTTTACTGTTATTTATAAATTTAGTATTTCTCCTTTCTTACAAGACAGAAAGAGTTAGGAAAGACACTACTGGTCAATGTCAAAATTGGTTGAAGTCATGTAGTAAAGATCGGAGGTTGCTGAACGGATATGTGTGTGTGAGCCTCTCAGTGGGTTAAGATCGTAATTTACGAATTATTGTAATGATCCTAAGCAGAAAATAGTTTTTCAATAAGTGATTGAATCAACACCTACTTTACAGAAACTTATTTACATAAATTAAAAATTATTTTAACATTACTGTTATTACTATGGTTTTATTTTACAGTTACATAATACTGTGGATTTGGGGCTACGATTGTAAAAGGGAGAACTGACATGAAAACTTAAAACTAACTATTGTAAAATTGGTTAGCGTTGTTCACGGAATATGTTTGAAGTTTGAAATTTTAAAACAAAAGCCTCTATTTGCATTTCTATGTATAGCTTATTTTATTTTTATTTTAAATATATGATTAAAAAAACACTTAAATGTGTAATCAGCTAAATATATCACTTATATGCTGCAATAATGCACAACTCAAAATGTAGGTTTTATGGAAAGTAAGCAGGTTTCAGTGTGGAAAACTACATTAGTTCCAATAGCAAGCTAACAAACATCTTATTTTAATATTAGAACACTAGAAGGTAATTAATTTACAACATGCTATGTATTTTCATGGCAATGAAAACTTGAAACCCGTTTCATTTCAAATAGTGGCTTTTGAATGCAACTGTTAAAGGCCATGACAGATATATAGACAATGTATTGAAGAATGGTTATTCCAACGATTGTTAGATATCAGACACAAATAGTGTCGCTGTAGGGAACCATTTTTATGAGGAAATAATCTGACACCCATTAAAACCATAAAAAACAAATTAAACTATCTCTATATTATTGAAATTATTGTTGTTTTCCCTACAATGAAATTTTCTCACGGTTTTTCTAAAAAAACTCCGCTTATTTGTTAAATGAAAAGATGCCTTCACTTTAGCTGAATTTTATAATCTTCTCAGAAATAATTTTATCAGTCTCAAGAAGAGCATAAGCGTCCTTTACATTGGAAGTGTTATTGAAGTCCGTGTGGTTGCTGCGAGCATCTCTTGTCTGACACACATCACACGGGCAATCTCACATCAAAAATGCAATAGGATCACTGTGTTATCGAAAAGAATTGAACCACTCATGTAACAGTTATCATTTTTCATAGCACAATTATCTGAGTGTATTTGCTACCGAGTTTTACTTGAAACTTTAATCTGTAAGATTCATAAAAATGTATTTGTTTATTTCGGTGGGAAATTTATCCTTTGAAGAAGCACTTTGGAGTATAGTGTTATGGAAAAGGATTTGTGTAGACAGCATTAGAAGAAATTATATTCGTTTTGATGGCCCATGTCGAACATTTCCTTCAAATAAATTACCCGAAATATTATTACTGAGCAAACGGTAGTCAAAGTCTAAAAGTCACTAAATATAGCTAATAAGGATGTTAACACGATACTATAAATTGACTGGTATTTATTTGGAGGATCAAAATGTCCACCATCCCATCAGAATCAAATTAAAAATTACCACACCTTAAAAAATAACCATTATAAGCCATAAATAAGATGAAAAAAATCAAGCTATTTTGGATAGATAAAACGTTTACCTTCAACAGGACAAAGTAGAAAAGACCTTCCAAAGTATCTATACACCACAAGCAAGGTAATAAAACTGATCTACAGCACTTTTGGTGCAGTAAAAGTCCACCCTCATCAGGATCAAAATAGAAAAAACCCACCTGTACAAAGTACACTGAAGAGCCAAAACCGAATTAACAATGGACTAATTTTTTAAATTTGTTTTATCTTTATTAGTCATATTTGAAAGCTTTTAGTATTTGATTACTAGTTTGAGCAGTTATCTGTTTTAGTTTAGTGGCATGATGTTTAAAAGAGCGGAAAAAGTAGTATGCAACCGTATGTTACTTACCCTGTAATACGACTTGCAAAATCTCCAGTCTCATTTGTATCGTACCAGCTTATGTCTTGCTTCAGCACGGATTGCATGAACAGGCAACGGATTTTAAATGCCTGATTGGCTGCGGCCAAGCTGAAGAAGGTTACCATGATATAGTTACACAGAAGAAAAGCGCCTCCAAATCCAGCATTCCATATGCACAGTTTTGCAGTTTCGCTCAAAAATTCCTCTGTCGTTCTAAAATATTCATATTAATCATCTACACAATATCCTTTACATCGAGATTGAAAAGCAACCGAAATATAGAGCAATTTCGGTAAATAGAAAGTACTTTATGCAAGAGACTAGTAGAATTATCCGGCGTTGCTCTGGCTAAATTAATTACGTTTGTTGAAAAGTGGTCATAGAAATCAATATTTTACATAAAGAATGCGAGCATAATTTAAGTGTTCGGAAAATAATTTTTAATATCATTTTAACTTCTCCATCACAACTACAATTTACTTCGGACTTGAATATGCATTCATGATGTGTCTATCGATATATTCCTTACATGATGGATCTATCGATATAGTCCATTCATTTACGTAACAGTTTTGCTGAAAGTTTTTTTTATAAGGTGATTACTACAGAAGTTTCGGAGTGATAACAAATATTCCCGTGCATTCATTTTTTGTAAAAAAGACGAATTTTTGGCGAAGAATCTTGAATTTAGTTTTCCTATGAATATGTTTTACTTGTGGTATTCTTGAACCTGGTATGCAATATTTTTAAATTTCATTATCAATATGAGATGATAGTGAATTAAATTTTTACGGCATTGCTGACTAATTTAGTTTGAATCAAACTAATTTTTTTTGAAAATTCAATTCAGCGGTAAGTGAAATAACGGGGCTTCTTTTTATATAAAAAGCAGTTAGTGTTTGTTTGTTCTCTATACAAATCTACACCGTTTGACCAATCCACGCCACATCTAGTACATTTATATTTTAGAACCCTGTGGTTATGATGGACTACATATTAACCCCCGTTCTACTTGTCCAGTGGGGTAAAAATTAATTTGTTACGGTATTGGTGATTAATTTAGTTAGGAACACAAACGCAATTTATCTTCAAATCAGCGGCTTGTGGAATAACAGAGATGGTGTTAGAAAATAAATGTTACCACTGTAGAGAAATAAAACTCAATGTACTATAATTTTAAAAAAAACCAGAAGAACAAATTACTGATTTTACGAACGATTCACAATTACCTAAGCTCCGTAAGAACAGCTTACAGTAACCATAACGGCAACCACAACCTTCTGTCATTTAAGACAAAAATTTTCAATATTTCAAAATTACTAACAGTGATATTGTTCCAAGATCAAGAAAAGCCTTTTTTAAATTCCCTTCTCTCCAATAGACATTTATTTTTAAATCGAACCCTTATGGTACTTTTTTAAAATCAGATATTTGGACTTCTTAAATTCGGAAAGACTAAATGTAAACCACGTAAGTGCAAGTATGATTACTTACCATCTCCAGCAGCAGTTAAATACCTTTCTCACTTAATCACGTTCCCTTCACGTGTCATCCAGACGAGTTCATTGAAAAATGTAGGGATGGTCATAATGTTTTGCCTCGTCAGTGTACAGATAAATTACAATAATAATGAAGTTATTGATAGAATAATAAGCGAAATTCGATAATGACGCATGTCTGATGCAAGAGTGCCACAAGTAAAAACCTATTGTTTTGTTGATTATGAATGCGAGAGCACTCACCGTAAATTCGACTTTTCTCTACTAATTGAACATGAAAATAACTTAAGAAAGGCAATTCCAAATATCCCTGAAAATCGTCTTTTGTAGTAGTAACCTTAGTGTCTTCTTTCGTCATTTTGAAGCTTTGTTATATATCAAGGGTTCAATTAATGTGAAATTTATTACATGAATGGATATGCACATTAAGTAGTTGTGTCTAAAGTAATTTGTCGAAATTATAAAGATATGGTGAAAGGTGTTCAAATATTATTTTATTCTACGAAAGGCATAAGTGATTATATATTTTGATCATCTCTTCAATCTAGAGTTCACCAATTCAAACCTAGTAAGGTCGGGTGTTTCGCTAGTATATGGAATAAAATTCATGTGATGCCTGCTCAAACACACAATCAAACATAGAACTGAAAGACGGATAGACTTACGCAACTAAGTTCACTCACTAAATGAAGATACGTTCTCACAGTATGCAAAGTTTCATGATAATATATTAAACCGTGTGGAAGTGTATAGTACACCTACAATACAGACAGACAGGTACCAAACACGCAATAGGCGGGTTTGGCATCAGAAGGATCCTAAATGGATAGAAAACATGAAATGGGTCGAAAATATTCAATGTAAAACAAACACTCCATTCTTATTTATATAGATTGATTGGATTTTTATTTTTTTTGCCAATTGGAGGCAGATATTGTTTAGTTAAATATATGAGATGGTAATGTTTCTGTGAGGGAACGTTTTTCCTCTAAGTATTCCAGACGTCACGTGGCTTGTTTTTTTAAAACGATTTCAGCCACGTCACTAATAGAAATTCCATATAATGGATTACGAATTCTCGTGTGATAGTTGATTTAACAAGGCTGAGATAAAGCGTCAAAAAAAATAACACATTAATAATATTTATTAGCTGATATGACAGCAAAAGTTTGATGTCTTTTTAAAATTCAGATTTATAAATTCGCAAATACATACAATTTTAATTGGAATTAAAGAATGAAACAATAATTATGTTGTTGCCAGATACAGAGTAAAAAAAATTGCCTTCACTTTAGTGGGTTTTTCGCTTGCGCTTTTCACATTAAATAGACTCGTTTCTGTACAAATTATGAGGGGTATTTTCCACCAAGCTAAATGCAGGTGGCGGTAGTATTTCTGCTGTGAAACGTATTTCCTGTATCATTCCGAACATGACGTCACGGCATCTTTCTCGAATACAATTTCAGAGCACTTCTCTAATAAAAAAACAGTATTTCCATATTGATATTATAGTTGGTTGATCAAACCCAATTTGAATACCAATAACACAATCGTCAAAACGGTCATAAATCACACTTTGAGATAACGCCGGTATGTATCTTCCGAGATCATTTGGGTTACAGTAAATAAATCCCCATCTGCTGTTTAATTTATTCGTTTACACTATAAATCCCTTTCGTAAGTTGATTTTGGTAATGGTGGACTGAAGTTGGCATTGCTTTCTGTTGCTCTATTAAAACTATATGATTCATTATTATTAGGAAGCATACAGTTGTTATGAGTTAATTATACAAATATTGTGAATCTTGAATACTAAATCTAGAATTTGAGATACAGGGGAATTTAAAACGTACCCAGTATCAGTACGACCCCCGCGGGAAGACATATCAGTCACCTTAACGAATCTATTTGTTGAATTCATCGACTTTATAATGAAATAGACGGAGTATTTATTTTTAGCTTCATGCTTTCTTCCGGTTGCTCGGTTTGAAGATCTGTCACGTGGTTGTGAGGTAAATCATGTATCCTAATGTGGATCAAATTACTGATGGTTAAAGTGATTATTTTGCGCGATAGAAAACATTAGTATGCGCTGAGATACCTAATCAGCCCAAGTCCATTCGTAAGAACAAGGGACTTATCCTTCGGAGATCTTTCGACAGCGACTCCGACCACATGCTTGATTTATGTCATTAGAAGGTCCATAACTGAATTATGAAGACGTGTGGAAACGTAAACAAATCCCTTCTTGGCTTTAGAGCTGCTTTTAGTCGAGTTGATCATTGGACTTCAAAGTTAGGGATAAATAATCTATGACGATCATCACGTTTCCCACACATTTTCCTGTGTAGCAGCCCTTAGCCAACACAACCTTTCGCACATATTCAGAAATCAATTGATCCGAGGTCAACAACCTTTTCACGGGTGTGGGGCTATACGACTTCCGTGGTCTCTTTTATCAGTTGTCTTTTATCAGAAACAAATTTTGCTAAACTAATTTACAGAGTTGAGGAGTACATAATCGTCGCGTTACAGAAAGCGTGTTATGTGACAAGGAGTACATATAATGAGCCAGTATTTTAAAATCGAATTCGCCAGTACATAAAATTATTAAGGTACCCGTAAAAACAAAAAAAATCTGAATTCTTAAATCAAATATTCCAATGTGAACATCGCACATTTGCGAATACACTTCTTTATGTCACTCTTCTTTTAATTGCACCATGAATTACTACACTTCTCAATATTGGTATCAAATCAAAGGTAGATTTAATTTAAATCTTATTTATGCAGTTTATCTCAAAAATGAAAAAATATTTAATTGCGTTTAATATGTGTTTATATGAAAAGAAATACATATACATTGCGGAAGTCTAAAGAAAATACAATTCAACAACTTGTAATTCACAGTTCAATGACTTCACTTTACTTTGCAAAAAAGATGCTTAGCTTTCCAGGCAAGTTTGAACTTTTAAAGTGATGATCTCCATAGGCAAAATGTTTTCGGTTAAAATATAAAAATTTGCAAGTTCCGACCAAAGACGTACGACAAACAAACTCTAAGCATCACAAGCGGTGAAAAATGAAAAATTCATTGATATCGAGAACTCATTTATGCTTTTTTTTTTAATATTTATGATAAAAAACAAGCATTACTTACATGCTGGCATTGGAAAAATTCCTGTTAACGGCATCGTAAATAATTAATTTATCAATCACTTCTCCGAATATGATCATGACAGCTGGCATTGACGCTCCAGAAACTAATGCTATTACAGTTGCAATTGCAAGTAAAATCTTATCAAATGCACTTGCGTATCTAAACTGAAAAATTAATGGATGTCAGGAAAGTGAAAAATATTTAGTAACATTTCACTATCGTACGTGGCGTAAAAATTGACATTAATAGTATAATGGTAAATGACAACAAATGGATTTAATTAATATTAAATCAAACGCTGCGTTAGGTTTGCATTTCACTTAAATGATTTGAGTTTTTGAGTTGTATGATATTTTTTAAAATCTATGGAATTACTCACTACTCTAATACAATTTTTCAGGTAGAAGGAAATAAGAAATTTAGAACATACAAATTCGTGTAAAAAGAAAATGTGAACAAATGAGAAAACAGGTTTATTTGAAAAATATATCATTTTTGATTTAATGACAGAAGTACATTCTGTCTGTGGCACAGAAAGACTAAACAGAACGTTCTCTGTTTTATAAAATACTAAAAAACCATGATGAAATTAATGGTATTCATTTGAAGGGGAACTTTAGAAACTAATTGTGGCTAAAAGTCTGAGGAGAGAAAGCCTTGCTCTTCATTTCATCGGAAATCTGAATTATTTTCACTAGTAAAACGCACACAGAATGCTACTTTATTTATTTTGTTCGTTATATTTAAATTGGGGGCAAAAAATTACATTTAAATGGTTACATTATTCGTAAATGGGTTTAAATATGGTATCATTTCTGAATATAATACGCTGCAATAGTATTAAATATTAAGAAACTAGCGCATGTACTACACGCTGGTCTGCTAAAACTACTTCGATATTTCCACAGCATTAAAATTGGGTTTTAAATTATTTCCTGTTTTGAACGAATTAAATAACCAATTTTGGTTTCAAATACTGAATTTCCATAAATAGAAAATAAGAGAGAGAGAAGAGATACTTGATAGGAATAGCACGCGCGTGATATATAACAATCTTTAAAAACCAATCAAAGACCTTCTTGTAAGTGATGACTGGTGCTCGTTAAATCTATCTAGACCTCTTATTTTCTCATATTGGAATGGTGTGAAACTTTGGAGAGTGAGATACTAGCTCAGGTGTTGACTTCGCCATCTGACTGTGTTTCAAAATTACAAGGTTCTTCCGTCGGATCTTTCCCTTCGGGATTGATCCCGGACCGTCGTTAACAGAAAGTTGTGTTGTTTTTCTACCAACTACCTATGTATCATACGCAAAAATGTAACTTTAAATAACTCGATGCTTACGAGGGAACAAAATCCGACCGGTGGAAGCGATGGCTTTTCATTTTCTTCTTTGTCTGCCCTGAAAGAGGATACGAAAATTATATGTACATTATGAACAGGTCTAAATGTCGTTATATATTTTTGCACAGAAGCACCAATGCACAAATTGAAATTAGTTTACAATGTATGTTTATGCAAAATCCCTCTGAGCGACTACTTTCTTCAATCTACGTGTGACCTGTAGACGTATCCGATTGGCTCCCTGAAACTTACCTGAAAACCTACAGGGCGTCCCAAAAAAATCAGTATAACTTCAACAATTTATTAAAAAAAGAATAGGCCTTCAGCAAAACTAGTTACAACAGTAGATAAAATAACTCAAATAAATTTTTCTACTTCGTTAGTAAATTTCCACATGAGATCATTTCGTAGCACGAAGAAAATCAAGACGGTATTCCAACTCAATCCACGAACGTTTCAGAATGCTAACATCAACAGTAGCTACAGCTGTTTTGATCTTTTTTTTGTTTCAATTCCACGACACTGTTAACTTTTGTTCGGTACACAGCATCTTTTACATAACCCCAAAAGAAAAAGTCGAGTAGAGTAATGTCAGGAGACCGGGCTGGCTATGCTATGGTGCCATCCACTCGACACATTTGAGCTTTTTTCACGGGATCCGCCATTTTGAATAACTGAATTCTTTAATAACCGTTTGCGTGTTGTGCAGCGCTATCTATAATCAGAAACATAAAGTAGGAAAAAACGTCTTGAGTTATTCTATCAAATGTTGCAACTAGTTTTACTGTAGGCCTATTCTTTTTTTTTAAATAAATTTTTGCAGTTGTACTAATCTTTTGGGGACCCCTGTATTTCTCTCTTCGATTCATTGTATATCGTCAGAAAATGTGTGAAACCATTTAAATCAAAAAATTTGATTTCGGGTTATTCTGTCAACATGCGAAGAAAAATCATCTGAATCTGTCTAGTCACTTCTTAGTTTTTTCAACTTGATAGTATATTAAATATGCTATCTAGTTGAAAAAACTAACAATTGACTTGATCTAGACATATTCCTATGATCGTTCTGAGCATGTTAACAGAAAAACCCGTAATACTTACCCGTTTTATTTCACACTTTTGCCGTCGATGTTGTCCCACTGTGCATTGTGTATGTTTTCGTAGTATATATATCCATTACAGATAGAATCTTACCAGAAAGCAGCCGATATTGTGTCTTTGAAATATTTTAGTCTGATATTGTATTTAAGAATATTTATAGCACAGAGTAAGACGAATATCTTTTAATAATCATGCAGTTTTTTTTCATTCAAGTTTATGGGACCTGATACGATTACTTATCTTCTACCACTTCTGTGAGTTACCGTTAAGTCACTAAACAAATAATGGTCGACCTTAAAAACTTCCACGGTGTAAATAGATTAACTGATAGCTGGCTCAAGTTGAACCAATTCGATATGATTGAATAATCAGAATTATTGCGTCTGCATTTTGCAGAAAAACATCAAAATGTACAATGTTCATTCTTAAGGATTAAGTTTCATTTAAAGAATAATAAGACGATGAACCTTTGACGTAAATTCACGCAAATACACTTTTTTTCTTTCTTTTTGTATTTAAATATTTCTACGAAGTTTGAATAAAGATTTTAAATTGACTTCACACTGATTCTTTTAGTCAGAAAAACTTGATTTCTTAGTTGTATATTTGATACAAATATCAAGTAAATGAATCAAGTGAATTGGAAAAAAATATTTTAATGATTGTTGGAATTGTTTGAATCTAATATTTCACTTCTTAACAAGTACTAAGAAAGTAATTCTATTTTTCTTTGCTATTAATGATCATAATAAATCATCTTAAAATAAATTGTTTGATTATTCATCCTCAGTTTTTTGTGTTCGCATGTCTGGTTACATAACTTACCTTGAACAAAAGATTTTTTCTGTATGATAGTTTGTAAGTCCAATGTATTGTGAAATATATTTGTGAAGTGCACCAAAGCTGTGGGCAAATTTGTTTGTAAAGAGGCAGTGTGATTTTATTAAATTCATCTTTAATTTAGTTATTTTAACTGTTTTTAAAACCACGATAGAAATTACCATTAAACGAACCATTAAGTTCATATGTAAACGTTAGTACAATTTTACATTACAAATGCGAAAAAATAAATAAATTTCAATCAAAACAAAAAGAGTGTTTTGCATGAATTTGTTTTCAAAACTGAAATAATTACTTTCCTAATTTTTATGATGATTAATCTTTTAAGATTAATAATTTCATATATCTTGTATAAAATGTAAATATTTTAGCTTTAATGATGCAGCTTCTTTGCGTTCTAGAAAATAAAGAAATGGTAGAGATAATATAAATACATACATATGGATTGGTAACAGTTCTCGTGCGAACTTAAATAATTATAAGAGATTAAAGACCGTGCCGGTGGGGGGAGGAGGTACAATACGTTTCAGTAGTGCTCGCGAATGACAGAAAGATAAGTTCCAGCTGCTGTTCAGACGATAGTTAGAGTTTGGACTGGTTTCTAAGAAATATTAATGTTACAGATGGTTATAAAGTGTTTAGTTATAATTCCAGCTCTGTATTTAAAGAGTTTATTATTTAGCTTTGGAAGTAAAACCATGCGCTTTGTTATGCAATTAATTGAATGGCAAAGCCAGAAAAAAGGGGAAACTTGAATTTTTGAGTGTTTCTTGGGTGACTCAAATTTTGTTTTGTTAATTTTGCATTCCATTACTATCGCATTTGCGATGCTTGTGAGACAGTGGAACTTCTAACTTTTATTTTATTTGACCCTTTCCTTCCAGGAATTGCAAATTTTGTTAAATAGTACCGGAACCGTAACCTAGCCGAAAATATTCGAAAATCAAGTTATTGCTTTTTCAAACTGGATATGATATACAGTAAAAAAAACAAATAAATAAGTCTAATACAAGTATCAGCGATCACTGTCCAACCTACTTACATGTAAAGTTAGATATAAAATAAAGTAAACAAACAGAATCGTATAAGTATTTTAGAGCTAGATTACAGCTAATTTCTCTTTGAAACTTTAATGACAGGAATTGACTTTTCTACTGTTTTTAGAATTTAATAGCTAAACATATTGACAGCTTATAGAATTTTTTTTTTTACATTTTCTGAAATACTAAATTCTAATTTCGGTTTGATGTGAAATGCACTGTTACATTATAATTATTTTGATAAAAATAAATATCACTATCTAAATATATATAATTTTTATTTGTTGACAACATATTTCATATTTAAAAGTTTGAAGCACTGTAGAATTTGTTTTTCGACAGATTGGGACTTTTTGCTCTAGACAGAAGTTATATTTTTTCGCACTACTTGTCTTTAGCCTTCCTGGTCTCAACGAGCTATCTTGTCAATGCTAAAACTGGCCAGATTTGATGGACCAGATATCTCGTCAGTAGGAAAAAAAACTGACCAGACCTTCATCTCGTCATCATAAAAAAAAGCAAGATTTTGAGGATGAGATATCTTAAGAAAATGTGGTCATATCCCGAATAACGATGTAGCTCACCGAAACCACTTGAGGTTAATTTAGGAAACGGAATTAGACCTTCAATAGGGATGTTCAAAACAGAGAGCGATTGAGATTATAGTTAATAGTCCTAAGCTATAATTTGAATTACAATCAAAATTCATGAGAGTACAAAATTGACGATGTATTCTGAAATTAATTTTAATCATCAAATGAAACAGTACGAATAAAAGTACAATTGTATTACATTCACGCGAAAAACACAATTTGAAAAACCTTTAGTGATACATAATAACGTGCTGAAGGTTTACAAGTGCTTCTTCCAAGTACAATAACTTTCTTGTGATTTAAATTTACTAACTTAAAAAATGATCCGCAATGATATAATTTTGAGAGTGATGACGGACAGATTCTCAAATCTGAAATCGGAATTGATAAAACAATGTACACTCCTATTCTCAAAAAAATCCATCAGTAAAATTAGTTTTTCGGATACAAAAATATCTTATGCCATTTGATTTCCATCAAGGTATGGAACAATTTTGGGGCTTGCAAATTTTAATGCTTTTATTGATTTGCTTAAAGGTGTATAGATGCCTTAATTTAAGTAGGGACATAAGTTGATGAATACAAAATGCTAAAACGTTATAGCAAAAAGTGAATACAAAATTCTTAAACCCGTAAAGCTAATTCGTTCATTCAAAACGAAATGAAAATTAATTCATTCGATGAATTCAAATCGAAACTAAAATTAATTAATGTGATAAATTCAAAACGTTAATTTTTTAATTTGATTTTGCTTGTAATTCTGCCAAACTGCACGAAATGTTGTCTTAACAAAAAAAAGACGAACGAGTCACTAGATGATTATTTTTTAGTAATGAAACAATATTGACAAGATCATTAAGTCAAAATATTGATTTACGTTATTTTAACCGGGTCAAAATAAATCACCTCTCGAAAGACTAATGATAAAATAATTAAATATTTTAAATATGACACATTTTGAAACCCTATTGCCAAGCCTGTCCGGAACAAAGCCTTCACACATGTAGCGACAGAAAAAAAGATTGAAATGATGAAAGGTATTAAGATTGATTCTCTGAGTTTGAAGCCTAATTGAATCCAGGAAGCCGCGACTGTTATAGAAAAAAGTGTTTTTCGTAAGCTGATAGAAATCTCTAAACTAGAAAATGTAAACGTTAGATTAGATATAAGTAATATTTGATTATAGACTGGGAAATTCTTGCATTCACATGTCAAGTTGGTTGTTTAGTTTTATGGTGGAAGGTCATATTTGGCCATGCTGCACTAGACACTAGGGGTGCAATATCAAGTAATGGACATACACACACCCGGAACGTTTTACTGACACAGTAGAAATAAATTATCCCAAGGAGGAATAGCCAACCTACACCACCATCTACTCGCCGGTTGAAAGATCAGTGGGCATACTCACTGATTCACAACAACCCTTTCAACCGTTAGGAACTTTTACTACTAAAATTTTGATTGAAATTCCAATTCATACATTTTTGGTGGGTGATACATTTCAAAGTTTCGTTAAAATAATCGTTGTTGACATTATTCGTTAATGCATCTCAATGATCGGCGAAGGTAGATAACCCTGATTAAACCTGAAAGTGACTTATTCTTCATTAATGTGACCAGTATTCTAGAACATGAGGTTGACTTAGGTCATGTCCACAATAAAGAATTTCACTCCGAAACTTTATCTCATTCGAGACTTCCGGTCATTAAACAAACTGCGTTAATTAAATTTCATATTTGTTGATCTGATTAGCGCCTGTTGGCTCAGCTCTGTTGCGTCTTTCCCTACCTGAAACTATTGTGTTGTTCCAGGACGACCGTTAATGCAGCTACCTACCCAGACTGAAAAGAATATAGCAGAAAAATAAATATCTGGATAATTGCGTAAAGGTATACAAAAAAGTTCATCGGAATTTTCATCGCTTATCGTCGTTATTGTAAAGAAAAGAAATGGTACTTCATAATTCTGTTGGTCATAAACGATTAAACAGACTACTAGCTAACATTTTTCATCTTCTAATTGTTTTAGGAGTTGTATGTCTTGTGTTTGGCGCAGCATGGTCATATATTGCCCTTGAGCCACCAGCCTAACCATTCCTTAATTGATGACGCATTTGACAGTAAGGAGGTATTGGCTCACATTTTTAAGACACTACATATCTAAGAAATATTTGACAGTCAAATATAAATATGTGTCGATTTCTCGAACGGTAAAGTAAATATTTTAAGGTATAGAATCAAATAATTAAAAACTATCCCCTTCTCCTTACAAGACTAAAGCAGTTATAAATTTTACTGAACCACTACACACCAAAGATATATTTTAAGGTATAGAATCAAATAATTAAAAACTATCCCCTTCTCCTTACAAGACTAAAGCAGTTATAAATTTTACTGAACCACTACACACCAAAGGTATATTTTAAGGTATAGAATCAAATAATTAAAAACTATCCCCTTCTCCTTACAAGACTAAAGCAGTTATAAATTTTACTGAACCACTACACACCAAAGGTATATTTTAAGGTATAGAATCAAATAATTAAAAACTATCCCCTTCTCCTTACAAGACTAAAGCAGTTATAAATTTTACTGAACCACTACACACCAAAGGTATATTTTAAGGTATAGAATCAAATAATTAAAAACTATCCCCTTCTCCTTACAAGACTAAAGCAGTTATAAATTTTACTGAACCACTACACACCAAAGGTATATTTTAAGGTATAGAATCAAATAATTAAAAACTATCCCCTTCTCCTTACAAGACTAAAGCAGTTATAAATTTTACTGAACCACTACACACCAAAGGTATATTTTAAGGTATAGAATCAAATAATTAAAAACTATCCCCTTCTCCTTACAAGACTAAAGCAGTTATAAATTTTACTGACCCACTACACACCAAAGGTATATTTTAAGGTATAGAATCATATAATTAAAAACTATCCCCTTCTCCTTACAAGACTAAAGCAGTTATAAATTTTACTGAACCACTACACACCAAAGGTATATTTTAAGGTATAGAATCAAATAATTAAAAACTATCCCCTTCTCCTTACAAGACTAAAGCAGTTATAAATTTTACTGACCCACTACACACCAAAGGTATATTTTAAGGTATAGAATCAAATAATTAAAAAATATCCCCTTCTCCTTACAAGACTAAAGCAGTTATAAATTTTACTGACCCACTACACACCAAAGGTATATTTTAAGGTATAGAATCAAATAATTAAAAACTATCCCCTTCTCCTTACAAGACTAAAGCAGTTATAAATTTTACTGACCCACTACACACCAAAGGTATATATTAAAGTTTAGAATCGAATAATTAAAAACTATCCCCTTCTCCTTACAAGACTAAAGCAGTTATAAATTTTACTGACCCACTACACACCAAAGGTATATTTTAAGGTATAGAATCAAATAATTAAAAACTATCCCCTTCTCCTTACAAGACTAAAGCAGTTATAAATTTTACTGACCCACTACACACCAAAGGTATATTTTAAGGTATAGAATCAAATAATTAAAAACTATCCCCTTCTCCTTACAAGACTAAAGCAGTTATAAATTTTACTGAACCACTACACACCAAAGGTATATTTTAAGGTATAGAAACAAATAATTAAAAACTATCCCCTTCTCCTTACAAGACTAAAGCAGTTATAAATTTTACTGACCCACTACACACCAAAGGTATATTTTAAGGTATAGAATCAAATAATTAAAAACTATCCCCTTCTCCTTACAAGACTAAAGCAGTTATAAATTTTACTGACCCACTACACACCAAAGGTATATTTTAAGGTATAGAATCAAATAATTAAAAACTATCCCCTTCTCCTTACAAGACTAAAGCAGTTATAAATTTTACTGAACCACTACACACCAAAGGTATATTTTAAGGTATAGAATCAAATATTTAAAAACTATCCCCTTCTCCTTACAAGACTAAAGCAGTTATAAATTTTACTGACCCACTACACACCAAAGGTATATTTTAAGGTATAGAATCAAATAATTAAAAACTATCCCCTTCTCCTTACAAGACTAAAGCAGTTATAAATTTTACTGACCCACTACACACCAAAGGTATATTTTAAGGTATAGAATCAAATAATTAAAAACTATCCCCTTCTCCTTACAAGACTAAAGCAGTTATAAATTTTACTGACCCACTACACACCAAAGGTATATTTTAAGGTATAGAATCAAATAATTAAAAACTATCCCCTTCTCCTTACAAGACTAAAGCAGTTATAAATTTTACTGAACCACTACACACCAAAGGTATATTTTAAGGTATAGAATCAAATAATTAAAAACTATCCCCTTCTCCTTACAAGACTAAAGCAGTTATAAATTTTACTGACCCACTACACACCAAAGGTATATTTTAAGGTATAGAATCAAATAATTAAAAACTATCCCCTTCTCCTTACAAGACTAAAGCAGTTATAAATTTTACTGAACCTCTACACACCAAAGGTATATTTTAAGGTATAGAATCAAATAATTAAAAACTATCCCCTTCTCCTTACAAGACTAAAGCAGTTATAAATTTTACTGAACCACTACACACCAAAGGTATATTTTAAGGTATAGAATCAAATAATTAAAAACTATCCCCTTCTCCTTACAAGACTAAAGCAGTTATAAATTTTACTGAACCACTACACACCAAAGGTATATTTTAAGGTATAGAATCAAATAATTAAAAACTATCTCCTTCTCCTTACAAGGCTAAAGCAGTTATAAATTTTACTGAACCACTACACACCAAAGGTATATTTTAAGGTATAGAATCAAATAATTAAAAACTATCCCCTTCTCCTTACAAGACTAAAGCAGTTATAAATTTTACTGAACCTCTACACACCAAAGGTATATTTTAAGGTATAGAATCAAATAATTAAAAACTATCCCCTTCTCCTTACAAGACTAAAGCAGTTATAAATTTTACTGAACCACTACACACCAAAGGTATATTTTAAGGTATAGAATCAAATAATTAAAAACTATCCCCTTCTCCTTACAAGACTAAAGCAGTTATAAATTTTACTGAACCACTACACACCAAAGGTATATTTTAAGGTATAGAATCAAATAATTAAAAACTATCTCCTTCTCCTTACAAGGCTAAAGCAGTTATAAATTTTACTGAACCACTACACACCAAAGGTATATTTTAAGGTATAGAATCAAATAATTAAAAACTATCCCCTTCTCCTTACAAGACTAAAGCAGTTATAAATTTTACTGAACCTCTACACACCAAAGGTATATTTTAAGGTATAGAATCATATAATTAAAAACTATCCCCTTCTCCTTACAAGACTAAAGCAGTTATTAATTTTACTGAACCACTACACACCAAAGGTAGGAAGGTATTTTAATTGAAGCAACATGACGGGTTATTGGTGATAGTACGGGATCAATCCCAAAGACAAAAATCCGAAAGCAACACGTAATTTTGAACCACGATGAGGTGACAACAACACCTGACCTCCGTCACACCTGAGTTAACACCCCAAACTCCAAAGCAACACCATTTGAGGCCAGGACAGATTTAACGTGCAACAGCCCCTTTCGTACACGGCAGTCTTTGGGTGGGTATGAACTCGCAATCCTTCAGTTGCTTATCCATCCTGCTTTAAACCGGGTTACCGTGGCCCCATGAACACTAAAAATGTTCAGAACTAGGATTAACTGGCTATTTTAGAAAATTCATTCCTACGATTATACGTTTACACAAGTCAGGAAGCATGGTATACGGCATGTTGACGGAGTGGTGTTCAAGATATCGTAACTTAAAATTATCTAAGCACAAGACACTAGCGAACACACAACAATGATATAAGTTTTTAAATCAAAATAATTTATTTAATGAAAGAAAATAATGTACAAGTGCTTGAATGGAACTAACTTATTAACTGCTCCAAAAGAAATGCGAATGAGTACCATAAAAATGCACACGAAAAGGGACATTTCGAGTTAAAAAGAACAGAAGAAAACTTAAATTAAAGTGGAACAAAAATTGAAAGATTTGTCGAGAATAGCGCATCCTACATTTTGATAAACCTATAAAAGGGGACACAAAAAGTTGAACTGCACTATTTGAAGACGAGTTACTCTGAGAAACACATCACTTAGATAATATCAGACATTATTAAGGTAGAACAAATAAGATCTATACACATACAAATTGACCGTTACATAAGTCGTTTGACTATATCCAACAAGTAAAGTTTTCTCAAAAATACAATTACAGAGAATTACTTCTGATCGGAACGTATTTAATTTTGTAGAACTCAACAACAATTGTGATTCGGAAACAATTCAACACATTTGTGTCACAGAGGGTCTCCCGAGAGTCAATGACCAAGTAAAAGAACTGAATTCCTTTGTAATATCTGTCATTTCAAATTTATCACAAAATGGAACAAATTTGTGCCTGTTGTACAACAAATCATCAATACAATATTCTAAGGAGGTATCCAACAGTCAAAAGTCAAATGGTGCGATGTCCAGCGAGAGAGCCATCCCTCTTATTACAGAAATGCTGGCTTAAAAGGCGATGTACCGAACGGTAAAGGTGCGGCCATGTTCCATTCTCCATAAAAATAATCGAATGTCGTTGCTACAGTTGCGGATTTTCCACCATAATTGATAAATGTCGATAATTCTCTCCGATAATGATGCAGATTACTGGACCTGTAGGAGTGAAAACCTATGGTGCTGGAATAATATAGGCTATGAAGCCACACACCAGAGTTATTTTTCGAGGATGCATTGGTAGGCTTAGGGATGTTCAGATGCCCGAATTCTGCGGTATTGAATGTTGACCAGCACTTGCCATCCTGATTTGTTCAAGTGTTATGCACTGATGGAAGTGAAATATTGTACCCAAACTTTTCCAGACTGTGTCATAAGCCACATCAAGTTGGCGAAATATTCCACCAGAGCTTGGACCAGTTCGGATCCCTGTGTCATCGAACACCACAGTTGCAACTTCTGTTAACGCTTCTTGTACTCTCCTCAGCCAGAACCAAGTGCTATAGCGATCGTGTTTCGTTAAACTCAATCATAACTTTTAATGCAGCATCTGACGTTGGACCTTTACGCAGTTTAATACTTCTAAATTTCCAATTAGTCGCTCGAGCATTGCATTGTTAAGGTTAACAATAACGCACGTGTGCTGCAAGGCAGGCTATGTTGAACACAATTCATCAGTCATTCGCTTACCTGCTTGAATTTCCGCATTTCCTTTTCAGGAGGAATTAGTGTCGCTGTTGTCTAGTACGCAGTCGAAACTTTTCATAATCTTACAAATGTTTGAATGTTTTCGACTCCAACAGTGAAAAATTTGTCCCTATGGGCGACTTTTGGTACTGAAATTCGAGAAATACATCGCATGTCTTCAAAAGTCTCATTACCAAATTTGGTTCCATTCCGTTTATAAGAGTTTGTTACAGATGCCTTGAAAGAGTGATATTTATTTTAAGGCCATTTTGTATTTAATTTCCATCTCATTAAGCTTATCATTTTAAAGTGATAAATATAGGAATGAAAGACATATATTCGAAGTGTGAAAATAACATTCGAATACATTTTTTGCATATCAATGAAAATTTATAAAAATAAATTTAAACTGAAGAGAATTTACTTGTGTATTTGTAGAAAAATAGAACATAATTTTTATTTTAAATGTAGCTAAGAAGAAAATATGTTGAGTACTATCAAACAAAGATAAACTAATAAACAGAATAATATTCATAAAAGTATTAAACTCATTTTAAAACATGCAATATTTTAACGTTATTTTTTCTTACAATTCAAACACAAAAATAGTACTTCATAGATACCCGAAGAGTATTGTAGCCTAAAATTGCGAAGATGCCGCGAAAAAATGGAAACATTTCTTAAACGTATGTTTGTTAAAATATTTAATAACAAATGAAAAAGTTTTAAATAGATAACTTTATAAAATGATATTTCTTTACTAGTATACAGGTACAGGGAAGTGTTTCTCTTTGTCTCTGTGTACTGTATAGTGTCCTGACGAACCTATGGCTCTTGCAATAATGAAATTTGGCACACAGGTAGTCCTAATTTTTTACAATTTTTGTGTCCAGAATGTATTTTAAAATTTAATCTAGAGCATTTTAAAATTAATTTATTAGTTTTTTTTTGACCATTCTTTCTTTGTTCCGTAATGTGACGTCACCCCTAACTCAAATAAAGAAGAGAGCAGATTTTCCGATTTTCCGATTTTCTTCCGTTGACGTCACAAGCGTTTTTAGCCCGAATGCCTTTGCAACCATGCCAAATTTTCCGATTCTGTCGCGTTTTGATTTCCATTGTTGATAATAACAACTTCGAGCTCATCACTGTTTTGCCCATGGAATTCGTTTGCGAAGCAAGCCAAAATGGGAATTCGTAGCAAACATCGGGTGTGGTCGAGCGGCCACGAGAAGTGGTCACACCTGACCCCACGAAATAAACTGTCGCGGGCAACGCCGTGGGGCCACGCAGTTGCTAGTTTTGGATATAATTAAAAAATGAAGATTAGCATATTTTTCCAAATGAAGTGAAACCTTTTGGAGTGTATGTGTGAGGGATAAAAGTTTAAGCAATTTTATTATATTTTAATTAAAAAACTATTTTTAGGCAGTCAAAGAAATAAAAAGGCATATAAAATAAACTGGCAAGATAATTTATACATGATACGTATGTGTTATAAAATAATACTTTAAAACTATTTGTCTTAATATGCATCACTGACTGTAAAATGTGCATGAAATATCAAAAGTAATATTTTCCTAAATTATATATGGTCTTCGTCTGACCGTTGTTCAGAATTAAGTGGTGCTGCCATCGCATCTTTCCCTTCGGGATTGATCCCGGATCGTCGCCAATAGCCCACTGTGTTGGTTAAATAATTACATACCTACCAATAGTTAAATAAAATAATTATCTTAGTGATAAAACACTTTGAAACTTAGATTATTTTATTTGTAATATTAAAAACATTTATCTCTTCAGGAAAACAAGTAAAATAAATTAGCTAAATAATGTATAAATAACATACTACAAAAGAATATTTAAATATACGTCATAAACTTAAATTATTTGTTGAAAAGTTATACAAATGAAATAAAACTAGTATTGTGTCTTTTGCATAAAATGCACAAGCTACATAAACACAATCAAAATCCGAACTTACCCATCTTTAATATCTTTTCCTGCACCAATATTCTCTGTGTCCTCAAAACCTTTATTTATATATCGTCCATTCAAACCCTCATCTTTAAAATCCACTCCATTATGGCTTTTACCATTGAAAACCGGACTCGATGTATCTTCTTGAATCGACATACTGAAGATCTAAGCTGATTTCTTGTGCACAAACTGCAGAAAATGCACACAGTGGATGATGCTAATGTGATGAATCCCACCTTGCGTTCTTGTTGAGGTCGGCTAAAGTTGGTGCCATTCCCGTTTGAATGTCACTAATTGAGCAATTTCGTCAATTATATTTTTCCTAGGCATCAGTTTTGCGGCGTTTTTACGCATCAACCATTCAGTCTTCCTCTTCTTTTGAATGTTCAGTTTTATCCTATCAGGTGTATCGTTATCTTTCTCCTCCCACTGTTTGTCCAGAGATAACACAGAAATCTCCATTGCAAAATATGGGGGAAATATTATTAAGAATAAAGTATTGGTAAGATAAATTATTTTCGAAGGGTACAATAATTTTATACGTGCGTTACTTTTATTTTTTAAATAAATTGCATTTCTGGAATTTGTTTATGGTACTTCTAATTTGTACACATAAAAAGTCCAAATTTTATTAAATACGATAAAAAATAGGGAATTGCACAGACTTGATCGTAACTTTACTTTACAAGAAACATGTCTACTAGATGCATCGAATGTCATTGTCACATTGGAAAATGAAAACTAGGCCACGTTGTTGACATTTTTGAATCGTTGCCAGGGGACTACAGATGAATAGTCGACAAAAAATACCAACCTTTTATATCTCTTAACCTTTTCCGTTAAATAATAATATCGAAGTATTGCATTAATAATGAAGCTATATAAATAGTTTTTGATTGATCTGAACACACCTAACCTAAAGTGCATTGACATTCGTAAAAGCAATTTCAAATAACAGCTGTGTCATCAATCCAAAAGAATTATCCTTAGAAATTACAAACTTAAGAGTAATATTAGCGAAATGTGTAGGAAATAATGTTCTTTATAATATTGAAAGAGAAGGAAAATGATGTTGATTACAATATTGAAAGATTAGGAAAATAATGTTCATTACTATATTGAAAGAGAATGAAATTAATGTGTAATAGAATGAAAATAATGTAGAAATAGAATGTGCAAACACACGCACAAATAAAATAATTTCTTTAACGTCGTTTTATAAATGATAAAGATTAAGAATGTTATTTATAAAAACCTTTAAAATCTTCATCTGTTTTCTCCATTACAAATTTACAAATAAGGAAAAGCACTACTTGTCTCTTGCACCACATGTCAACACGATTTTACTATCATGTTGTCATGTCGTGCAATGTAAAGAAGAAAAACAAAGCAGTGATCTTGAAAGAATTGTACCCTTATTCAAATGAAATTGGTTCGAATAAAATTTGATATAACTGTAGCAGATCAAACTCTTGACACTAATTACGCTACAAACACTTTTCCATCGTGAACTACTATCCGTAAGGGCGCCTTCACACGAAGCAGATCGATCGCTCAGACTGGTCTGAAGGCGACGGAACTTACATAGAAACCATAGGAGCACTTCACACGAGAAGACTATCAGGAGACCGGTAGAGAGACTAAAAAATAGTCGTCGACGACTTTTTTTGTTTGAAGAAGACAGATGTTACATTGCGAGGTATTGCGTCATTCACACGAGAGAGACTATCATCTGTCGATTTTTGATTCCTAGCGATATCACCTGCCGTTCTGGATTTATTTTCCTTGTTTCTTTGTATTATATTTTTCTAGTAATGGAAAGTTTAGGTATTGATAAGTCAATTACTGCTTTGCAAATGCAGCCTGCATTGTGGGACAAAACTCACGAAGATTATGCGAACAAAATAAAAAAAGAAAACGTATGGAGAGCGGTGATGGTGTTTATTTATGGCGAATAAATGCAAGAATTGTGATAAACAAAAGAAAAATGTGCTTAATAAGTTCTTTATTTTTTATTACAATAATTTAGCATTAATTTATGTTGACAAGCTATAGTAAAAATACGTGGTATAAAAAAAGTAAATGACAAAACGATAGCTTGATAATATTTTAAACAAGTTACATTAATTTCATATAGTAATTTAACATCAATTTATGTTAATAAACTAATAGTAAAAATACGAAGAAGTAAAAAGTAAGCCACAAAAAACGGTAACTTGATAATGTTTTAAATAAGCTGTTGCATTATTTTATTATATTTTTATATACTGCCATGGAAAATCGCATTCACTTACAAAATACTGACCGAAATTATCTCGAAGAGCCGTTGGCTCAGGTCTAGTCTAACCATTATAAACATTATTATCATCGTTTTCCATCAAACCGGTGTGCGTTAAGGTGTCGTATGAAATTATGCAAGATTACACATGCTTTTATTATGTCAATTGCAAATCAATATTAGAGTTCAATGGTCTATAGAAAATCCTCCATTTATTAGTTAAAATACCAAAGGAGCATTCAATGAACTGGCGGTTTCTTTCGTTCTGTGGTAATTTTTTTCCCATCATACTAACCTCAATGTTAACGACAACCTTTCTCGTGGTGGTATGTTGTCTCTCATATTTGTGTCCTGCTTCTTAGGCTCCGTTCACTTAAGGCGCGTAAAATGCGCTTTTGGTGAGGCTATCAGGATCCCGCTCTTTAAGGTCGCAAAGATAGATACTTGAATTATAGGAATAAATAAACATAATTTAATGGCGGGACCTCGCTAGCCTCGCCATACGTGCGTTGAAACGCCTCATGTGAACGTGGTCTTGATGTATCCTGCTGAAGTGTTCTCTAAAAGAAGCTACTGACACCCGGAACTAATTGAAAAATTTAGTCGAGTCGTCTTCCAGTTCGCGATACAGAACTTGGTATAAACCTTTCTGCACACGAAATTTATTGATAGGGTGTACCCAATACTTCCTTTTGACATTTTTGTTTTTCTTGTGATTAAAATAACATACTGCAAGCATTTCCAGCTCATTCATTCTGAAAGAAGGCAGGATTCCAAAGGACGTAAAAGTCGTGACGTCATTGTCTATTGCGCCCATGTTCGTATTGCCAAAAATTCAAAAGTTACAATTGAAAAATTATTTATTTAAAGAAAATCAAATGTAAGGTATCTATCTCGATTAAAATTTTCCGCAGATTTCAAATTCGCTGAAATTTTCAATCTATCTTTAACGATGCCGATTTTACAAAAAAAAAGAACTAAACAAGGCCGATAAAACATTTTGTTTTGCTTCTCTTGGCTCGAATCGTTTGTTTGCAGGAAATGAATCAAAACGACTATCACAGGCGACCGTTGTGAGCGATCGATCTCCTTCGTGTGAAGGCGCTCTAACGATAAGTAATCCTTCTTTCCGGTGTCAATCGAACACGAATAAAGAATTTGCCTATAATAAAGGGTAGGCCAAGGTCATTTACGGCGCCAAAAACTGACCGATAAGTCATATATAACGCGCGTGACTGGAAATGTTTTAGCAAAATAGAATCGAAACCCAGTAGATTATAAATATAATTACCAAACACTCAATGGGGTTCAAATCGTCGTGTACAATAGAGGGTAAATCTCAAGCATGTTTTAAACATGTTTTGAAACAGTATGGTTTTTGCAATCGCCCAGGAACGACTAAAGAAAGGGGACATTCCGTGAAAGTAAATGCTGAAATGAATACTCCAAAAGGATTATGATCATAGCATTACAAGAAGACGTGGATTGACAAATCCGATAATTACTCGAGTAATGCAGAGCACTGAATATCATCCTGCATCTGGAGCTAAACTTACGGTGAATCTTGAAAAATGTGATTTCGGTAAAAAACAAGTGAAGTTCTTGGGACACGTAATTGGATCCGGGAAGCATGCTCCTGATCCTAAGAAAGTAGAAGCTATCTCAAAAATGACAAGACCAACTTCCAAGAAAGAATTACGAGGAATTATAGGTCTAGCCAGCTGCTACCGAGTATATGTTCCCAATTTTTCAGAAATCGCGTGTTACCACTTACAATTAAGAAATCCGTTTCCAACCAAACCCCTTGGAGTGAAGAAGCCGAAAAGGCATTTTAGTGTTTGAAGCAAAATTTACTTACAATATCATACTTCCATACCCCTGTGCTTAATAGATTACTTCAGCTTTATACAGATGCTTCTGCAAATGCTATTGGTACATATTTAGCACATAGTGATGACAGCGGAAAGAAGAACCCCATTGATTTTTTTTTCTACAGCAAGAAGTTGACTGTTTGCCAAATGAATAGTCTACCATTGAGAGGGAAGACCAAGCTGTCCTCCCGGAATTGAAGAAATTCGATTGTTGAATTTTTGGTGCCCAAATTTAAGTGGTTTGCGATCGCAATTCTCTTATCTACCTAATCCAAGGTTAGCACACTGAGCAAAATTGGATAGGTGGGAATGAGCTCTACATCGTTATATAATTTAACAATTTCGTATAGGAAGGGGATGAACCATGGCAACGCTGATTCATTGTCACGTCTACCAGTGTAGAGAGCTGTTTTATATTTTATTGAATTCACGCAACTGGCAGCATGTACACTGTTCAGAGATTTTTGCGTGTACACTGTTCAGAGACTTAAAAGAAGTTAGCATTCTTTTCATTGTTATTTGTTTGATTTCCTTCTCGTGAAACTCCAGTATTCCCATCTTCCTATCCCTTTTTCTAATTCAGCGATTGCAACTGCCTTAGATGCTTTTTTTTTGTTCAGGGAAGACCAAAGAACTCACAATGGCACAGGGATGAAGCTTCGTTCTAAATTCCTCGGACCCTATCGTATCAAGGAAGTCAAGTCAAATGACCGCTAAGACGTCGAAAAGGTAGTCAAACATGAAAGACCCTACTGGACATCAACCCTTGTAGACCACTTGAAGCCCTGATGAGATTGAAAATAAAACTGCCTGAACATAGTACATATTTTTTTCAAATTTTCGTTTTGTGTTGTACACTGATGTCCAAAATTAAGGTCCCAAACATAAAATCTATGATAACTGATGAAATATTCAGTTTATTGTAACGAAATTCGGTATAGAGATATACAGGGTGGTCCCGAATTCATGGTACAAACTTTAATGGTAGGTACAGGACATTGTAACAATGATTTATTGTATAGGAATGTATAGTCGCAAGTGACGCGGTGAGGCGAAAACAGGGGAAATAACGGCCGAAAGGAAAAACAAAGATTTTATTGAAAGCGTTGTTGACAAGTGTCATGTTTACAGTAATTGTTCAAAATTGCGTCCACCAGTATCGATACATGCTTGACAGCGTCGGTGGAGCGATTGGCGTACACGTTCAAAGATGCCTGGTATTTCACGCACACCTGCAGCAGCTACAGATAAGCGAGCGACGAGATCCTCATCTGAGTCAACTGGAGTCTCATAAACAAGATGCTTTAGATGTCCCCATAAAAAGTAATCGAGGCTCGATAAATCGGGAGATCGGGGTGGCCAAGGGACTGGTCCACCACGCCCAATCCATCGAGTACCAAACGTGGCATTCAGGTAATTCCGTACATCAATGCTGAAGTGTGCTGGCGCCCCATCGTGCTGAAACCACATGCGGTTACGAATGGCGATCGGAACATCATGCAGCAGTTGTGGTAACACTTCTTTCAGAAAAATAAGATAGCTTCCGCCAGTGAGCCGCGTGGGTAGTAAGTATGGGCCAATCAAAATGTCGTTCACAATACCAGCCCACACATTAATACTGAAACGTTGTTGAAACGCATGTCGACGCGTTGCATGTGGATTATCGGTTGCCCATACATGGGAATTGTGCGCATTAAAGACACCCTCGCGTGAAAATGTCGCTTCATCTGTAAATAGCACATAATCTACGAAATCCGGCTGCAACGCACATTGCTGCATCACCCACAGGCAGAAGTTCACGCGGCGAGGATAATCTGCCGGATTCAATGCTTGTACTTTCTGAAAATGGAAGGGGTGTAAGCGATTTTCGTTTAACACTCTGCATACAGTCTGATGACTCACACCTACGTCACGCGCAACAGTTCTTGTGCTTGACTCGGGTCTATCAGCCACAATGTTCAAGATGCTTTCTTCCAGCCTTGGAGTGCGTACAGCTCTTACTCGACCAGCGCCATGTCTGTTGACGTCGAACGCACCTGTTTCACAAAGTTGACGATGTAACCGTTGAAAAATTCTATGATCCGGCATTCGTCGATCAGGATACTCCGCGCGATACATTCGTAACGCAGCTCTGCCGTTACCATTTGCACGGCCGTACATGTAATGCATGTCTGCTTTTTCTGCATACGTAAAGTCACCCATCGTCTACGGCAGCACAATTGTGAATGGCGCTTTTCCCTACTGCGATGCATCATGTTCAACAGCGGCTAGACATCTACTGCCCTCTATCGGCAATGATACCAACCGATCACTCCATTTCTCTTTCCTTTTATTTCCCCTGTTTACGCCTCACCGCGTCACTTGCGACTATACATTCCTATACAATAAATCATTGTTACAATGTCCTGTACCTACCATTAAAGTTTGTACCATGAATTCGGGACCACCCTGTATTATTATAAGAGAATGATTATTAAAGAGTTGAATTCTTAGTTAAGATACAGGTTATATAAAAAACAGTCAAATCATGATGCATTTATCTCTGGTGAGGTCCGTCTAATATGAGGTGTAGCCACCGTGCACTGCTATACAATTCTTACAACGAGTCCTCATACTGTTAATGAGGGTGTCGAGAAATTCTTGGGCCAATAAATCCCAGTCTCCCAAAAGCGCGGCTTTTAACGCCTATAAGGTCCTGGGAGGAGGGTAACGTCATGCAAGGGCTCTTCCTAGACCATCCCAAACATGTTCTATAGGATTGCGATCCGGAGACTTCTCGGGCCAGTTCATACGGCGAATATCCTCTTTTTCAAGAAAATCTTTAACAATTTGAGCTCTGTGTGGCCGCGCACATTATCTCCCACAAAAAGGAAGTCCGTGCCTGCAGTACACCGGAACGACCTTACATAGGGTAACACTACCCTTATCAAAGACATGCAGTGGTATACTACTACCCAACATAATACCACCTCAGGCAAGCATTCCTCTGCAAAATTGGTCTATTTCCCTTACGTTGAAGCGATGATAGCGAGCTCCACGTTCTTACCAGATGAAGACTCGCCGAGAGTAGAATCAGTAAGAAGAACACGCCCCCATTCTTGATGCGTCCAAGAATGATGTATAATGCGCTCAAAGGGAGACACACCATTTTACGTCGGGCGTAAAGGGCCCTCTCTGCTAGACGTTTGTATACTTTTTACCTGGAAATTATTTTTCCAGACGCAGCAGCAAAGTCACGAGAAAGCTCTGTAGCCGTTGTCTGCCTATGTCGTCGTGCACTAATGCCAAGTAGCGATCCTGTGCAGGTGTCGTCGTTCTTGGGCTGCCTTGACCGGGCTTCCTATTGATAGTTCCACTTGTTGGATTCGATTCCACAACCTGGATACCACTTTTGGTGCCACTGGTAATTATCGAGCCATCTATGCTTGAGACTGCCCAGCTTCAAGCCTGCCAACGGCTCTCCGTCTCATTGAATCCTCTAAACGACGATGATAACTCATTATCACTCCAAACATTCAAACTTGTTCGTTTAAACGCAATATTCATAACACTGCAAGCAAGAGAAAATCCCAGATGCTTAAGCTGTCAAATTCCACATTGTTCTACAAAACTAACGCCAAACACCATTGATTCCAAAGTAGTGGCTAACATTGTGGTACCCATTCTTCAAAATATATAAAATACAAATTTTATTAAATTTTCTGGTAACAATTTTGAAAAACGTGTTTGTGACCTTAATTTTGGACACCATTGTAGATACTGATTTTTCTTTTGCATTTTTAGATGTTTTGAAATATCAGAGGCACCGTGAAGGATGTAGAGGACGCCACCTAATCAGTATGGGCGGTTTATGGAATACGAGTGTCCACAAGCATCCAGTGCAGGTGTTGACTGAAGCGGAAGAGCAGCGCGCGGTGGTGTCCGCTGAAATCCGACGACTAGTAAAAGGAGAGTTTAGAGTTGCTGAACTAGTGATTGAGAGATCCCACGCGCATGTGGAGTTAGCGCTGTTTTATGTTTCAATCAATTCACGCAAGTAGAAGCGTGTAAGATGTTCCATGATTTTTATAACCTTTAGTGTATATAGTTTGAGAGTAGAGAAATTAAATGTTGTGTTAGTCCTATAAAATCCGTAGCTTCATTTCTTCACACCCTAGACACCACACCACATACATTTCACACATTACTCTATTTCAAAATTATTTTCAAGCTATTAAAATTTGCTTAAATAGAGAAGAATAAAATCTGATTGCTAAAATAATAATTGCATTGCTTAAAAATCGTACTATTCGTAATTTAAAAATTTTTAATATCAGTTTGTTGACAAAAAAATTAAATAACTTGAAATACGAATTTTTTCAATTGCCAGTAGTAATTTATTCTTTCCTAGAAATTAGAACTTAATCCAAACTTCTTCACTTAAAGATTTTAGATAACAATTCTATATGAAACCAGCTTTCAAAATATAGAAGTACACTTATCTTTTCACAGTTATATATTAACTGACCATTATAAAATGTCTTCTTTTCAAATTGTGTACCAAAATACTGCAAATATTAGCACTTAAAATGTGTACTAGAATCAGATGATTGAACTTTACCGAATGTTGTTAATCAATGTATTGCTTTTATTCATCATTAATCTACTCAATGATTAATTCACTGCAGTGTGAATGTCAAGTTATTCACTAATATATACTAAAATGTTTTACACAATTATGTCTGTATTGCATCTGTTTTGTATAACAAAAGAAATTGAAAAGGTATTGATGAAAATATATTTTATACAAAAACACACAAGAGAACATTCATTTTTAGAATAACCCATTGCAATAATTAAGCTATTTATTTCAAACTTTTTTTTTTTAATGGACAAACAAAACAATTTCTTTAAAAAACTTAACGAACGTTTCCCGTTAAAAGTAAATTTGTTCGTATGAATAAATAAATTATATCTTACTTTTTTCTGAGATAAATGCCTATTAGTATATGTAATATGCACATATTTACATGCATGTATGTTATAACTTCAATATTGGAAGTTTATAAAAGTGTAATAGTGTAAAATTCAATTTTATTTTAATTTATGAAATCCACCAAAAGTTTTAATCTCAACAATGTATAAGGAAATATATCTCTCAAGAATTAAAAATATAAACAGACTGCCATACGAGGACAGAAGTTGAAGACCGTTGATAAGGCTCTAAATATCAGTCACATTAATTTTATCAAGGATATCTGTCTATTGAAATTTTTTTTTCTCTCAATTATTAGCAAATACAAAAGAAGTTTTCAGCCTAAGTTACGTTACAGAGGATTTAACATTTAAATTAAAAATATCTATCTGCCTATTACCATACATACTGCCTTCAGATTTTTTTTTTCATGTTTTCCTAAGATAACATTTATGTACGGTTTCGAAGAGGAAACTAAAACTTTTATGCATGATTAGAAAGTTGTAAGGACAAATGAACTTTTTACAGATGACATTGGTGGTTATGTAGTAAGACCATCTGTTACATAGTTCCAGCCTGAGTATTATGCAGGTTGTAATAGTGCCCTTTCTTGTTCAGAAGTTCTTGGTGTTTGCCCTTTTCCACAATCTTCCCTTTGTGTATCACCATAATAACGTCCGCGTTTTGAACTGTGGTAAGTCTATGGGCAATGATCAGACACGTTCTTCCAGTCCGAGCATTGTCTAGTGCCTCTTGTACAACCTAGGAAAAAGGAACAAAATAAAAGATATGTAAAACAAAAATTTTTTAAATACCAAAACTCTTCTTTAAGTGTTTTAGTTAAGTAAATTGTTATTCAGTTAGATGCGGTAGTGAGAGGGAATCAATTTTTTCTTAAAACCTTCATGGTGGACATCATTCCACAGCACGGCAGTAAACCAATTTTTACGTCAATTCAAGTTCCGTAAGGTCTGCAGCAGTGATTGTAGTCGCAACTATGCTTGTAATACTGCTCACCAGCTGTCTTTTATTTCTCAAAAAGCACATCTGGATTGCGCTTGTGAACATATATCCTTATGTGGTTGCCGTTTTCTTTTGTGTCACGTTCTTCCCCTTAAAGTTTGTACAGAACGTATTGCTCTTTGAAAGTAACACATTGAAGTTAGGCAATTTTTGTTTGTGAGCAGATATATACAGATGGAGGACAAAATAATACGAACACCTGTGAAAAAGTATGACGTATTTCACAACTGCAGTAAAGCCGTGGCACCTGCAACAGAAGTCTGCCACCTAGTGGGCGTGAAGAGGAAGGTATCAGTCTCTCAACAACAGTCACCTGCGTTGCACGCGTCTTTCGAACTGTCTGTGATAGGTTGAAATATCAGACCTGTCCGAGTTCCAAAGAGGAATGATTGTTGGAGAGCGTTTAGGTGGAGCATCGGTTACGGAAACAGCAAACCTTTTGGGGTTTGCTAGGAGTACGATATCAGCCGTTATGACAGCGTACACGAAAGAGGGTAAGACGACGTCTTCAAATCACAACAGTGGCCGAAACTCAAAGCTTGCTGATAGGGATAGACGGGTCTTGAAGCGCATAGTAGCCCGAAAGCACAAACAATCGTTATCCGAGATAACATCCGAAATAAACAGTCATTTCCAGGACCCCCTTCAACAAATTCTGTCAAAAGGGAACCATGCTGCGAACGTTTATGGAAGAGTGGCAATTCGGAAACCCTTGGTGACAGCAACTAATGCTTTCAAGCGACGCCAATGGTGCAGAGATCACAAAAACTGTTCCCCACAGCAGTGACAACAGGTAATATGGTCAAATGAATCGTCATTCACCCTATTTCAGACGACCGGACGCGTTTATGTCTGGAGAACGCCCAGAGAAGTGTTTAATCCTGAATGCCTCTTGCCGACTGAGAAGCAAGAGGGTGGCTCCATTATGGTATGAGGTGCGATATCTTGGCGCGGTCTTGGGCCACTTGTTATTCTGCATGGGAGGATCACATCCAATCACTATCTAAGCATTCTAGGGGATCATGTTCATCCTTTTGTCCAGACTGTATTCCCTCGAGAGCGACCACTTTTTCAAGACGACAACGCCCATATCCACACTGCTAGGTGTGTTCAAGAATGGTTCGAAGAGCATGACGATGAACTTGAACATCTCGCATGGCCCCCTCAGTATCCGGACTTGAATATTATTGAACATTTATGGGAATATTTGGAGTCCAAACTTCGTTCCTGATTTCCACCTCCATCCAGACTTTCGGAATTAGAGACCGATCTGCAGGAGGAATGGCTTAATATTCCTTTAAATATTGTACATGACCTTCATACATCTATCCCAAGTCGCATTAAAACTGTACTTCAGTCAAAGGGTGGTCCAACCCCCTATTAATAAAGATTTTCCATTATTTCACAGGTGTTCGTATTATTTTGTCCTCCACCTGCATCTCTCAACCATCTTAGCAAAGGGAAACTTTTATGGTTTTAAAATGATGTCTCAAAATGCGAGTCTAAAAGGAAACATGGACAAAATGCCTATACTAACACTTTTTTACACTAGGAAAAAAGGCGCGTCATACGACGTATGTCTAACAAAATTTACCTATTTTGGTGAAACTTCATTCAAGTATTTTTCTAAATATGACTGTGCGTGATCTCTCTTTCTCTCTCTCGATGGTTGTGTATGACTCACTATCAGTCAACTATTGTTGAACCCTGGATATGTATCAACCTATTTCCACCACTATTTGTCAACTACCTATCGATGGTGGTTTTTGAGCAATACTGGTAAAAAAATTATTGTTTGATCAACACTCGTAAGACAAGGAGCTGCGTACGCCAATCTTTTTATACTTAGTATTATTTCCATGGCAATTTCGAATACAATGATCTTTGATATTTGTAGACATCACTCAACCAATAAAAACAATTAGAAACTTCGCCTATTCATGACGTCACTCAACCAATAAAATCACAAGGGATTCTAGCATTCTATGTATACTGCTGTTTGAAAAAAATTTAACACCATGAAGGAGTCATCAGAATTAAATAAAATTTAATACACAAACGGCTTGTATTAGTACAAATAAATGAATACATTTTCAAAGAAAAAAAACAATATTAAGTGTTCGAAATCAGTATTTGTTGTAGCCACCACGCGCTGTAATAAGTGCTGCTATACGTCGTAGCATGGAGTGAAACAGATGTTGAATGTCTGCTTGTGGAAGATAATTCCATATTGTTTGTACTTGCAACCAAAGTTCGTCTTTTGAAGCTGTAGGATGCGGATCACGAGCAAGACGCCGACCAACCAAATCCCACAATGCTCAATAGGCGACATATCCGGCGAAAAAGCAGGCCAAGGAAGAAGTTGGATGCGTTGGGCTGAAAAGAAGTCTCGAACATTCCTTGCAACATGTGGGCGTGCATTATCCTGTTGAAAGATAGCTCCAGGGAAGGGAAGAAGCCTTGAAGGAAGGGAACGACTTCGGGCTCTAGCACTTCACGGACGTACCTGTTGCTATTCAGATTACCCTCAATTGGTAGCAGCTGAGATCGTCCATGATACGAAATCGCACCCCAGACCACAACTCCGGGTGTTCGGCCACTATGACGTTCGATAACGCACTCTGGAAGGCAGCTTTCACCGGCATAGCGTCTAACACGAATGCGGCCAGCATGGTTCCACAAATTAAAGCGGGATTTGTCAGAAAAGACAACTTATTGTCAATCAGTCCACCAGGCCCATTGCAGACGCAGTCGTCGATGGTTTGGCGTGAGGAGGATCCTGTATAAAGGAATTCTTGCACGCAGTCCACTGGGCAGTAGACGTCGGTGAATTGACGAAGTTGACATTAGTACACCTGTAGCAGTGGACCAAAGTGCTGCCAACTGCCTGGAGGAAGCTGTATGGTCATTCACCGCCATGTGGACCAGGTGTATATCATCGCGTGCTGACGTCACCTTCCGTCGTCCACTCCCAGTTTTTCGTGCTGTGCGGTGCTCGTCGGTCCACAGCTTCCAAAACTCGCATCACTATGGAACTGTTCCGCTGCACACGAGCTGATATTGCGCGATAGGAAAATACTCCTTCACGAAGGTCGACGATTCTATCCGTTTCAAACTCCGTAAGTTGTTGAAATTTCACCCTATTTCGTCGTGGAGGCATACTTAGGTCTCACTAAATTTTTCGCCCCAAAAAAATAACCATGCACTATTTCCAACGTCCCGCTACAGCCCTCTATTTATACGCTTTTAGCATCAGTTCAGAGGGCGCTGCTCATACCACGCATGAGTGGTGGCTCTGAAACTTTACTTCGTTGCATAACATCCTATAATTGACATTTGCTACAAATTTCATTTGATTCGGATGATTCATTCGTGGTGTTGCATTTTTTATAGACAGCAGTGTAATAAGATAAGATCAATAGCGTCTTACCTTTTCACTTTCAGCGTCTAAGGCTGAGGTAGCTTCATCTAAAAGAAGGATCTTTGGATTCCTCAAAAGTGCACGCGCAATGGCTACTCTTTGTTTTTGGCCTCCACTAAGTTGAGCTCCTTTATCACCGACAGGTGTGTCATAACCCTGAAATAAAATTGTATGCAATACTTATGAACTGTGCTGCAGCTTGAAATTATTTAAAACGCGTTATAATTTGTAGTTTTTCAAGGTTTTATGCAGATTGGGAAAGGTAAGTATAAGTATTACCGTATGAATTGTTACCTTAAATATCCTAAGAGATTAGATTTCAACGATTTCAAAAATTAATGAAAACTGATCAAATCGTTTGTTTTTATAAATTATCTATTTAGAAAGTCATTACATACTACAATCTAACTCTGATATGAAATTCACTCAATTATTTAAAATAGATGTGGGTCATTCCATGTCAAACCCTATAGTCCAAAAATCGATTCTCTATAATGTTCTTAACTTTGATTCTCTATAATATTCTAATCTGTTGTCCAGTCACATATAACAAATTTCAGAAATTTTGCATTACTACTTGCAATAATTTTTTATTTATATAAATTTTAACTAAGGAAGAATTCGGTTATTTCTAGGATTTTAAAATTGGTAACTCTTAGATATATCGAAATCTATTTGTTCAATCGGGATGAATTAGGACCTAGTAGATAAATGTATAACGTAACCAAGTGAACCTTCTACCTTCAAGGTTACATAAAAATATGCATAAATAATTTTTTTCATACGATATGTTAAAAGATACCTTATTTGTTTTATTAATTTCACGGTTAAGCACGGGTCCATACTATAAAATCATCGAAATAATGCATGAATTCATTGAAAATACTAATTTTGTTAACATTAATATTTATAATAGATAGATATACATAATATAGTTAATCAAAACTACTCCAATTGATCATTATAGAATTCTGAACAAATTCATTATACACCTTTCCTACAATATCACTAGTAAAAGTTCTATTACCTGAGGAAGGGTAATGATGAAATTATGTATGTTAGCTTGACGAGCAGCAGTTATGATTTCGTGCATTTCTACCTTCCTGGAGTTATCCCCATAGGCAATATTTTCTGCTATGCTGTAGCTGAAAAGGACGGGCTCTTGAGACACCAATCCTATATGAGATCGAAGGTTTCGAACGTTCATGTCCTTTACGCTTTCTGCATCAATTTGCTATAGAAAAAGTGCAAAAATCAAGACCCTTTTATACAGTTTATTGACAAAATAACTTTTGAATAAATTTAATTCAACCTTTTTACACATGCAAGTAAGTTGCTTATTACACACATGTATTGCAAATAAGTTACAGATTCTTGTTTTGATTCTTATTTAGAGATATATATGGTTATATTAATAACGGCATATTTCGTATATTTACTAAGTAATTATAAGAAAAAAAATCTACGGTACACAAGGCTTTTCAACAACCCGATACGAAATATCAGGTGATGATGTAAAGTTTAAGTGTACTGTAATGATGTCTATACATTGTATTAATAACACCACATTGTATTAATAAAACACAATGTAGCACAAATGTTTTACAGATTGCTACATATATCGTATATACTACCACTACATTGTATTAATAAAAATGTGGCACAAATGTTTTACAGATTGCTACATATATCGTATATACTACCACCACATTGTATTAATAAAAATGTAGCACAAATGTTTTACAGATTGCTACATATATCGTATATACTACCACCACATTGTATTAATAAAACACAATGTAGCACAAATGTTTTACAGATTGCTACATATATCGTATATACAACCACCACTACAAAGTTTTAGGTACTGCTACATACATTGCACCTACTATTACATACATTTTACCTACTAAGCATACATATACATATACATATACATATACATATACATACGTATATATATACAAATATATATATACATATATATATATACATACGTATATATATACAAATATATATATACATATATATATATATACATATATATATACATATATATATACATATATATACATATATATACATATATATATATATATATATATATATATATATATATATATATATATATATACATACATATATACATATATATATACATATATATAGGTGGTAGGAATACTAGACAACGGTAGTTGTCTACTAGTCTGGAAAGAACTCATTATAAGAGCAACGAGACTGGTAGGAGTCAGTTGCATTGTAGTAGGAATGCAAGGCAAGACTGTCAGGAGCCAGTCACATTCCGGTATTCAGTTACGAGAAAATTAATAGAACAGACACTTTTTTCCCCTGGGACGCCATTGAGAGCTGACGTATTTTTTTCCGAGCAGAGACGACTGCTGCAGATAATGACGGAACTGTTTTAAAATATAACTCAACTGTACATAATAATTGTGGATATTTATTCATTAAATGTCAATGTGCTGTAAGATTCGAAGTCTTTAATATAGACCTTACCAAACAGAACAACACGAATCTTACAAATATACATACACACACATATATATATATATATATATATATATATATATATATATATATATATATATATATATATATATATATATATATATATATATATATATATTACTTCTTAAAGAAATTATTGAAATAAAAGCATCATACCACCGAACCGTATTGTGAGTCGTAGAAGCGTTCGATGAGTTGAACACAAGTACTTTTCCCGCAACCACTGCTACCAACCAATGCAATTGTTTTGCCAGGCTCTATTTCAAGTGTTAAACTTCTTAAAATCTTAACGTTGGGACGGCTTGGGTAGTTGAAATGAACTTTGGAAAATCCTACGTAGCCTTTAACATCCGCCTGAAATTAAAAGATCCAGATTATTACGCAAAAGCGCTTTGTATCATTCTGTAACTTTAACATAGATTGTATTCAAACGAATTTCAAGCCTTCCAGTTTACAATGGGCTGATTGGCATTTATAAATAATAGAATTCTGCAATAAAATTACACGTTTTCTGAGCTACATTAAAAGCAATGATGCATATAATTAGCAAAACTTGCATAGAAATAAATATTATTTATATACTTAGACAGCCGACCAACCGGTATAGTGGTTAAGGTGTTAGCCTCTAGATTGGAAGGTCCCCGGTTCGAATCCGGGTTCGGGCATGGATGTTTGTAAGCGTATACCAGCTCAGGTGTTGCTTCGTCATCTGAACATGGTGCAGAATTACGAAGTAATTGTTAGGAGCAATGATGGTCCTCCCACTGGGTGCTCCTTCACAAGTGGCCATCACTTCCGGCCTTAAAGTGGCCAATGACTTCGGTCAAATGTGCCCGCCATTAGAAAAAAATATATACTAAGACAAGATTAATACGCCAATTTTGACTTATGTTTAAATATACATAATTTGTGACTTAAAGTCGAATTCCCATTTGGTTTGCAAAGCAAACCAACACCACGGACAAATCGGTGTTATCCAATTTGCGAAGCAAACAATATTTCATAATATTCATAATTTTGTTTGCGAAGCAAACCAAATTGGAATTCGCAGGGAATTCATTCCACTAGGCTACCAAATTCCATTTGGTTTGCGAAGAAAACCAACAACGATATGATGGCTGTTATCCCATAGGCTACGAATTGTCACGGGCAACACCGTGCTAACCTACCACGCAGTACCTTACCTAGTATTTTATAAAAGCAAATTCAATAACAATAAGTAAATATAGGTTTAGTGTTTTAAGGCTTAACATTTGAAAGAAGTTCAAATTTATGCTGAGTGGTTCACATGAAATTATTTAGATGATTTTTTATATTTTAACAGTATTAGAGTATTCAGATACCAATTTCATTGATACTGATAATGATTATAAGACATACTGCTATCAAATTAAATATTTTTTTAATTTCAGATCAGTATATCCACGTGAATTAGTTTTTAAAGATGCATCAAATGTGTCGTAAATGTTGTATTGAATTTCAGAGCTCAGTTTACTGTATTTGGCGCTTCTAGTTTATTCTTATTGGTGTTTAACAATCAACTATAATATATCCATTCAGAATTTGTTCTGTGAAATTTCTATTTGCGAAGTTTTGAGATCGTATTCCTTAAACAAGCCAACTGGCGTAACGTTGAGAATGCGTGTCAAGAAACACTTATATTCTCAGAAACATTAAGGCCACATACATTATGCTTTACAGAAAATGACTCTCAAGTAAAGCAGAAATTTGTTTGTCTGTCTGGAGCAGAAAAAACTATTGAACTGAGTTCTGCAGGCATAAAATTTGCACAGTTTGTTTTGTGAGAAATTTCTAGTTCAACGCTGAAATTTAGCTCGTATTGTCTTTCCCTCTTAACATAGAAAATTACGCAAGAATGCAAGCCAAATTAATCAAACTCGAAAAATACAAAACGTCAAAAATAATCATCTTTGAGATGAGAGCATAAGAATGTGAAACTGATAAAACTCAAAAATTAGCTCCATGACGCAACAAAACTGCAGAGGAACCAAAGAAGTGACTTGATTTGTCTGAAGCAACAAAAACTCTCGGGTAAAACTAGTTAATTCTAGTATATTAATAAAGTTTACTTACCAGTTGTGTACCATCTTTAGAAAAGGCATCAATAGTCGGTTTCAAGTCCAGTAGTTTAAATATTCTTACTGCAGCAACTTTAGCTTTTTGATAATCAGGTGCAAATGCTATGGCTTGTCCAACCATCATTACACCCACCAAAACACCTTCTAATACCCTATAGTAGAGAAAATATTTAATACAGTTTTCAGATACACAAATAGGTTTATACAAAGGCAAGTTTAAATACACGTTTTGACAATTATTTAATATTACATTTTCAATACAGGTGATTGGTGTAAAAGTTTCTAAACTTTCTCCAGCTTTTCAATTTAATTTTTATTTAAATACACACAGCAATACCCAAACTCATGCGAATTCCGAGTTCGTATGCCGTAATAATCATTAGAAAATATTGAGATAATATTTTCCATTTTGTCCATTTCTTTGTTTAAAATACTTGACGGATTCAACGTCGGAAACTGATCATGTCGCTCAAGTGATAGAAAATGTTAATCTTGACAGTCAATTAGATTTGGAAGTCAATGGTGGTGATGTCAACGAGCTGTTGGATTCACATAGTCAGGAGCTTACAATTGATGGGCTCATAGAGATGCGTGAGCAAACCCTAGCTGAAGTATTCCACCCTTCAGACCCAGTGCCACCAGAAAAGCACATGCCAATTGCAAGCTTGACAGAAGGTCTCAGCTCAACTGAAAAGGGCTTAAAATTTTTAGAAAACATAGACTGGAACAAAGAACGCGTTAATAGCCTCAAAGCAAGGAATAAAAATACTATCAACTTGCTATGAAGAAATTCTGCGTGAAAAAAAAGAAGGCGTTGTGTCGTCAGACGAATTTTTAGATTTCTTAAAGCCATCGACTTAGAAATAATTTTTTACGTAACTTATATATTTTTTTAATATTTTTTTGTATTAGTGTGTATAACGATCTGTAATTTTGTTAAATATATTTCTTCGAAACTAATATTTTTGATTGTTCTTGGTTCCAATTAAACTAAATTTGTATATATTTTATGCGAAGTACCCCGACTACGCGATTTTCGTCGAACCAACCTAGCGTGTAATTTAGGATATTACTGTACTATGATACAATAAAAATATTCAAATAAAGATTTAACGATTTATATCTTTAATCCTAATAGTCTCTCATAAATCTCAATAAATCACTTGAACACTAATCGTTAATTAAGTATATATTAAAGGAGATTAGTACATTATTCCTTCAAAATAAAATATCTTCTTTAAATACTATAATAGTTCAGAATTCAAACTCTTTTTATTACAAAAATATAGTATGATTTATTTGTTGCAGCTCGTTATACATCTAATACAATCAGTTCGTTATATATCTAATCTAATACAATATACAATCAAACCTGATTTTGATTATTTCTATTCATTACTTCTGAAATATTAAAAGCAAATACCTACCCGAAGAGCTTTCCCATAACCTTTGAAAAACTGATTTTTTGACTAAATTTGTACGATTTTTATAACTTGTAAATATTTATTATTGTAAGAAAATAAATATTCAATAAAACTATATGAAAATAATAATTGGAAATATTTACTTGGCTAAAATTCTGAAAGTATATAAATTGATATTAAATAGGATTTGCACAGAAAATTCTTCATTGTTATATTCTTTCCAGATATTTCTCACAAGTAGGTTAACAAATGTTGTTATGTGAGCAATAATATTATTGAGATATGAAAATATTTTAAAATATATCATGTTTTAGTTCAATTCAATTCACTCACATTAACTTTTAAACTATAAGGCCGGTGCAACCTATTTTACCGTGTGCCGTGAGATTGTATCATGAGATTTTCCTCTCCTTGAACCCCTATTAAGTGACCGCTGCATTGATTGGATTTCGAAGTCCGATGACGTCTTTTTCAAAAAGGGTTATAGAGAAGGAAATCTCAAGATCCGCGGTAAAATAAGTTGTACCGACAGTAGTCTAAAGGTTTAATCCTTTAAAAACAAAGCTATATTTTAACGTGTTGAGCAAAATGGATGAAGTATAAAAATTTAGATTACCAATACATACTTAAGCAGATCGGCATAATTTAATTCTTTGTTAGCTACTAGTATACTTCCATAATACATGCACGCAGCGTAGGCAAATGATTGAAGTGCCTGGGCAAAACCATAGCACAATCCTCTCACATGAGATTTCGCTCGAGATTTCCTGAGAGAAAATAAACGGTTTGCTAAAAATTCTTTCAACAATTGTCAAAACTTAAAAATGCTCACTAAACTTGAAGTAAGATAATGATAATTTGAACTGATCACGTATATAAAAGTACTCGATAAATTACTAAATGAGTAAACAAGAAATAAATAGGTGATTAAATATTTAAGTAAATTCCATAAATATTTCTAAATAAGTACATACATAAATAGTACAACATAAATAGGCTAATCTCTGCATAAATAATATATCCAGAAAAATGTTACTAAATTAATAAAGAAGTACGCCATAAATAAGTTACTAAATTCATAAAGAAGTACACCATAAATAAGTTACTAAATGATTAAATAAGTATTACATTAATAATTTACATACATATATAAGTACTATATAAATAAGTTTCTAAAGAGATGAATAAGTTTAATTTAAGGGACAGACGAGGTATTTGTAAACAAAATTTGTATGTTCACATTCAATCCCTATTTTCAAACTCTTGATAAACTAAATAAACATTGTTCACTGGTACTAAACTAACTCGTCACTATTCTACTTTGATATTTGATTATTACAAAGATTCCAGAAAATAAATGAAATGCCGTACTCTGCTGTTTACAATTACCCCACGTGTTTACTACCATCACGGAAAATGAGGGCAATTGTAAACAACGATCTTCTTCCTGAAATTGATTGAACAAGTGAAAGTACGAGCAGAAGTCATGGCAGTAGAAAGAACTCCACTGGTAATTTGACCCGTCTAATACCATTACAATAACCCCGATTTGATGTTTAAATTTATCCCATACTCCCACTTCTTACACAAGCAAAATACCGTGGCATTTGAAAATTGCATTGATCATGAGGTGAACTTCTAGGAATATATAAGAATAAATAATTCAATCATTTACTGAACAAAGAATGTATTTAGTGTAAGAAACAGGAAATTACACATTAAAAAAATTTAATTTAAAATACACACATGGGTACAGGAACCAAACAAACATTATATTCCTTGCACGTTAACAGTGCCCTCAAATTTGAAAATTTATTTACAGCCTTATTTGCAACAGGTTGGAAAGGTAAAATTGCTTTGACATGGTCTTTTGAATCGCAGAATTTTTCTCTTTCAACCAGAACGAATTTAGTCTTTGCTTTATCAATGCTTTTTTGTTCAGTGACTTCAAACTCCTCTTCTAAAACGGTATCCACAATGCACAAATATGAAAAATGAGCTTTCTTTCTCTTCCCCCCCTCAAAATCTACAAGTAGAAACGCAGTTGTTTCAATGTCTTCCATGTTTGGCTTCAAATATGTAACTTCCCCTAGTAGCTAGTCTTCCATATTTTGTCTGAATGTTTGGAAACAAATTCCTGACTCGTTCATTTTCTTCTCACTCGGCTTTCTTTTTCTTTTCTCTTCTGCCTTTTTCAGGTGTGACAGAACTTGGTCAACAGTAAGAACTTCATCATATGTGAGTCAGTCTTCCTGTTCCCCAAAAACACCAAAAGTGCAATAAAACGCAACTCAAACGTACTAAATACGATTAAATACAGAATGACGCATAAAAACACATTAGTTTTGCATACAAATTGAACGAAACTATTGGCAAAGTTATGTTTACTATTACCCCGTCCCTTAAAAAATAAGGGATAATTGTAAATATTCAACTGTAAGTGTATTAAAGTTCCCAGAAACAAAGGTCAGTTATTTTTTGTTCGATAAAGACATAAGTGACAGCAATAAAGAATTGAAGCAATATACATTTCAATCGATTATGGAGGGCAGCAGAAAATGAGCTGGGCAATTACTTTAAAATCCAAATGTTTCAACCACAAATTTTTCAACTAAAAAAATTCTTTTCAGCTGTAGTTCAAAGAAATGTGGAATCGCCATATTACATCCTCTGGGTTGCCACCTTTCAGATTTCACAACTTTTTAGTTTCTCGAAATACCACGTAGGCGTTTGTATAAAAATTACTCCTTACAGAAGTTGCCAAATCATAAATTAGTATGCCATAAATAATTAAATGAATGCGTTATTAAATACGCGTGAATAATTGATGCTTAAAAATGCGTAAAAAATACTACATATACAATTTATTAAGTGCTTATATCGGGTCCGAGACACAAAAATCGCCAAATTTTCGAAAATTTTATTATTATTTTAAGAAATTCTCTGTGTTTTTCTGCTTAAAATGACGTCTAAATCATGTTTCTATCTTAATTAGAACTAGAGATACAATTATTTTTGTGATTCGTTGTTTTGAAAATCTAACACTCTTGACAGTTGTTCTCATGGCAACAACACCTGCTAAAGACATTATTTAAGTCTACGGAGACCTTTAAACTATATAGAAAAAAGGCAGAACTTGCAAAAAATCAAATTAAACCAAAGATTTAAGAGGAAAGAAGGAGTTAGATACTCATCTGGAGGTATTTAAGCATTTTATTAATTGTAAATCGGGTCTTTAAAACTTTAAATGCGTTTTTCTCCATGATACATTTTTTCAAGATTTCCTGTATTCAAATTGCTATAAGTCAGAAACCGATAAAGTTTAAGGGTTGAAAATTGGAATATATCTTTTTCAAACATTATACATTAATTTTGATTCAGCAAATTTGAGACAAATATTTACTTTTAAAAATATGACTTTTTCCAAAAGAAAGTACCTTAAAATTTTCAAAAATTTTCATCAAAATATATTTTTTTTTTATTAAATTAGTATTTTTTAAATTACTGAATCAAAATTAAAGTTTATAAATTTGTGAATAATTTACTGCAAGAATTTTGTAAATTGATTAAGAATATTTTGAGTTTTAAAATGACCCCTCTTTTTTTCAAAAAATTTTAATTTAAAATTTTTAAAAAACTTTTGGTAAATTTTTTTTTTGTGATTTTGTTTATTACTTAGATGGGTAATCAGTACAAAAAACTTCAAAATTCTAAATTAATTAATAAAAAATATTTTTCAATGTGTCCCGGACCCCCTTAAATGAGTTAGGGTCAGGCGGGGTAACTGTAAACAAACTATACAAGTACCCACGTGGGATTCTGAGAAACTAAAAAGTTTAGAAAACTCAAATGTGGACACCCTGAGGATGTAAAATATGTTCCAGTATTTCCTTGAACCACAGCTGATAAAAATCTGTTTAGTTGAAAGATTTTTGGTGAAATGTTCGTGTTTTAAAGTTGTTGTGTGCTAAATTTTCTGCTGGCCTCCACAATATATTGAAATTTTAACCACAGTTTAAACTAAGGGAATTGATGGTTATGTTTATAAAACAATGTATCTACAACATTTAACTGCATAAAATAGGTAATTATATTTCTATTTATTCCTTTCAAGTAAACAAAGTCCTTAAAGCTGTTTTAAATTCTAAACCATGCAGTATCCTATATTTCTTATGGTACGATACATTTCAAAAACGTTTACGTTAACAAATTTAAATAATTGATACAACACTATTTAAGAAATGTCGATTTTCCAAATTTTGTAAGTTTAGAAACTAGATTGAAGAATATATTTAAGAGCGGATACTAACTTGTGAGGACCTAACAGTGCATTACGAAACTGAATGTAAAATGTTTCTTCTTGATGAAGAGATGCTACCGTTCTGATACTCTCAATAGCTTCAATAGCAACCTACACAGGAAGAAACGGAATAGAAACCACATTTCTATCAAATACGTTGTAGTAGTTATACATAGAAATTATAAATGTGTTATTCCGATACCTAAGTATTAAAAAAATAACTTCATGTGGTTTATAATTACTTTTACAAGTAATTATATTTAAAACTTTCAATGCAAAAGAACTTGCAACTTTCCTAATTATAGCAAAGTGTGGATTATTTACTCATTATATTTCAGTTAAGTTTACATTATTCAAACCTACAATTTAAGAAAATTATGATTGAATCATTTACTCAAAAAAATAATATGTTTAAAATCATTAGTATTAAATTATAAAATTTAAGCGTGTGTTAAACTATAAAATATCTCTTATTGAAGTGATAATTTTTTTAAGGCGTTAAAATCCGTGGATAACGCTTCGTAATTTTGAACTTTAGTAAGTGGATCACGAAGTTTTAGGTTTTCAATTAAACCATATGAAAATGTATCATAAACATTTTGTAACTTTTATCATTTTAAAATAGATTTACCATATAAAATTATCACCGTAACGTTTTCAAAAATCCGAAACAGAAAAGTGCGATATTTAATAAGGAATACAAGTTAAATGAAAGTAAATAGATTCAAAGTAATTATCTCTACGATTCCATTAACTGTGAACAAAGCTCACCTTGGATGCATTCTCAGTTCCTGTTTTTTCACTCAGCGTGTGGCCCGTCACCACCCGTCCTTCCAAAAATGCCCCCAAGAGCACAAAAGGAATGAATCCTAGCACAAGTAATCCGATTTTGTAATTATAATAGAGTGCCAAAACGATGGAGGCGACGAAAGTCGAAAGAGCTTGCAGAAGGGTGGAGATCCGCGAACCGGTAGCCTGAAACAGAAACCACCTTAAATTGTGAAGTAGGAAAACAATTTAACTAATTGTTAGATGTCGTTACATTATTGCGTGAAAACATGAGAGTTAATGGGATAACGATACGGTTGATCTTTCATGGTTTCAGAAACTAAACTAAATTAGAAAGCGAAGTACGTTTATTTTATCAAAGCTTACAGAAGCCTTTGAACTTATGCCTGAGTATCTGCATAATTCCCACTTAACCCTCTCAGATGTTCAAGAACGTAACTCTACCACCAGGGCCGAACCATCGACCTGGATATTCCTTATCCAACCAATAGTACATAATCGAGGAATGATGTAAGTACTTCGTCGTATTGAAATCCTACACTACCGAGATCGAAAGGTATGTCGTAAGTATGACAGAACAAAAACACCAGATATTTTCAGTTGTTAGATGTCAAGGAAGACTATACAAATATTATCCTTTTAACTACGGCTATAGTTATAACTGGCACGATTATTTTTGGCTCAAGTTTTATGATTTTCAAGTTACTGCTGTACTGTCCGTAATCTAAAGGTTAATACTCCAACGGACTTAGTATGTGTGTGGATGTGTAGCATGATGATTTTTCGATGCCCAAATATAAATATGGCTGTTATTGGTGTTCACCCTCTGATATTCGTTCCCATATATTCGTTCTGATACTGATCCACATATATTCGTTCTGCAACCTGCAGTATTGCTTAAATGATTTCCAAACCTGTTTATGCATTTGTGACTAATATAAACTTTCATTTGATTCCTTCACCAATATATGGCTATTTAGGGATGGTGCGCGTTATGAGGTAAACACAATGCTATACTTCTCGAAAATCTGGGAAGGTTCAGTAGGTTAAATATTTCCAACCCATTTGGGGCAAAGGTAAGAATATAAATACTTTTTAGACTCCTGAATCTTAAGATTATTTGTTATGATACAAAAATATCCTCGGAATTATAAAGGACAGTCACATATAAGTGTTGCCGGCTTAAATTACTTACTATAAGCTGATATTACATCATTTTTAAACGAAATAAAATATTCGTACACATAAAATTTAGTAAAATTGCAGGTAGAATTTTGATTGAGGATTCGGCAGAGCGTTTTTACTTACGGGTAGTTTTTAAAAGGTGGGAACAAGACACAATTCATAACTTTAAGCTTTAATAGCAAATAAATTTAATTCTTAAAACTAATTTTTTTCTCAGTGGGTTTTTAGTTCTATTCAGAGACAATAACTAGCATTATTTATTTTAACAGTTTGGTGTGTAATTATCCTTAAAATTTAATTCTTTAGTTACAAATCTCCAAAATTGGACCCCTATAATGTTAACTGATACAGTATATCACCAAGAAAATGAATTCTAATAAGTTTTGTAGAATTGCAGAAAAAAATTAATCAAGGAATAGAGTATAAGGAAAGTTTATTCATTATATTGATCAGCAGATGGCATCATTTGTTTAGAATTTTGAATAATTAACAAAGGAACAATAATAAAGCCGTCAAACATGTTACGAATGACCAAAAGGAACGATCGAAATAGCTATATAAGAATAAATAATAACGACAACATAAATTATATTTTATATAGATATGAGACCTACCCCTTGAACACTTGACGCATCAGAAGTCAAACGGGAGCAAAGAGATCCAACACTATTCTTAGGATTATCAAAGAAAAGAATGTCCTAAAATTATAAATTCAATATACTGTTACACACACCCGCTATAACATCAATAATGTTGATAAAATAGCTTACTTTTACACATAATTTATAGCATTCACGTTTGATACATTTCTTTTTTTTAATAGTAGGTACTGTTATTTCTAATAGATCAATGGCCTTTTAACTAACTTGAGATATGATGTTGGCAAATACTTCTGTTCTTAGCCTGGATGTTAACTTTTCGCCAACAATTGTAAACATAAATACCTAAAAAAATAAATGGAGCATTAATACCTTTTTCAGGTAGTCACTTTTATGTACGTCAGCCAGATGTTTAAGTTGAATTAAAGAAAATAACTGTTCAAGGATTAATTTATGCGTTTTACATCAACTGAGAAGTACATTGAGAATTGAATAGAATTAAGTATAGAAAAAAAGACTATTTTCATTACTTGTAAGAAGCCGAATAGTCCAGATGTAACAGCCATCAAAACGAACAACAAACAAAAGAATTCTGTATGTTCTTTGATGTCATCTGGATTTCCTGATAAGACCTAAAGAGCATAAAATATCAAATGTTTTAACGATGTAAATAGGGTCTAAAGAAAGCGAAACAGTGAAATCACCACACATTGTGATATTAATTCCATTGAAAATTAAATGTCTTTTCATCATCATGACTAAAATATAATTATTCCTGGATTCTTTGACGTGATTATTTCTTTATTAAGCGTTTTGTAGGAATAAGCAACACTCTACCACTTTGAGGGTACTGAATTAAAATTTCGAAGTTAGATCACGACATATTAATATTCAATGCATAATTCAATTTTCTAAAAAGAAGTTAGAAAATGATAATCTCTAGTTTAAACTTTAGAATCATATTCGGAATTGACCAAACAAACACATATACGACCATCCGATGCTTATTTTCGTACGTTTGTCTCGATTTAAGCTCAGATAATGACAACCCAAGTAATGCTAAAAGTGAAGTTTGAGTGACAACCTAAAACTGTCGAATCGAAATACATGGAATGCTACGTCCGAACGGAAAAGAGACGACACTGTTTGTTTGGTTTTCGAAAAGGCATCATGAGGTGTGATTATTTTTAGTTGCTTGATTATAACAAATGATGCATCATAAAACTTTTAGTTTAAATATGCTTTGAATGCCACGTCCAATCGAAAAACGGACACTTTTGGGGTTTTGGTTTGCAACAAGGTTTTAAGTGGTATTATTATTTTCATTTGTTTATTTGTATCAGAAGAGGTTACATAAAACATTCAGTGCGAATAATTCTTGGGATGCCGCGTCCAATCGAAAGACGGACACTTTCCTGTGTAGGATTTAATTTATATAATTATTTTTGATTTGTTTATTTACATGAGAAAATGTCATAAAACTTTCAATGCGAATATCCCTAGGATATTATGCCCAATCGAAAAGCATACATTATGTGTTAGAAGGATGACTTTTAAAGCCCATTTATCCATAGCACAAAACAATTGACAAATTTAGGATTATAACTAGTTTACGTAGGTTAGTATCTCCTGTTCTGATGCCTCAATAAGAATAATTGTGCTTATATCGTTTTTAAGTTTTGTAGTAACAAAGTCCAAATGAGTCAAATAGTAGGTTCACATATTTGTGTAAATGGTAACTCGGAATGAAATAATAGACATGCAATATAAATCCGTGCTTCGTATATGAATTATGAAAGATAGTAGTTTTTGAAAATATTACAGCAAATTTAACAACTATTACAGAATACGTACTCCAAGTATGGAACCAAGCACAATACCATATGCCGGGAAATGTAGCCCCATGAGTAAAGAAGAAATGGATCCAATCACAATGTAAGGCCATTCTGGTGCCGATAGTTTCAATAATCTTGATTGGGAAGGAGATGCCTTAGATTCGTCTTCGTCATCATCTTTCTAAAAATACAAATATAATTATTTGAATAATTGCGTGTTGGAAGATTTCTTTGCTGATCAAATACGGAATATCTCAGAAAATGGTCTTTTGCGGACGTAATCCTATTTTCCATAAGGAATGCCTGAAAAAATGCATTCTAGTTTATCCCGATGGCTCACTTCATGACAAGTTGAAAAAAGATTTCTTAAGTTTTTTTACTTACCACGGAGACGATCTCTGCTAGTAAACTATCTATTTAAGATACTGAAATGAGTGAAAATAAAAAATAATTCAGTCAATCTCAAGTCATCTCCTAAATGAAGGAGCCCTGTTTCTATAAGCACTAACGAGACTTAATGTTAGATCCAGTTCTCGGGGCAGACAGACAGTAAGTACCATAGACCATGTTCTTAAGCTTTCTATTCTCCAAGTGGTTTCGACTAGATTTCTAGCCTACCAATATCTGAACAAGTTTGCCAATCAGCAGATATCGTATCATCAATATACTGCCGATTTTTTTTATGTGAGAATATAAGATCTGATTAATTTTTTCTAGTGATGAAATATCTCTTTCATCAAGGCATCAGCCAATTTACTACTTAACATTTAATTACTCTAAGGACCAGACTGAGTTATTGCTTTTTCAACAAGCACGGCAGATGAGATCTTGGAGCTAAACATTTTTTACAAATTAAATTATTATAAAAGTGAAATGTAATAAACGTTTCAAAGTAAATTTTTAAGAATGTAAAATTTTCTGATGAAAAGTATGCGCTACAGATTTGAACGCAATTATTTTTCTGGTAATTTTCCAGTGGTGAATGCTCAATCAATCTTGTGAATTAGAAATGTCTGACAACAACAATTTTTAAACATGTAGTTATGATTTTAATTCAATTAATTGAAAAAAAATTTAATTTTACCGTTCCTATATGATCCTTTTCGACACTGTTTGCTGATAGTTGTCGTTCGTAGGCGCTCAAAACGGAAGATTGACGACGATAACCACTCACTGAAGAGATCTGGCGTCCAAGTCCGGAACTTGGATTGGATATTTGTTTTTGAAGTGGTCCAGGCAATCCGTCTCCGGACGTGAAGGAACCAGAACCACTGAGTGCAGAGATCCTTCTTTCAAGGATTGGTAAATCTTCATCCATATCATCTGCATCATCTTCATCTTCATCACCAGCTGTGGTCTAAAAATACCATTCAATGCTTGTTCAAATCACTGGTGAATTACAGTTCTAGGAGAAATATTATTAAAGTCAGTGGCTCTAATTTGGAGTAAAACGACTTACCTCATATATATGTAAAACCCAACCTTAACCTTAACCTTAATATATATATATATATATATATATATATATATATATATATATATATATATAATATACAAAATAACAGTAACATAAAACACACGAAATAACAAAAAATAACAAAACAGCCGGGGTGCAATAACCAGAAACCAAAACTCGAAACTACCCATGCAAGCGCGCTGGAGCTGCAGACATAGCATGGTAAGCAATATAATTTCAAGAACTCAAGAATTTCCAAAAAAAATTTAAACAAAAGTCTAAAAAAATTATAAAAAATGAAGAAATGTTGGTAGATCAAGGCGTCATCAGGGAGGAGCCTGACCCAAACAACATAAAATGGTATTTTCTACATATGAGCAGCATTAGGCAAAAAAAATTGCTCATAAACTCCCCCAAACACCACCAAAAAGCAAGTAAAACAAAAACAAAACAAAATACCAAAACAGAACAGGAAACTAAACGAAATAAAACCCGAAGCCGCAGGCGGGAGGTCAACAACAACAAGCCTAAAAATTACCACCAAATGCCATCAAGTACACAATCTAGCTATATGCTAACACCATACTTCAGATGCAACAAGTCCATAAAAAGCAAAAAATAAAAATAAAAGTATAGATAATATTAAAATCCCCAGCCCTTATTCAAACAGATATTTATAAATAGCAAAATAAAGTTGAAAAGCAACTGCCATGGCTCTGAGGAAATTACGAAAAATAGTTATTCATGGGTTGCGTAGCTGTTGATATTAATAAATCTTTCAAAAATATTATTGAAGAAATTTTAGTTTGAACAAAAGTTTATTATAATTTTGAATAAAATTGAGAGTGAATAAATAATAAAGAGATAGTAATAAAGTGAATTTTTTTAATAAAAATATTATTAATGATATTCAGACATATGATTTTAAAGACCTATTTACCGGCATACCCCTGGACAAATTGAGACATGTTTTGAACTATTATTACCATGGTTTTAAAAACTTAATTGATCTGGATTTTGAGGAATGGGAGTTTTGGGTTAATTATTGTATTTTTAATAATTTTATTTTGGAATTGTGAGCATATATACATTTAAATTAAGGGTATACCCCAGGGTTCTAATTTTTCTTCCATTCTTGATAATTTATTTCTTCATTATTTTGAAAAAAAATTTTGCCTTCAGATAAATACTGTCTTTAGATTTATTAATGATTTAATTGTTCTTAATAATAGCAACTTTTCTAATATTTGGAAATCCATCTATCCAGACGAACTTTCTTTAGTTAAAACCAATCTAGATAACAATAATAATGATTTTCTAGACTTACAAATTTCTGTTTCGTGCGGCAAAGTTGACATTAATGTATATGATAAACGCAGCGATTTTAAATTTACAGTCATTAAATTAATATTTTGGAACTCCAATATCTCTAAAAAATTTACTACAACACAATTTCTGGTCAGTTGAAACGTTTCAAAAAAATTTGTAATTCTGATTCAAACTTTTAATTACAATGTAAATATCTAAAAAACACACTTCTCAATAACAAATACCCTTATTCATTCTTCAATAATATTTTTGAAAGATTTATTAATATCAACAGCTACGCAACCCATGAATAACTATTTTTCGTAATTTCCTCAGAGCCATGGCAGTTGCTTTTCAACTTTATTTTGCTATTTATGAATATCTGTTTGAATAAGGGCTGGGGATTTTAATATTATCTATACTTTTATTTTTATTTTTTGCTTTTTATGGACTTGTTGCATCTGAAGTATGGTGTTAGCATATAGTTAGATTGTGTACTTGATGGCATTTGGTGGTAATTTTTAGGCTTGTTGTTGTTGACCTCCCGCCTGCGGCTTCGGGTTTTATTTCGTTTAGTTTCCTGTTCTGTTTTGGTATTTTGTTTTGTTTTTGTTTTACTTGCTTTTTGGTGGTGTTTGGGGGAGTGTATGAGCAATTTTTTTTAGCCTAATGCTGCTCATATGTAGAAAACATTTTATTTTGTTTTGGGTCAGGCTCCTCCCTGATGACGCCCTGATCCACCAACATTTCTTCATTTTTCATCATATTTTTAGACTTTGGTTGAAATTTTTTTGGAAATTCTTGAAATTATATATATATATATATATATATATATATATATATATATATATATATATATATATATATTAATGTAGGGTGCTGGGGTTTTATTAAGTGAATACTTCTAGTTGAATTCGATTTATTATAAATAATATGTACAGAGAGTTTAAAAAATGGCGCATCGAGATCACGTCCGTCAACATAACATCAATCGTCTCGTCTAACGTGATCCGATGCGCGCGCGATCAAAAAACGATCGCGCTTCTTTAAGTGAAACTTGTACTTCTTTTCAGGTAAAAGTTGTAGTGCTTTTCTTAGGATAGCCGTGGGGCTTAACCCTACATTCGGCCATCCTACCTGGTCATCTGCCCTCAGATGACAGCACTCACATAAACAAAAATTTTGAGAAATACAAATGTAAATACAATAAAAAGAAGCAATTAGATGAAATGAATAAGACACAATTATAAAGAAATCAAATATGCACAGTAAACAAAAACTATATCAATAATCCTGGTTCAAATTGTCCTTAGAAAAATAAGTTTAGGAAAGTTTATCAGTCCAGGGTTTCATATATTCAATGCAGGTGGTGGTTTTTATTGGTCCATCACAGAAACCACATTTTTCAACATCATATGTGTCATTGTTTTTAAGCTTAATTACCTTATAGGGTCCTAGGAATTTGCACTTAAGTTTCAGTCCAGGTCCAAATTGAGAGCGTTTGATTGCAACTAAATCATTAAGTTTGAATTTACGCGGTGGTCTACGTCGAAGATTGTAGGTCTTTCGGTTTTCTTCCTGTACTTTCAGTATTTGTCGCTTAGCTGCTCGTCTGAGGTCTTCACGGGATTGCAGAAAATCGGACTGAATTTCAGTATTCAGTAGGTCTGTAATCTGCACGTCATTCCTGGACTTCATTTTTGTACCAAATAGTAGTTCGAAAGGACTTGTATTAATGCTTCTTTGAAATGTGGAGTTGATTGCTTGTTGGACATCAACCACATGGGTGTACCACTTTGTTGGGTCTTCGATGGATAATTTGGACAAAACAGCAATAATGATGGAATTCAAGCGTTCAACTTGTCCATTCGCTCTGGGAAAGCCGGTAGTTATTTGGAGATGGCGAATACCTTCTTCGGAGCAGTAGGTTTTAAAGTCGTTTGAGGAAAATGCAGGGCCTCTGTCAGAAATGATTTGTGTAGGGTTTCCAAATAGAGTTTTCTGAGTTTCTAATTTAGAGATGACCTCAGCACAGTCGGTGGATTTGGTTGGGTAGAGCCACACAAATTTTGTAAAAGCATCAATGACTGCAAATATGTGCTTATAATTTTTGTGTGTGCTGGCTAAAGGACCAAGATGATCAATATGGTACGTGTGGAGTGGAGTGTCATCCTTCTGTAAGGGGTGAAGCATACCTTCTTGTTTGCCACATTTGCGGTTAGTTAAGATGCATGGGACACAATTAGCAACACACTTGTCAATCTTTTCTTTGAGTTTCGGGATAAAAAATTGTTGCTTAAGAGTATCTTCAGTTTTCTTTGAAGCAAAATGACCTTTTTGATGAGCATTCCTTATGATTTCCGTTTGCCTAGATTCTGGGACAACTAGTAGTTCATAGCCATCAACAAATTTATGGAGAATATCAGCTTTCAAGCAAAAGTCCTTATATGGCTTAGTTTGAAGTACTTCTTTGATAGCACTCACTTCATCATCTTGATTTTGAGCATGTTTGATTTGCAAAAGAAGAGAGTCCTGGATGTTCAGCACAGCTGGGGATCTGCTGAGGGCGTCAACATGCATCATTCGGGAACCAGGTCGGTGTTCCATTTCGTAGTCGAAATCTTCTAATAGCAATGCCCACCGAGCAATTCTTGTACTCAACTGTTGCTTGCTCATCGTTAGTTTGAATGCGTTGCAATCAGTTACAAGTTTGAAGTGTTTGCCGAGTAAATAAACTCTAAATTTTTGCAATGCTTGCACTATTGCCAACACTTCAAGTTCATAGCTTGAGTATTTTCTTTCAGCTTCAGATGTACGTTTACTCATGTAGTACACAGGATGAAGGCAATTGTCTGAAATGGAGGTTTGCATCAAAATACCACCATAACCATGAATACTTGCATCAGTATGGAGTTCTGTATGGCTGTGTTGATTATAAATATCAAGCACAGGTTTATCACATAAACATTGCTTTAAGAGGGTAAAAGCATGGTTTTCTTCATCACCAAAATTAAATTCTTGATTCTTTTTTAAAAGATCTGTTAAAGGGTAAGCAATAACAGAAAAGTTGGGTATAAACTTACGAAAGTACCCAGCAAGGCCAAGGAAACTCTGCAATTCCTTGTGACATGTTGGTTGGGGATAGTTCATAACAGCTGCAGTTTTCAGAGGTGATGGGAATAACTGTCCATTTTCTATCACGTGGCCAAGGAATTCAATTCTTCTAGTTAGGAAGTTGCACTTTTTAAAATTGATTATCAGTCCATGTTCAGAGGCGACTGAGAGGACTGACTTCAACATCTGTATTCCTTCTGTCTCACTCTTGGAAGGGATGATAAGGTCATCCATGTACAGTAAAACATGACCTTTTAGGATCAGATCCTTGAACACTGAATTGATGAATCGCTGACACACAGATGGTGATGTACATAAACCAAAAGGTACACGTAAAAATTGGTACTGTCCATTGTGAGTTACGAATGAGGTGTAACAGCGGCTGTTCTTTTCAACAGGAACATGAAAGAAACCATTTTTTAGATCTATGGTAGTGAATGTACGTGCATCCTGTAGTTTATCCAACAAGTCTTCAATGAGAGGTAACGGATATCTTTCCTTCACTATGTTCTTGTTTAACTTGCGGTAGTCCACACAAACTCTTGGACTGCCATCTTTTTTTTTCACAACAAGTACTTGGCTTGAGTACTCAGAAGAACACGGTTCCACAATTTTGTCGTGTAGCCACACTTGAACTTGATTGTCAACAACATCTCTTTCAGCAAATGGTAAACGTCTAGGTCTGTGAAATATAGATGCATCACTTTTAACTTGAATCTTCATTTCGACATTGGTTGTTTTTGTTTTATTGGGCACATAGTTGGATACTAACTGCTTAATGATATCCTTCTCATCTTTCGATGCATTGGGGCCTATATCCAACTCGGAACTGTCGTCAACTGAGATACTATGGATTAGCACATCTGCATCATTGTGAGCAAGTTCAGTTGCAGGTTTGCGTATGGAAATGTTATCTTTTGTAATGGAAACATCAGCTTGTTTGAGGATATCCATACCAATAATGGCGTCTGATGACATAGTTTGGTTCTTGACAACACAAACATTAGTAGTAAACAGTTCATGATCAATGAGAATTTCGGTTTCAAAACGACCAAGAGGTGAAACTTTAGAGTTACCAAATGACGTAAGAGAAGTAGGATAGTTCTGCAATTTTGGAGAGCCAATTTTTCTGTATACATCTTCATGGATAATGGTAACTTGGCTTCCTGTATCAATAAGAGCATTAATTGGAACACTATTGATTGTAACACTGTGAAACATTAAGTTTGGAGCTGCGCAGCAGAAAGTTGTAACCTTGTTATTCTCCAATCTGCTAGTTCTGTTAACACAAGAGGAGGATTTATGTCCAAACATTCCACACAACATGCACTTTGGGCCACGATGTTGATCAGGGCAAAATTTTGAGATGTGTCCCACTTCATTGCAATTGTAGCAAATTTGTTGCTTGCGCTGTCTGGAAAAATTTGGGGTTTCCTGACTGCGTTTTTGGAAATGAGGCTTTGTTTCTGTCCCTCGGCGGTGGTTCACATCGTTGAAGGAGTGCGCATTGTCGTCTATTTGTTTGTATTTGGTGCGTTCCAGATAAATTTTCTCATAAATCATCAATTTTGTTTTGAATTGGGATATTGAAGTGGCACCATATAATATTTGCTTATTGCTCAGGGAGTCTGGTATACCCCTGATACAATAATCTATGATAGAAATTTCGTCGATGCAATTGGCACCTCTGCTTGCCAATTCCCGTATAGCCAAGAGATATTCCGATACAGTCTCAGTAGGCTTCATCCTACGATGCTCCAACTGCCTATGCAGGTCGATGCTGTTAATTTTTTGGCTGAACTCTTCCAACAGGGCAGTTTTTAATTTTTGCCATGTTGTTAATCCACGCTGAGACTGCAAAAAGGTTTTGGCTGGTCCAGTTAACAGATTTTTAGTAAATATAATTTTCTGAGCATCGCTCAATGCAGGAAACAGTTCAAGATTTTCATCCACATCACGAAAGAATGCGGAGATTGAGTATGAATCTCGGCCATTAAAGTGTCTGATAGTTTGCGCCAGGTCTTTTAGAATAAACCACCAGCTATCATTCTGCTGAATACTTGCAGCCGGGGAAATGGAGTTTCGAAGTGAGGCCTGCGGAACGGGAAAAGGAGATTCCTCTGAAGAGCTGGGTATATATGAAGCAACACAGGCACCAGATGTCTGATTGAATTGTTCGTCATCGTCGTCAGAAAAAGAAGCGTCGATGGTACTTTGTAGTGCGGTGAGATCCGAAAGGGCATCGAAAATCAACACGCAGAGTTCTTCTTTCGTACCAGCACTGTCAATATGAAGAATGGAACAAACTGAGATAACGTCGTGCAGCTTGAAAGTCTGTAGCACGGATTTCTTTCTCTTCTCTAGATCGAAGTTCTCGGGGAAGGATGAGAAGGCACGCAACTTCTGTCGGCTGTCCCGATCGTATTCGTCGTCGAAAACCACACTGTACAAGAGTCTGATCAATTTCGAAGAACCGGAATGAAGTAGTGCAGCTACCGTGAGAATGTCGCCAAGCGATTTCGCCATTTTGTGTACGGAGCCAAGCACAAGACGAAAGCAGTCACACAGCAAACACCAAAGAGATTCTTTTAACCACCAGCGACCCGAAATGTCCGTCGGAGAAAATGTTTAAAACTCCAGTTTTCACAACAGCAGAGCCTTTACGCGTCAGTTGAAAGGCTAATAACTTTGAGAGCGTCCGTCAACATCTACTCACAGTAACAGCGTCTTGAAAAGTCACTTCGTCAGGTTTGACCGAGCCCCCATAATGTAGGGTGCTGGGGTTTTATTAAGTGAATACTTCTAGTTGAATTCGATTTATTATAAATAATATGTACAGAGAGTTTAAAAAATGGCGCATCGAGATCACGTCCGTCAACATAACATCAATCGTCTCGTCTAACGTGATCCGATGCGCGCGCGATCAAAAAACGATCGCGCTTCTTTAAGTGAAAGTTGTACTTCTTTTCAGGTAAAAGTTGTAATGCTTATCTTAGGATAGCCGTGGGGCTTAACCCTACATTTATATATATATATATATATATATATATATATATATATATATATATATATATATATATATATATATATATATATATATATATATATATATAGACAGACTCCATTGATCAAGAGGTCAAAAGCTGACTTGAAGACATCCAAGGAAAACTGCAGATATCATTGTGAATTTGGTTGATTAAATTGAGTTTTTATGACACAAATGTCATATTCGGCCAAAATCCGCAATATAGAAGACAGAAAACAGTAACATGATGAAAAAATGCGTACATGAACTTTCTAATTGCCAAATATTATAAGTCTTAGAGATGATAAACCTTATTTAATCTTCAATGAATCCTCCGCGTCATTTCAATAAGGATTCAATTAGTTTGCTTAACTGCTGTGAAAAAGGATATGACGGTATTGTTTAAAATATAAATATGCACACGCACGAATCACACCTTTGTGCTGTATATAAGTTAAAAGATTTAGTAATATCAAGAGTTAGTAATTTTAGTCGATAAAACTGTTGGGTACGATTCATGAATTATTACTTTGATGATGCGTTTAATATTTAAATGTGAACTCCTTTTTCTGAACGAATACATCTTTCTGGTCTTGTAATCTTTTCTGTTCAACTGATATATATATATATATATATATATATATATATTGTAACATATTTTTTTTGTATTGCTTACATAAACTACAGAATTATAATTATGATGAATTACACAACATTATAAACAACTGAAATATTACCTGTGTTGAAACAAGTTGATAATATATCCCCTTCAATTTCATTAGTTCATCATGGGTACCCGTTTCTTTAACCTCGCCTTCACTGAGAACTACGATTTTATCCGCTGTTTTAATAGTTGAAAGTCGGTGTGCAACGATTACTGTTGTTCGACCCTGACGAGCCTGCAAGAATTGTGAGAATTTTAAGCTGGAACTCAAAATAAATGCATCTACTAACTGTACTCACAATAAAATAGTGGAATCAGGATTGCATTATACTCGGGACAACACAGGATTTGTTGCGCAATTTATTACACTCCTGTCCATAAATTAGGGTTAATGCCAGCTTCGGCAAATAAAGGTTCAGAAACAAAACAAACGGGACTTATTCATAAAGCCCATTTATTAAACAAAAGATAAAAAATAAAAAAGCTGGTGTATGTATGATACCATTGAAAAAAACTACGATTTTTGCTCACTGGAGCAATTACAAAAATTATCGACCTTACAAAACTTTACATGACATGGTTGATATGATGGTTAATACATTGTATGTCTCCCAGACGATGAAATACAGTCCGTACAACGCCTAGGCATGCTGCAGATCAAATTATCGAGCTGATCTTGGGGAAGATAACTCCACTCAGCAAACAAAGCTATCAGAAGTTCCGGTACACATGTAGGAGCAGGTTGACGGGCTGCAACTCGTTGGTCAAGCATGTTCCACACATGCTCTATCGAATTCAAGTCAGGTGAGAATGCTGGCTATTCCATACGGGTGATATCCTCAGATTCAAGGCATTCGTTTACAATGTTTGCACGGTGACGACGGGCGTTGTTATCCATAAACACAAATTATGCGCCTATGGCACCCCTAAACATAGCTACATGTTGTTCCAGAATGATGTCCCGATAAATTTGGCCTCTCGTGGTTCCGATTTGAACATGTAGATCTCTTTTGGAGCCCAGTATAATTCCGCCCCAAACGAGCAATCCTGCACCACCGTAACGATGTCGTTGAATGATGTTGTTTTGGTGGTAGCGGGTAAATGGCGTTCTCCATATGAACGTCCGCCTTGAATCAGACTGTAAGCTAAACCTGGACTCGTCGGAAAACATTACACATGCCCACTGTGATTATGTCCATATTGCATTTTCTCTACTCTAGGCTAACCGCTGGCGACAGTGAGTTGCCGTGAGCGGAACACATCTGACAGGTCTGCGAGCATATAGACCAACATGTCTCAAACGTCTGTAAACGATTTTACTTGAAACTGTCGTAACCGTGGCTGAAGATAGCTGACGAGAAAGGTCGGATGCTGTGCTCCGTCTGCTTTTTTTTTGCAGTTTCTGCCAAATACCGGTTGTCCTTCGGCGTTGTAACTCGTTGGATACCTGTACTGTAGCGTCTACTGACATTTTCATCATTTTGGAATCGTTGCCAAAGCCTAGAGATGACACTTTTAACGATTCCAAGTACCACTCAAACTTCCGTCTGAGTACGGCCACATTTCAGGCGGCCGATAATTCTACCACGTAAAAAATCCTCTACATGCGTCCTCTGTGCCATAAATATTCGGTTGTGGCACTGAAAGGTTTACAAAACGCTTGTGAACAATTTTACTTATTTGCTACCATTCCTTATATACACCTCTCTTACACTCTCTTCATTGTGACGTACTATCGGCGTCAGCTGATGGCTACCAGTAATTTGGATATTATTCTTGAAGATATGGGCGATAATTCTACAGGTGAAATTTTTACTTTAGAGTTCGATTTCCGTGTGATCCTGAATTTCCTTAATGCATGGACATGAGCGTAGTATACTTAAAATTCAAAATCAAGAATTGCTTACTGTCTTTGAAGGTAGAAAATACTTATCCATCGATATTATTAATAAATTAAATCAAAGCATAGGTAAAATCAGATTTATCGAAACTAATTCTTAGAAATTTTAAACTTCAGAAAAACAACTGAAAGCAACTGAATGCATGAAACTGGTAAGGATGAATGAATTACTCTAATTTCTGAAATATATTCATCATTACCATACCTTTCACAATACTATAATTTAACAGTCTTCATGATAGGTTAGCTTTGTATGTTGAAGTCATTCAGGTTTGTGGAACATATAGAGACGTATTAAAGTTTTTGTATTCAATTTTTCAATTCAATATTTATAGTACCTCCTATTCATGGAGAGATAGTTTGATTTGTTTCACAAATTTTTCAGAAGTAATTATATAAAAAGTACAATGGAATTCTAGGTACTTAACAAAGTAAGTTAGGTTGTGAGAAAATAGGGTCCATAGCTGCAAATGCTTTGAAAGTAAATATGCAAAGGAAAATTTCACATAACGTTATTGTTTACATCAAAATCACTATAATGAGAATTTGGTTGTTTCTTGACAGTGATCTACTTCATAATGACATTACTGTAATTATAGTATCTTTCGGAAGATATCAGAGCTTTAGAAAAACGTGTGTAGGTCCATACCTAAATACAAAATACAAAATTACAAATTAAGAATATGAATACGAATGGATTTTTTAAATGTGTGAAATGTCTGTCGCATCACTTTTTTTATATAATTTACCACTTCATTTTTATCACCGATAGCCGCTAAAGAAACTAAGTTATAATCTTTCTATGAACTTGTCATATAATCTACTTATGCAGATCAACTTCAAATGCGATTACAGAATAATAGTTATGAACTCAGTTTCTTACTTTTAACGGATATTATATTTTTAGCATTGTTGAATCTTTTCATTCATTGTTTCAAACACTATCATTTTGAAAACAATTGATGATAAATTATTCCAATTCATCCTTTTCACTATTCAATTGTTTCTCTCGTGATTAACAAAACGTAAACAAAGATAGAAATCATTGAAATAAAATTTTTTTATCCTGAAACAAAAAAAGAAAGGTATTTGAAAAAGATTGATTCTCATAGTACCAGGGGCCGTTCCTACGTTGTGTACTGGATGTACTTGCACTTCTATAAAAATTGGGTAAGCATAAAGGAACGCAGTATGCCTCCAACTTTAAATAAGTATGTCCAGCACTAATATTTCCGATATTACTAATTTTATACATATATTTCCGATATTACTAATTTTATTCTTATATTTCCGATATTACTATCTTTACACTTACATTTCTAAATCATTACATTCGAAATTTAATATATCTTTTAAAATAACGAAAATTCAACTGAAGTCTGATGTATTATTATTCTTATGTTGAAAATTATTCTTGAATCAATACTTTCCGAAATTCTACTTAAATTTATGTACTCTGGAGATCTGCAGCGGAGTGGATAAACATTCTCATTTCACTCCACCAAAAAAAAAACCTTCCTAATTGAGATCTATTGTACTGATAAGTATTCTGAAATATTGAAAATTAAAGTTTGTAGCGATCACTAAGGTTTTTACACAATTATCCCATCGAGAACAAAAGTGGCAAAATTTGGTAAGTGCTACGATTAGTTGACTGATTGATATTGGTGTGAAAAAAGTGATAGCATCTTTGAGATCTGGTTGTACTTACGAAAACGTGGTGGTGCTTTGGATGATTGCGAAGATCAGTTTATTGTTCCGTGTTGCCGTTAGCAACTCTTAGACGTGAAGGCTAAGTTGAAACGAAGAGTGAATAAAATAAACAGTCTATTATCACGTGAAGTTACGGACTAGAACAGTGAGCACGGACAAGCAATTTATCACTACTCATTGACCATACATAAATTCCACTGTCGCCTGGCATGTTTAAAGACCACCGTATTCATATTGTTATCCAGACATTTACAATATCAGTCCACCTAAAAGATCTTCATCGTTGAGAAAAGTTGAACTATTATATTAAAAGTTACTTTGAAGTAGTGTATAAGCTCCCCATGGCTCAATTTATTATCATTGTCAGTAGAACAAATCTAGCCTCATGGAAATCAAACCTCATCGAGAGCTGCTTGCACAACGGCTTCGCTTTCCGTGTCCAACGCAGAAGTTGCTTCATCCAGCAATAAGATTTTGGGATTTTTGATCAAAGCACGAGCAATCGCAATCCTCTGCTTCTGGCCACCACTCAGTTGAGTACCTCGTTCTCCCACCAGGGTCTCGTATTTCTAATAAATAAACAAGATTAAACAGAATTAGGGTGATAAATTTCCATATGTATCATATAATATATTTAACTCATTAAATATAACTTTAAGTGTAAATGATTTTGCTTGCACTGACTGAGCTAAGGTAAGCAATGTGAAAGAGTTGAATCTAGATTAACATATACAAACATAGATTGGTGAGTACATAGAGTCAAAATTACTACATAAAATATTTTTTTTTCATTTGATCTTTTGTAATATATTTTTTAAGATTTAAAAACTGATCACCTTAAAAAGATTTAATTCTGAAAAATGTTAACATTTGAAAAATTATAATTACAAATAGTTATATTGTAAACCTACTGCATTACACATGTGTCATATGATATTAAGAATTAAGAATAATAAAATAATAGTGACAAATGTATACTCTGATCGTTATTACAACTAACAGAAATTACAATTACATAGTGTCTTTGTTTTGCCACAAAAGACGATTCGAAACACTCTTTTATACTCTCCTCAAAAAACGTCTACAACTTTCCTGTATTATTTTCTTTTTTTTTATTTCTCAATTCATTTTACTGTGCTATTAATTATGTTACGAAATACCTTAATTTTTTTTTCTGAACTTTACTGTGCCAATATATTTCATAAATCGTACATTATGTAAATCTTTACACGGTATGTAAATCTTATCACGTGATCTTTCATACTATTATAAAAGCGGTTGCAATCTGTTGCACCAGAATTCCCGCTCTCACTTGTTTGATAACGTACCCGCTTACTTGATCACTGATGATCAAGTTATTAGATTTACTTTTCAATGTTATAACTAAGCGTCGATTGTAATATTTTAATTTAAACTTCAATTCATTTATCTTTTGAATAAATTCAGGTTTGGATTTTTAAAGACTTCGCATGTGTACTTAAATTAACTTAAGTTTATATCAGCGTAATAGAATGTGATAGTTTATTTTAACTCACTGCGTGGACACTCTAAGTGATATTAAAATTCAATAAAATTACTTTATGTGTCATTCAGCAGTATCCAGACACTGATTGTATAGTGTGAATAAATATCCGGAAATTGTTTTATTGGACGATAAACTTTTCTTGGAGTATGTGGCAACACACGACCGAATGGCAGCTGGAGCAGTCAAACTTAGAGACCTGTGATTGGTTTCGATATTTTTGGCTGGAATTTCTGATCAAGAGATTTTATACTAAAGACCAGGAAGATCTATGTAACTGTGCGAAATGAGTTTGGAACGAGAAATGGGGATTTTCTGTCTTAATTCTTCACTCTCTTTTCATTGAAACCTTTTTCGAAAATTTCGAAAATACGATTCTTTCTGTAATAAGATGGGATGAAGAGACAAAAAAATAACAATTCATTATTCATATACAGAAAGTTTCAAAATACAAAACAATACCCAATTCCTGGTGAAAAGAATTCCTTGGGTATAATCATTAATACTCAGTTAAACTTGGAAAGTAATCCAAGCTACATAGCTTCTAAATTTCAAATTATCGGTTAAGATTCCAGATAGTTATTTAGTATAATTTAAAGAAATATTACAACTGAACCACCAAACAAGGGACTCTGATAAGTATTAATAGACTATGCGGGGCCAATGTATCTTCAAAATTTTCTTTTATATTAAAGCAAATTTGGTATTGATGACGTTACTTACTAATGGAAGAGCATCTATGAAATCGTGAACGTTTGCAACTTTTGCTGCTTTCTGTATGTCTTCGTCAGTGGCATCCCGCTTTCCATACCTAATGTTTTCGGCAATTGTTGTTGAAAATAGAACAGGTTCCTGGCTGACGAGACCGATGTTGTCTCTTAGCCATCCAACGTTCAGTCTCCTTACATTAATTTCATCAATTTCAACCTACAAATAATTTAACATATTATTTTATAATTTTTATTTATTTATGAATGGTACTAAATGAATGGAATCAAATTACATATGCTTGAAAAATAGGTTACAAGAATAAAGTAATTAATGAAATAAACCTCTTAACGGGCAGACATACAGATATAAGTATTTTTTCGTACCCCTCTAAATACTTCGCCAAGATATCTCGTTCAAGATCTGTTTTTTTCTGTCAATTTTGCTAATAACGTGCTAATGATTACCACGTGCTAATGATTTGCTAATGATTACCATGTACTAATGATTTGCTAATGGTTACCACGTACTAATGATTTGCTAATGGTTACCACGTACTAATGATTTGCTAATGATTACCACGTCGAAACAAAATGGTAATATTATTCAAGTGGAATGAAGATCCAAATCGGAAAAAAAAATTGCCCCATCACAGAATTGGTGAAAGCTTGGAACAGGTATTTCTACCAAAGGCTGGCCACATTAGGGCAATTTTCAACAAGAAGATAAACAATGAGAACGGTTGAAGTAAATACATGATTATAATAAATATAATATCCACTATTACAAAAGAAAGCGTTGTGTGTATGTATATATGCAGTGTCCTGACGAATCTATGGCACTTACAATAATGAAATTTGGCACACGAGTAGTCCTAAGTTTATGCAAATTTTATGTCCAACCCTAATTTAAAAATTGAATCTAGAACATTTAAAAATTAATTTCATTACTTTTTCTCCTGCATTCATTCTTTTTTGGAGCTGACGTCATAGACGACATCTGACCGTGGTTCAAAATGATGTGGTGTCGTCCTCCGATCTTTCCCATAGGGGATTGATCCCGGACCGTCGTCAATCGCTCAATCTTAGTGTTAAGATCAGAGTGTCATAGGAAGGTGGTGAATATTTAACTCAAACGTAAGTATATGTATCAACATTAACTTGATACGTAAGTGGTATAGTCTGACGTGCTATTTGGAAAGGTAATATCTCTAAGTTGGGTTAATATTTTTTAAATACTTCCTAAAAAGTTTCTAATGGCTCACGACGTTCTGATTTTGTTTGTTCCTCTGAAGTCACTTTTATTATACGTGGACTATACTATACCGGAACGTACGGCTTGGTGTAGATCCAACTCTTTTATACCCAGGTTCAGATGATCGCTAACATCAGAACTTTAGAAAACGGATAACACTTTTAATGAATAGTGTATTAAGTGATGATACCGTTTAGTGTGAAACATTTAGATACTCACGTAAGCACCATGTAACAATCGTCAACAATGTGTAGTGTGAGTGGAGGAACAAATTTTACTTACTGTTTTCTTTGAAACCCACGTCAATGATTTGTGTGACAACTTTGGTATCAATATGAGTTTTAATTAAAACCGTTTAAAGGTTTTAGGTTATTGCTATTTCTTCATTTAATAAAATTCTTTAATGATACGTATTGTTCTGTCATTGTGGTTTATCTTCTGAATCACATTGAATTAGTGAACGAATATGATTGCTTAGAAATTCAAATGCCTCAATTCATTCTTCTATGTGTTTGAATGTTTTAATGCAACCCATGACTTTCAATTAAGGAGGAAATATTATGAAAACATTCTTGAGTAATAAGTTAGATTAACAGTAGTTGAGTTTTGAATATTAATTGACTCTTTTACAAAGATAAAGTTTGCAATGTCACAGATAATTAACAGATTTTCGAATAAAGGCTCCACAAAACACGAAACTTTGAAAGCATTGGGATTGATACAATTTCTCTAGAGCGTTGAATATTTCTTAAGTTTAACATTTAATATCATTTAAGATTTTACAAAACTGTAAGTTGTTGTATGTGTCTGACAGCACTTCTATAACATAGTCGTAGTATAATGTATTTATATCCGAAAGACGAAATAAAGAGCACACTTCTGAGTGTTAAAAAAGTATCTTCATATCAAATATATTTGCATACTTTGCCTTAAATCAAACTTGTCCTTCTATCTCGGTTATTTGAGTTATAAGTTGACTAAGAAGGTAGAACTTCAAATATTGTTTTGAACAATGAAGAGAACACGTGCACACCTTTCAGTTTGTACAACAAACGTCCTTTCAAAGCACTTCCCTATAATGTCACTCATAAAGGAAGGAGTCGTTATCCCGAACTTTCTTAAGCTGTCTACTAAATGTCTGATTATATCTGATTAACTAAAAGTATCATATATATATATATATATATATATATATATATATATATATATATATATATATATATATATATATATATATATATATATATATATATAAAACGTATTGATGATACGGCGTTTATAAATTAGTACATAGCCAAGTAAAGATAAAACCTGCATTGGTTGTAATTCTTTTAAATCAACTTTTAAATGACGAGTTTCTCAAAACGTAAGTGAATATTTTGTGTAAACTGTACAAGAAAAATTATTTCCTTTAACAGATATGAGAAATATTGACAATACTGTATGAATAAGCATTAATTTATTAGTAGTATAAGCAACATATTGAGCTTTAAATATACTGTTAACAATATTAACTATTCGGAAAATAGCATTTTTTAAAATTAAATAACGTGAATTCAATTGAAAGCTAAAGTACGAAACTAGATATCTACAAAAAATTTATAGACAACATATACCATCTGTTCCAACTTAAAAAGGCATTTCCGTCTCGATTATTTATGGGATAGTATTCGTCGAGAAATTCAATCAAAGTAAACATAATTAGTCTTTAAACTAGAACAGAAGTTCAAATATATATTTAGAATATTAAATTGCATTAATAGGACATCTATTCTTGAAACTATGAGTGTTTCGTTTCGTTTTTTTGCAACTTTGTATTTAATTGCAAACATTTTACTTTACAATAAACATCGATATCCCAAACGATCGGTGAAAAGATTTTTAAGTTTGCAGTCCACAGTCGCGACTATCTTCATACCACTTTATGCCTACCACAGTTATTTACAATTAATCCTTCAAATTCAAAAATGTTCATTAATTTAAAAAGCTTCTGAATATTTAAGTAAAATATTGGGAAAGGAAAGCTACATTTCTGCTTTGTAGTCCTAAGCCAAGTATAGTCGGTTTTAATAGGACAGATCTCTTGAAATTATAAGACGATAAATTATAGATAAGGTATCAATATGAATATAATTATAACATATTATGCATTTGTGAAACCTAAATAATAAATTATATGAATACCCCATTAACAGAAAGTGAATTATACATGATGGAATAATAACATTCTAAATTTTAACTAGCAGTACAATTCATTTATTCCAAAAAAATGTTGTTCTAGATTTCAGTGGAAAAAGCGTCTATATATTTTAAACTTACCGATCCTTCCTTTGTATCGTAAAATCTGAGAATAAGTTGAATAACTGTGCTTTTCCCGCAACCACTAGGTCCAACCAATGCTACAGTCTCTCCTGGAGCTATATTCAAGGACAATCCCCTTAATATCTGTTAATAAAATAGAGTAATCAGGGGTATTCAACACAAACTGTCCCATTAAAATTCATTCTGCTAAGTATACTTACCGGAACACTCGGTCTGGAGGGGTAAGTGAAAGCCACGTCAGTTAAAGTAATATTTCCAGAGACAGATGAGGGCCTTAATCCATATATAGAGCTACTGTCTATGAAAGGTTTCTAAATAATAAATTGAATTTTAAAAATTTAATTTATATAAATAAATTTTAATAAATATTAAAATACATTTTTAGTTAAAAATTTAAGTTTATTACACACAGTTTATTTTTGCAATTGAATACTGTCTGAACTAAAACTAAATATTTATCAGTTTTCTGAAATGACCTAATTCGACTAATTGTGTATAGCACTTTTCTTAAGAAATTTCTTTTACTAATTAGATGATGATATACATTAATTATGCTTACAATTAAAAGGTTAGGGAAGCATAGTGATAAGCCATAGAAATATATTGCGTGATGAACACGACAAAGTATTTAAAAGGATCAAAATGATTTTTAAGTATTTGAGTGAGTGTCACGCATTTGAATGAGTAAAGTTAAAGATAACCTGAATTCTTGAACTGTGTATAAACCGTTATAATTTTTGATATTGATAAAACGTGAAAATTGGTAGCCTAAAAAATTTAAAAGTGGTTTACCATTATGTAACCGGAAGCTCTACCAGTAATTTCATTATTATTAAATTCACGAAGAGCTATTAATAAGCAGACTAATCCTGTAGTCTTAGTGAATTGTAGGCAATGTAATTATTTGTTTCCTTGCTTTTGATCGAACTACTCTTTCATCAAAACGAATGTGACTATTCTAGTGTCATATATTTCTAAACCACATAACATTGCTTTCAGCACTTGATGATGCCTTTATCCACAATTTTGTAACTGTGGATTGGTATGATTTTGAATGAAAATTCTTATAATTGATATCGTTTGCCGTTCACATTGAAATAGTTTCAAATTTAATGTGAGGCAATGTTTTAAAGTTCAGCAGAGAACATACTTACTCTGTCGATGATGTCATATACTTTGGCAGCAGCGCCTCTGGCGAGTGCGAATGCTTCAAAATATGGTGCGCACTGTCCAATAAACATAGAAGCGGACATGACATTGAAGAATACCTATGATCGAACACAATAAAGCTTTCATCCAATTCAGTCCATTTTCAAAAATCGTGCATTGAACTTTAATGAATACATACAATTATTATAGAGTTAATTTCACTTAATTTTTGATACAACAGTAGAAATGTTCTTACGACTTCCAATATTTTATGAAATTCATATCAGTGAAACATAAATTTTTAAACTTAAAAAATTACACTATTAGTTTACGTTCAGTTGTAGCTGTTTTGTCCCTCTATGGCCATTTCTTGTTACACGAGGGGTAGTGTGGCTTTAGGAGTAATTGAAGTACAATTTACTATGTTTAATTCAAAATTCGAGTAAAATTCTTGATGCTTACTTCGTTTTATAACTTATTCACGTTTATTTAAGTTTGGGTATAGAAAATGTGTACCCTTTCTGATAATAGATATTTATGTAGGAAAATTGCAAAATTTCGTGCGTTATTTGTGATTATCTAATATCACTTGCAAATTGTATTTCATCAGTATAGTTCCCAATAATCACTTTTATATATGTGTTCAGAGAACTTTATAGGCCTGAATCAATAATAATCTATACTAAATATTACATACTCTCAGATGATTTCAAATTTCTTTTCTCATTTTCAAAATTATAAATGCAATACAATTTGAGAAATTATTTTAATAATTATTATTATATCACAGCTAAATAGGATTTTAATTGGAAAAGGAAACTATAATTTACAATTTGATAATTAAGAGAGCTTTCCTTTGTGGTAAAATAGTTTTCTAACATAGGCAATGAATGAGTAAGTTTATTTATATGTATTTCCATTACCCAAATGTGGATTTTAAGTACCAAGTTTCTTTAGATTTCTGATTGACTCTTCAAATGCTTACAAAATATACAGACGCTGAGATCATTAAAACGTATGTCAAGTCTGAAACGTTTCTTGCAAGCTTAAAAGAAGAATAAGATTCATCTGTTGTTGTGAAGATAAGAATATTCATGCTAACTGTTAAATAATTACAGTGCTTTTGTAATTAGTCTTATTTATTGAATCTGAAAATTTGATTGAGCCTGAGAATCTGGAAATCATTGGGAAATCGTATGATTCTGTCAAGTGGTTTTAACTGTGCATTTATTGTTTTGATGGAGATAAATGTTTTTCAAAAATACAAATGTCCAAGTATTGAAAAATTGGTTTTTAGTTCCTGAGATTATTGTCTTTAGCTGTAGGTATGGGATTTTTTTTAATATTGAAGCATAGAACATTTGAGATTACCATGGAGGAATTACTATTCAGTTGTCCGCGTACACGTGTTTGAACTTCAAGATATTATTTCTTAAAATTATTTTTATTTTCAGTTTATAACGGAACTCTAACATTAGTGGCTGCAGGAGAAATGGATATTACTAATTAAGATAGGGAAAATTGCCAAAATACAAAAATATACATACACTCTATAAAAAAAATTGACGAACCAAGAAGGCATTGTCCGATGGAGACAAAAATTGGTGGATAGAAACATTATGTACAGAATAGAAAATGATTAAAATTTCAGAACAATTGAATGATTTATTTCAGAGTTACAGTAACGAGCTCAATAAGGTGTTGACCCGCCTCTAGCGTGGATGCAAGCTGCCACACGGCGTGGCATAGACCGATAAAGCTTCCGGTCGGTCTCCTGCGGTATTTCTTGCCAAATTTGCTCCAATTGTTGGACTACGTCATCAACATTCCCTACCGGATGTAGTCGAATTCCCATCATATCCCAGACATGCTCGATGGGAGAGAGATCTGGTGATCTGGCTGGCCAAGGAAGTGTTTGACAAGCTCGAAGACAGTTCACAGCAACACGGGCCGTATGTGGTCTGGCATTGTCTGGTTGAAAAATAAGCCCAGGGTACTGCGAAAGGAACGGTATCAAAACAGGTCTCAGAATGTCGTCAACGTACCGCTGTGCAGTAAGTGTACCTCTAATGACGACCAAAGGGGTTAGGCTATCAAGGGAAATGGCACCCCAGACCATAACTCCTTGTTGAGGGCCCTTGTGGCGTGCAATAGTGAAAGCAGGATCGCACTCTGCCCTGGGCGTCTCCAGACACGTCTTCGATGATCGTCAGGACACAGTTGGAAGCGGGATTCGTCGCTAAAGACTATACGTTCCCAGTCAGCATCATTCTAGCCTGATCGAGCCACCACTGTAATCTGGCTCGACAGTGTGCAGGCGTGAGTGGCAGGTGGCGTAACGGTCGGTACGAGCGTAGATTTCGCTCTCTCAGCCTTGTGTGAATGATCATTTTGGACACTAGTGTGTGGGTCGCATGACTGATGGTTGATAGCGATGAATCAGGAACTGCGACAGCTGATCTGACAATCACTCTGTCCTCGCGATCTGTTGTGGCCCTCCGTCGACCGCTACCATCATGACGCTGAAATCTGCCACTGTCCACCCACTCTTGCCAGCATCTTCTAATCGCCGCATCGCTTCGACACACATGACGAGCGATTCTCCTATTTGCCCAACCTGCCTCTTTCAATCCAATGATACGACCTCTTTCAAACTCTGAAAGTTGCTCATAATGAGCTCGAATCCTGCGGCGAGGCATTTTTTCAGTCGTTAAAAGGTATCCTAAATCGCAATGCAGCAGAAATTTTTAACAATAGTTCAAGAACAACTCCTTATATACATTTGTTGGATGCGCAGTTCCGATACGCTGGAGATCGCACTATACATTCATTGGCAACCAAATTTTAATCATTTGCATATTTGGTCAACACATTTTTGTATACGAAATTTCAAAGCAATCGGATGATTCCTACTTGGTGCGTCAATTTTTTGTTATAGAGTGTACTTTTAGAAATTTACAATAAATACGTTTTACGATGTATATTAAAAATTGTTTTGATGTCCAATAACTAAGAAGCCATTTATGATGATTTTACAAGCTGATATACTTTAGAATACAAATTCGTATTTGACAAAAGCTCTTTCGGGTTTTTATCATAAATTTGTTGTCCAACTGCCTGCTTGGAAATTATATGGGATTTTGTCTCAAGCTACAATGCAAATTTGAGAAAACTTTGAACTAAAAAAAAACCTCTTACGGAAAACAGAACTCACTTCTTCTATTAACCACATGTTCTACAAACAGTTTTTTGTTTAGTAAAACCCTAAAAAATGAACAGGCAACTGCATGGTATTTTAAACTTCTTATATTCAAGACAAGAATCATAGTCAATGTCTTAGACTGATTATATTAAGATTTTTCAGGATAACTGAGGCCTACATGTGGCAACTTCACCCAAAACAGATAAAAATGATTTTTTCTGCTTTTTGTTTTCAATATACTCTAATGTAAAATCGATAAAATCACATTTGATAAATTAAAAAAAACACGGAAAGAACTGTAGACACTTGCTTAAAACACAAAGCAATCGTACTTACGATAATCAATGTGCCTCCAGTGTATTCCGGCTTTACGTCATACATGCTTTCTCTAATAAGTTTCACACCGTACCAAAATGCTAAAGCATATCCAGCAAATATGCAAGACCAGGTCACAGCAGCTCCTAAACCTGTTAAAAATCCCCTCTTCATTCCTTTCTTTCTTGCTGGTTTCAGACATTTATCATACCTGGTAAACAGATGTTAGAATATGAATTTCAAGTAAGCTGGGGATATAATTACTAAATTAAGTAATGGAAAACATTCAAGACAACATTTTCTCGTACGAATATTAACGAAACGAATTTGTTTTAATGTAATATACTAAAAGGAATTTTTTTTTTAGCACGATAACGGTTGGAACTTAACTTGCCCCTCCCAGGAGTGGGCCTCTGTTAGTTGAAACCTTTCTTTGTCCTGCGAGATCTTTGATCTACCTCCCATTGAGCATGCATGTGTAGGATAAGCTAGGCCACCAACTGAAGCATCATTAGATATAAGGAATATGGAGCAACAACTATTAAATTCTTGGCCTAATTTGCCCCAGGATATCATAATAAGTATGTTTAACTCCAAGACAAACTCCCTATATCGGCGACACAAAGCTACATAATTTACTAATTTATGACCTAACTGTTACAAATTTACATCAATAAAGAGGTCTGTAGATTTGCTTTCGTATTTATTTATATCTACATCAATACCACTCATACTAAGTTTCATTGCGATCGAACACTGGCATCGGATTGCTTCGACTATTTTCTTCAGCAATGAAACTACAGAAGACAACGTGAAACTGGATACAGAAAACAGCGCAGAAGAAACCTCATAAATGAACAAGAAATTAGGTTTGGACGTCAAAAATAGTGAATCACAAATAAACAATTAGTACCAATGATCTTAATTGTGTTTTAAAATCTAATTGTGGTAACATGCCAGGTGTGAGATTTTTCCAAGCAATTTTTAAAAATAAGAATTAACACCCCTTAGTACATAAAATACTGCTTAATATATTTTAATATTTTGTTTTACTTTGCGGTATGAAATGTAATATAGATGTTATATTTCTTATGAATGAAATGAAATAAGGTATAATATATAATTATAATTATTAATTGATATGAACAATTAAGAATCTCTAGCAGTGATGCTTCGCTCGTGCCTGTAGTTTATCATTATATAGCAACAGAGATAGTGTTGAATATGATTTTCTTCTTATCATGGTTTTAACCTTAAAAGTTATATAGAATTAGAAATGCTATTGAATTGTATTATTGCGAATTATATAGAATGTTAATCCCATCTTGACACTAGTGATGAGACATTGACAGCGAAACATCAATGCTTTGAAACATCGATGTTCAGAATTAAAACATCGATGTTGATAATACATCGCCACAAAAACATCGATGTTGTTAAAATTCAGTGTATTTCAACTCCCCCCCCCATTTCTTAAAACTGGTTTAGCAACTAGTGATGCTACATCGACAGTAAAATATCGATGTTTTGAAACATTGATGTTCAAAATTAAAGCATCGATGTTGATTATGCATCCTCCCCAAAACATCGATGTTTTTAAAATTCAGTGTATTTAATTTTTTCTCCATTTCTTAAAACTGGTTTAGCAACTATTGATGCAACATCGACAGCAAAACATCGATGTTCAAAATTAAATTATCAATGTTGACAATACATCGCCCCGAAACCATCGATGCTTTTAAAATTCAGAGTATTTTAACTTTTTCCCCCATTTCTTAAAACTGGTTTAGCACCTAGTGATGCGACATCGACAGCAAAACATGAATGTTTGGAAACTTTGAAGTTCAAATTAAAACATCAATGTTTTTAATACATCGCCCCCAAACCATCGATGTTTTTAATACATCGCCCCCAAACCATCGATGTTTTTAAAATTCAGTGCATTTAAACTTTATTCCCCGTTTCTTAAGACTGGTTCAGCACCTAGTGATGCAACATCGACAGCAAAACATCGAGGTTAAAAATTAAACCATCAATGCTGATAATACATCGCCCCCTTCTCATCGATGTTTTTAAAATTCAGTGTATTTAAACTTTTCTCCTATTTCTTACAACTGGTGTAGCAACTAGTGATGCGACATCGGTTCCAATACATCGATAATTTTTATAAAACATCAATGTTTTGAAAACATCGACATCGATGACGTAACCCTTTTCACACCCTTCAACATTGGCCATTTTGGTTTAAAAGTATGTTCAATTTGTTGATGTATAAAAATTATGCTACTTGGTTATTTTTAAAATTTTTATAACGGTACTTTTTTCATTTAAAAATAAAACAACGACAACGTAAAAACATCGACAAGCATCAACAAAGATGTTACAAAAACATCGACTCTACTACAGCAATGTTAAAAACAGATGTTTTTTAAGAAAAATTGATGTTTTGGAAACATTGACATCGATGTCGCATCCCTACTTGACACTCCAAAGATACTTAAAAAATTTATGACTCAAAACTTTTATGCTGTTTCAAATTCCATAAGAAAGCTTATATTAACACGTTTTTTAGGAACGCTGCTTACAAGAAAGTTTCTAATATAAAATGTGTTAGAATATTTCTCTTTATCAAAGAAATCACCCTTTCTCTGTGTGTTCATTCACTGATAACTTTTATCTTTTCTTCTCCAGTGTCTATTCTTTAGTAGTTTTGATAACAAAAGTAGAAGTGTAATTCATTCATTGTATCAAATAAAACGCGGGTGTAAAAAAAAATTGGAAATAAGTAAGACAAGGTCATAAGTTTCAATGAAGGCTATACGGACGATTATGTAATACTTGGCCTTTTTTAAGCTTTGAATACATGCTTCCTTACTTTCCAGAAACTTTACACCCTGATATTTTTTCATGATAACCAATGCATTAATTTTTCGCCACCCAATTCTGAATCACAATTAATTAATGTATCTAAGTACGATAAAATATTCTCTCAAAATTTTTAAAACCTGAAATGGAAATCTTTAACTCCTTACATATCCACCGAAATTTCAAAAGTCTTCAGTTTTAAAAAATGTCAATAAAAGCAACTGTACAGTATTATACAGATCACCACATGGAAATTGCATGAGGTGTGCATTGTAAACTTACATGATTCACTTGCTAAATACCAACTTAAAAAGCCTCCTTAGATATTTCATTATCGATATTATTTATAGTTAATATATTATTTACATACAGATATTATTTATAGTTAAGGTTACAACAACCAAATTAAACTTAGCTCAGGAATAGTCCTCGTCATATGACTTTGGTTGAAAATTTTGAGCTGTCCTAGGATATTTCCCTTTGGGATTGATCTCGCACAGTCTCCAACGGTCCGTTGTTTCAGTGCGACGTAAATTCATTTACCTACCTACCAAATTTTCTCAACTTTTAATTTCATTCTTTAAAATTTTCCCTTTTGCGTAAATTGGAAATTGGAAGAATGCTGATACAACTAAGGTGTTGACCTCGCCAACTGATTGTGATTCAAAATTATGAGGTGTTGTCTTCGGACTTCTATCTTCGGTTATTCATTTCGATCAGTCACCAATAACCCGTTGAACTCCTTCAGTGAAACTTTAATTCAATTACCTATCTATCCTTTAAATGCTAATACAATTCTATTTACCTCTGTATTTCTTTCCTTTCACCTCCAAAAGCAAACACTGTTCGAATAGATGACAGCACCTCCTCGGCCACTGACCCTGCCATTCCGTAAGCCTCCATTTCCTGACTTGTCACATTTGCCTGAATCTGGAATATTATAGATTTAATTAATACACGCCACGAATTGACTTTATTTAGCTCTTGTTATTAATGCCTAAGAACTTCAATGTCATTGCTTGGGGTCACCTTACCTTCGTCATGATTGCTGTGGCTATCGCTAGAACAGGTGTGACCGAGAGGATGACTAGAGCAAGCTTCCATCCGTAATAGATACCAACCCCTACACAGAGAAACGTAGAGGACAAGAAACCCAGGCACATGCCCACCTTTTCTCCTATTCCGTCCTGGATTTTGGTCAAGTCTCTAATGTAGAAGAAATATTACAAATTTTAGAGAGTAGAGCTTGTAATGTTAATATCTGAACTATTAGGCAGGGTGCACACATCCGGTTTTTCAACGTGCGGCGCCACTGACGCAATGCAAGTGCGGTCTGAGATACATTAGATCCAATGGAGATACATTATACTTAGATCATTAGATCCAATAGAGATACATTAGATCCAATAGAGATGCATTAGATCCAATGCACACATGCCTCTGGCGCAGCTGCGGTGACGGACGTCCAACTTGCGTGTAATTTGTACCGCAGTTTCCCACGGCGCCGCAGCACGCTTCCCCGGTCTGATGTACTTTGTTTTCATAATTAAATGGATTGTAAATAATAATTAATAAATGGTTTTATCCAGTAACCGTCTATTTCAATTCAAAATATATTTGTTTGCACTAAGTAAGCGAAATAAACACGTTTTCTTCGATAGAATTTTTATCGCAAATGGCGCGAAATGAGTACTTGCGTCATTTCATGGTTATGTGTGCATAGTTGGGCAACGATGCCGCAGGGTCCCAAATGGGCCCTTCATCACCTTAAAAAAGAACAAATGCAAACAAGAATTCACCGATGTTCTGAGTGGAAACATATGCCTTAAAATGATCCGAATTTCCTAAAGATATAGTAATAACAGGTGATGAAACTTGGGTGCATCATTTTGATCCCCTCACCAAGTCCGCAACAAGTGTACGGTAACACACCGATTCTCCGCCTCAGAAAAAAATCCGACAAACCAAATCTGCTGGAAAGGTCATGATGATTATTTTCTTTGATCATAAAGGTGTAATCTATCAGCATACTGTGCCTAAAAAAACTACTGTAAATGGTGAATATTATATTTCAATTTTGGAAATTTTGCGACAACACATATTAAGAAAGCGACATGAACTCGTAGGGAATTGGACATTACATCACGATAAACTTGCCCGCATGTCGCTACATCTGTTCAGCAATATATTGTAAATGCAATATTAAAATCATGCCACGTTCCCCTTATAGTCCAGATCTCGCACCATGAGATTTCTGGCTGTTTCCGAAGTAGAAGAAGCTCCGTGGTAGAAAATTTAATACAGTTTCTAAACTTATTTCAGTGGTGCAGGGTTCTTTGAAGCAGCTTCCAGAAAAAGGCTTCTTTACTTGTTTTGAAAAGTGGCTTGAACAATGGGACCTTTGCATTTCATCTGAGGGAAGGTATTTTGAAAAATAATGATGTATATTTTTTTCTGTAAATAACTGTCTTGATTTTTTATGATTTTACTCTCAGTTTTTATGGAACGCCCTTTGTATAACTTATTTTATTTTTATTTTAAGTGTATTATTAAAAAAACACTTAAATGTGTAATGGCATGGTAGACGGCGTACCTTGAAGCGACCATCGACGGGATGAATGAGAAATCGGGATTCATCTGAGCAGGCAACTCTCTTCCACTCATCCATGGTCCAGTCTCGATGTTCCCGGGCCCACTGTAGGCGTATTTGACGATAACGCTTGGTCAATGAGGCACATGAGTGGGACGTTTGCTGCACAGTCCCATATGCAATAGTGTCCGCTGAACTGTGTGTTCCCAAACACTTTCACTTGGACCTGCATTGTATTGGACTGTCAGATGAGCCACTGTTTCGGGCTGATTTTGCTTTACCAAGCGGGACAGTCTTCGACGTCCTTTTTCTTTGATGACGCGTGGACGACCAACACCTTGGCGTCTACTGCTGGTGTCACCCTCATTAATCCCCTTTGCATGAATACTAACAGCAGATCGTGAACAACCTACCAGTCGTGCAGTTTCGGTGATACTCGTTCCTTGTTTTCGGGCCATTACGATCTGCTTTCTATCAAATTCGCTTAGATCACCAGCTTTTCCCATCAGTCGCAAAAGTGCAAGAATGATTACTTACCTTATCCAGCAGCAGTTAAATACCATTCTCACCTAATCACGTGCCCTTCACGTCATCAAGACGAGTTGATTGAAAAATGTGGAGATGGTCATAATGTTATGGCTTGTCAGTGTAGTTATAGGTCAGAAATAATATAATAAAACTAATGTACAGTATTTTGTTTTGTGAAATGAGCTTCCACCCTCAACAGGGCCAAAATAGAACAAAACCAGCTCCTGCTAAGTAGCTATAGGCAAGAAATAAGATGATATAGAACTAATATGCATCCATTTTGTGGTGAAATAAACATCCTATTCATCCGGACCAACATAGAGAAAACTGCACCTCCGAAGTATCCATGAGCCATAAACAATATAAGATAAAAACTAATCTACATGTATTTTGGGGCAAAAAAAACGTTAACACCCCCTCCCCTCCCCATCAAGACCAAACTAAAAATCACCACACAAACCGAATTAACAATGCACTAATTTTCTTAACTTGTTTTATCTTTATTAGTCACATTTTGAAGCTTTTAGTATTGGATTACCAGTTTGAGCAGTTATCTCTTTTAAATAAGTGGCATGATGTTTAAAAGAGCGGGAAAAGTAGTATGTAATCGTATGTTACTTACCCTGTAATACGACTTGCAAAATCTCCAGTCTCATTTGTATCGTACCAGCCTATGTCTTGCTTCAGCACGGATTGCATGAACAGGCAACGGATTTTAAATGCCTGATTGGCTGCGGCCAAGCTGAAGAAGGTTACCATGATGTAGTTACACAGAAGAAAAGCGCCTCCAAATCCAGCATTCCATATGCACAGTTTTGCAGTGTCGCTCAAAAATTCCTCTGTCGTTCTAAAATATTCATATTAATCATCTACACAATATCCTTTACATCGAGATTGAAAAGCAACCGAAATATAGAGCAATTTAGGTACATAAAAAGTACTTCATGGAACAGATTAGTAGAATTATCTGGCGTTGCTCTGGTTAAATTAATTAAGTTTGCTGAAAAGTGGTCATAGAAATCAATTTTTTACACAAAGAATGCTAGCAAAATTTAAGTGTACGGAAAATAATTTTTAATATAATTTTAACTTCTCCATCACTACTACAATTTACTTCGGACTTGAATATGCACACATTCATGATGTATCTATCGATATAATCCATTCATGTTGTATCTATCGATATAATCCTTACATGATGGATCTATCGATATAGTCCATTCATTTACGTAACAGTTTTGCTGAAAGCTTTTTTTCTAAGGTGACTACTACAGAAGTTTCGGAGTGAACGAATATTCCCGTGCATTCATTTTTTGTAAAAAAAAAAAAACGAATTTTTTTTTTTGGCGAAGAATCTTGAACTTAGTTTTCCTATGAATATGTTTTACTTGTGGTATTCTTGAACCTGGTATGCAATATTTTTAAATTTCATTATCAATATGGGATGATAGTGAATTAAATTTTTACGGCATTGCTGACTAATTTAGTTTGAATCAAACTATTTTTTTTTGAAAATTCAATTCAGCGGTAAGTGAAATAACGGGGCTTCTTTTTATATATAAAAAGCAGTTAGTGTTTGTTTGTTCTCTATACAAATCTACACCGTTTGACCAATCCACGCCACATCTAGTACATTTATACTTTAGAACCCTGTGGTTATGATGGACTACATATTAACCCCCGTTCTACTTGTCCAGTGGGATAAAAATTAATTTGTTACGGTATTGGTGATTGATTTAGTTTGGAACAAACTTAATTTATCTTCAAATCAACGTCATGTGGAATAACAGAGCTGGTGTTAGAAAGTAAATGTTACCACTGTAGACAAATTAAACTCAATAAATTATAATTTTTTTAAAAACAGAAGAACAAATATCTGCTTTTAACGAACGATTCACGTGTATCTAAGTTGCGTAAGAACATCTTACAGCTACCAGAACGGCAACCTCGACCTTCTGTCATTTAGGACAAAAAAATTTCAATTTTTCAAAATTACTAACAGCGAAATTGTTTCAAGATCAAGAAAAACTTTTTTAAATTCCCTTTTCTCCAATAGACATTTATTTTAAAATCAAACCCTTATGGTACTTTTTTAAAGTCAGAGATTTGGACTTCTTAAATTCGGAGAGACTAAATATATACCAAGTAAGTGCAAGTATGATTACTTACGATCTCCAGCAGCAGTTAAATACCATTCTCACTTAATCACGTGCCCTTCACGTGTCATCCAGACGAGTTCATTGAAAAATGTAGGGATAATCATAATGTATTGCCTCGTCAGTGTATATTAAAATAATAATGTAGTTATTGATATAATAATAAGCGAAATTCGATAATGTCGAATGTCTGATGCAAGAGTGCCACAAGTAAAAAACTATTGTTTTGTGATTATGAGTGCGAGAGCACTCACCGTAAACTCGATATTTCTACTAATTGAGTTGAACATGAAAATAACTTTAGAAAGGTAATTCCAAATATCCCTGAAAATCGTTTTTTGTAGTAATAACCTTAGTGTCTTCTTTCGTCATTTTGAAGCTTTGTTATACATCAAGGGTGCTATTAATGTGAAATTTATTGCATGAATGGATATGCACATTAAGTATTTGTGTCTAAAGTAAATTGTCGAAATTATAAAGATATGGTGAAAGGTGTTCAAACATTATTTTATTCTACGAAAGGCATAAGTGATTATATCTTTTGATCATCTCTTCAATCTAGAGTTAACCCATTCAAACCTAGTAAGGTCGGGTGTTTTGCTAGTATATGGAACTAGCAGAAAGACCCGGCTTTCTCGGGTTGAATTAATAATATGTTGATTGAAAAATTATCATAATTTTTTTTCATAAAAGAATCTTAGCATCATTTAAGTGTACGGGAAAAAAAATTTAATACCAATTTAACTTCTCCATTGCTTCTACAATTTACTTCGGACGCAAATATACACATATGTTGTGCCCTACCATATAATCCAATTCATATTCGTCACACTTCTGCTGAAATTGATTTTAAGTTTTCGATTGACTACGAATATTCACGTGAATTCTATTTATGTAAAACTGGCTAATTTTTGGTGGATAATCTTGCACTTAGTTTTCCTATGAATATGTTTTCATTGTACCATTATTTCACCTAGTATACGATATTTTCGAATCTCATCATCAATATGAGAAGATGGTAAATTAAATTGTTACAGCATTCGTTACTAATTTATATAGTTTCAAGCAAACGCAATTTTACTTGAAAATTCCATTCGCCGGCAGGTGGAATAACGGAACTTCTGTTAGATATATAAAGCAGAGTTGACGTTTGACAGTTCTCTACACTAATCCACCTTTTGACCAATCCACACATTTGATACACTTTTATTTTAGAACCCTTCGGATATGATAGGCTTCATATTAATCCGCGTTCTATATGTACAAATGGGCTAAAAATTAAGGCATTCGTGAATAATTTAATTTGAATAAAAAAAATAAAAATAAAAACGGGGCACTTTTTTCCAGAAAATAATTCCATTCAGTGGCATGTGGAATAACATAGTTTTTGTTAGAAATACATGTCATCAGAGTAGACAAATTAAACCCAATCGATAACAATTTTTTAATATACAGAAGGTTGATTTTACACCGCTTTTACAAAAAGAAAATCACTTTCAACGAACGATTCGCATGCGTAAGAACAGCTTCAATTAATAGAGTTAGCAACCTCGACTTTCTGTCTCTTAAGACATAAAATTTCAATTTTTTTAAATTACTTAGTGTGATATTATTCCAAGATCAACAAAGTCTTGTTAAAAATTCCCTTTTCTCCAACGCACATACAGTTTTAAACTGAACCCTTATGGTATTTTTTAAGATTAGAAATTTGGTTTCTAAATGGAAAGCACGTATCTATTTAGAGTAATATATGTAGTTACTTGACTATGGAGTGCAGCTTTCAATAACACCCATGAAACACGAAAAACAAATGAAATTTAATTTATTTTAATCGTCTTTCAATGAAAAGCTATATGAAAATTTTGAAATATATTTTTAACTACAAAGTATGACTACCAGTTATAATTTAACGTAATCCATCTTGTTTTAAAGTTGTTTTTGAAATTTTACATGTCATTTTAAAGTAACAAATTACCCACTTAAAAAATATTTTGAAACGTAAATGTTTTGTTTTTTATCTACACACTATTACGTATTGAACCAAAGATTTAAAGAAAGTTGGTGAAAATATACATATATCACCATGAAAGTACCCATGTCTAGTGATATTTTGCAGGAAATAAATAAATAAAATCCGACTCCTAAATAATATTTCTGGTATAGGTAATATACCGGAACACATAATGCAAACAGAAACAAAATTCCGATCCTTAAAAAAGGCAGAATTCTGAAAAAAATATCTGTTCTAGCGTGCTGAATTTCGACTTCCTGAATATATTCTAAAGTAAAACAATTCGACAAATTAACTTTAACAATGTTGATGAAGACAATGATTTATAAGCAAAAAAGAACATATATTTATAATACTTGGTAATTCTCAAATCTGATCGTAACCATATCGTTTCCAACTCAAATACCGTAAAAAAGAATTATAAATCAAATTTAAAAAATTAAACATTAATTCTGAGTTTGCCAGATACCGAGTAGCAAAATTACGATTTTATGATCAATGAGTTTATCGTTTGGGCTTTTCGTGATCCGTTATAAAATTTCAGTAAATATGAAATTAACTGTTCTAAATATTCTTTCTTCATCCATCAGATATTTATAAATATTATTTTCATCATGGGAAGAAGTAAAAATTCAGTTCAAACATGAACATTATAATATAATTTGTTTTAAGAAAATTGTTTTTCGATCAACACTGGTAAAGCAATCTGAGATGCGTATAGCAATCGTTTTATACTCAATGTTATTTCTATGGCGATTTCAAATTGCTTTTGGCATAGGCCTTAGGTCAATTTTAGACCACTTAGGATTCGAATTTTTAAAAAATCATTTCTTAGTGCACCTCTACGGTATAAGAAGAAACACCCTGAAAAATTTCAGCTTCCTAGGACTTGTAGTTCTTGAGATACAGTGATGAGTCACTGAGTGAGTGAATGGTATTTGAATTTTATATATATATAGATAGAATAGATAAAATTCATGTGATGCCTGTTCAAACACACAATCAAACATAGAACAGAAGGACGGACAGACTTACGCAACCAAGTTCACTCACTAAATGAAGATAAGTTCTCACAGTATGCAAAGTTTCATGATCTATTTAAATAAGAATGGAGTGTTTGTTTGTACATTCAATATTTTCGACGCATTTCAAGTTTTCTATCCGTTTTGGACCCTTCTGATGCCGAATCCGCCTTTTTCTCGTTTGGTGTCTGTCTGTCTGTCTGTCTGTATGTTGTGCCCTATACACGTCCACGCGGTTTAAGATATTTTCATGAAAATTTGCATACAGAGAGTACTTATCTTGATTTAGTGAGTGGAATTGGTTGCGAAAGTCTGTCTGTCCATCTTTCTGTTCTATGCTCGATTTTGTGTTTGTGTGTTTGTGCAAGCATCACATGAATTGTATTCCAGATATTTGATTGCATTGCATTTTATTTTATACATTATTTATTAGTTTAGTGAATGCAATATTAAACATTTCTTTATTATTATACTTAGACGAGTTTCATGCTAAAACACCTGAGTAAGTATACTGAAATCAACCATAATTTGGTAGTTTTGGAAAAATCGGAATGTCTATTGAATATTACGATTAATTCGATTGCTTTACCAGTACTGCTGAAAAAGTAATTATTCTTCAAAAAATTATTTTTTTTATGGAATTTCATTTCTGATACGTCATTTATTTCGAGTCTTATTTTTATTCTTTGCGCAATGAAAACGATTTCCGAAAATTTGGGACAGACGATATTTTTCAATGAAACGAGAATGAACACGATCGCGCGAGCAGTGATATTTTTTCTGGTTCTTTCGCTCTGAATTAATTTCACATTTCTAAATTTTGTACACTTTTAGTTGTAAGTTGTGGCAACTGTGCGAGATCAAGAGATAAAATTGAATCACAAATTAATATCTTTGGAACAATTTTTTACGACATCTTTTATTTTGTTTTACTTTGCTGTTTCCTGTTTTAAATATTTATTATTTTAATAAATGTGTTTTCCTTCTCATCACACCCAACAGCACCACAAAGTATTAGACTTGAAAATGTTAGGTAAGTCAGTATAAATTTTCAGTAAATTTTAAGTGTAGTTATGCCGTTATTTAAAGAATAATGCCGTTATTTAAAGAATAATGCCGTTATTTAAAGAATAATGCCGTTATTTAAAGAATAATGCCGTTATTTAAAGAATAATGTCGTTATTGAAATAATAATAATGTTTAAAAATCCAAACTAGAACTTTTTCCAACATTAAAAAATTCGTTGTAGTAATGACAGGAGAAGATTGCAAAATTTCACAATGTCGCATACCGGAGGCAAGAGTGCCACAGGTAAAAAAATATTGTTTTGTTGACTATGAGTGCGAGAGCACTCGCCGTAAATCGTAATTTTAATTAATTGAGTTGCACATGAAAACAACCTAAGAAAGGGAATTCCAAATCTTCCTATAAATCGTCTTTTATAGTAGTAACCTTAGTATCACCTTTCATCTTTTTGAGCTTTGTCATACAGCAATTGTGCGATGTATGTGAAATGTATTACATGAATGGATATGCATGTGTAGGATTTGTGTCCAAAGTAAGTTGTAGAAAATATAAAGATGGCGAAAGGTGTTAAAATAAATTTTTACTCTACAAAAAACATAAGTCATTATATATTTTGATTATCTCTTCAATCTAGAGTAAACGAATTCAAACCGAGTAAGGTCGGGTATTTTGCTAGTAATATATAAAAACCGTGTGGAAGTGTATAGCACACATACAGTACAGACAGACACCAAACACGCAATAGGCGGATTTGGCATCAGAAGGGTCGTAAATGGATAGAAAACATGAAATGGGTCGAAAATATTCAATGTACAAACGAACACTCCATTATTATTTATATAGATGGATTGGATTTTTATTTTTTTTGCCAATTGGATGCAGATATTCTTTAATTAAATATAAGAGATGGTAATGTTTCTGTGAGGGAACGTTTTTCCTCTAAGCTTTTCCGCTATAAATCCCTTTCGTAAGTTGATTTTGGTAGTGGTGGACTGAAGTTGGCATTGTCTTCTGTTGCAATATTAAAACTATGTTATTCATTATTATTAGGGAGCATACAGTTGTTATGAGTTAATTATACAAATATTGTGAATCTTGAATACTAAATATAGAATTTGAGATACAGGGGAATTTAAAATGTACCCAGTATCAGTACGACTCCCGCGAGAAGACATATCAGTCAACTGGACGAATCTATTTGTTGAATTCATCGACTTGATAATGAAATAGACGGAGTATTTATTATGAGCTTCATGCTTTCTTCCGGTTGCTCGGTTTGAAGATCTGTCACGTGGTTGTGAGGTAAATTATGCATCCTAATGTGGATCAAATTACTGATTGTTAAAGTGATTATTTTGCGTGATTGAAAACATTAGTATGCGCTGAGATACCTTATCAGCCCAAGTCCATTCGTAAGAACAAGGGACTTATCCTTCGGAGATCTTTCGACAGCGACTCCGACCACAGGCTACATTTATGTCATTAGATGGTCCATAACTTAATTATGAGGACTTGTGAAAACGTAAACAAATCCCTTCTTGGCTTTAGAGCTGCTTTTAGTCGAGTTGATCATTGGACTTCAAAATTAGGGATAAATAATCTATGACGATCATCACGTTTCCCACACATTTTCCTGTGTAGCAGCCCTTAGCCAACACAACCTTTCGCACATATTCAGAAATCAATTGATCCGAGGTCAACAACCTTTTCACGGGTGTGGGGCTATACGACTTCCGTGGTCTCTTTTATCAGTTGTCTTTTATCAGAAACACATTTTACTAAACTAATTTACAGAGTTGAGGAGTACATACTCGTCGCGTTACATAAAGCGTGTTATGTTACAATGAGTACATATAATGAGCCAGTATTTTAAAATCGAAATCGCCAACACACCAAATTCTTAAGATACATGTAGAAACAAAAAAATTCAGAATACTTAAATCAATTATTCCAATGTGAACATCGCACATCTGCGAATAGACTTTTTTCTGTCACTCTTCTTTTAATTGCACCATGAATTACTACATATCTCAATAATGGTATAAAGTCAAAAGTAGATTGAATTTAAATCTTACTTATGCAGTTTCTCTCAAAAATGAACATAAATTTAATTGCGTTAAATATGTATTCATATGAAAAGAAATGCATATACATAACGGAAATAAAAAAAAAATACAATTCAACAATTTATTATTCACATTTTAATAATTTCACTTTGCTTTGTTAAATGATGCTCAGCTTTCCAAGCAAGTTTGACCTTAGAAAAGTGATGATCTCAATAGTAAAAATGTTTTCAGTTAAAATATAAAAATTTGTACCAAAACAACCAAAGAGGTACGACTAACAAACTGTAAGCATCAAAAGCGGTGAAAAATGAAAAATTCATTGATATCGAGAACTGATTTATGCACTTTTTTAATATTTATTATAAAAAACAAGCATTACTTACATGCTGGCATTGGAAAAATTTCTGTTAACGGCATCGTAAATAATTAACTTATCAATCACTTCTCCGAATATTATCATAACAGCTGGCATTGACGCTCCAGAAACTAATGCTATTACAGTAGCAATTGCAAGTAAAATCTTATCAAATGCACTTGCGTATCTAAACTGAAAAATTAATGTATGTCAGGAAAATGAAAAATATTTAGTAATATTTCTCTATTGGTACGTGGCGTAGAAATTGACATTAATAGTATAATGGTAAATGACAACAAATGGACTTAATTAATATTAAATCAAACGCTGCGTTAGGTTTGCATTTGAATTAAATTATTTGAGTTTTTGAGCTGTATGATACTTTTTAAATTTATGGAATTACTCACTACTCTAATAAAATTTTTCAGGTATCCATTGGTAGAAGGAAATAAGGAATTTAGAACATACAAATACGTGTAAAAAGGAAATGTGGACAAATGAGAAAACAGGTTTATTTGTTAAAGATATCATTTTTGATCAAATGACGAAAGTACATTCTGTCTGTGGCACAGAATGACTAAACAGAACGTCCTGTGTCACATAAAATACAGAAAAACCATGATAAAATAAATGGGATGCACTGGAAGGGGAAGTTGCGAAACTAATTGTGGTAATACGACTGAGGAGAAAAGGCTTTGCTCTTCATTTCATCGGAAATTTGAATTATTTTCACTTGTAGAACGCACACAGAATGCTTCTTTATTTATTTTAATCATTATATTTATAAGGGGGGTAGGAAATGACATTTACATGGTTACATCAATCGTAAATGGGTATAAATATGGTATCATTTGTAAATATAATACGGTGCAATAGTATTAAATATTAAGAAACTAGCGCATGTACTACACGCTAGTCTGATAAAACTACTTCAATATTTCCACAGCATTGAAATTGGGTTTTAAAATATATCCTGTTTTGAACGCATTAAATAACTATTTGGGTTTCAAATACTGAGATTCCATAAATAGAAAACAATAGAGAGAGAGAGATGATGGGAATAGCGAGCGCCTGAATTAACAATCATCAAAACCAATCAAAGCCCTTCATATGACTAGTGCACGTTAAACCTATCGTGACCTCTTATTTTCTCATATTGGCATGGTGTGAAAGTATGGAGAATTAGATACTAGCTCAGGTGTTGAATACCTCATCTGACTGTGTTTCAAAATTACAAGGTTCTTCCGTCGGATATTTCCTTTAAAGATTGATCCCGGACCGTCGTTAACAGAAAGTTGTGTTGTTTTTGTACCAACAACCTATGTATCATACGTTAAAATTTAACATGAAATAACTCGATGCTTACGAGGGAACAAAATCCGACCGGTGGAAGCGATGGCTTTTCATTTTCTTCTTTGTCTGCCCTGAAAGAGGATACAAAAATTATAAGCACATTATGAACAGGTATAAATGTCGTTATATATTTTTGCACAGTAAGCACCAATGCACACATTTAAATTAGTTTACAATGTACGTTTAAGCAAAATCAATCTGAGCGACTACTTTCTTCAAACTACGTGTGAGCTGTAGACGTATCCGATTGGCTCCCTGAAACTTACCTGAATGTACAGAGCGTACAAAAAATCAATACGACTTCAAAAATGTATTAAAAAAAGAATAGGCCTTCAGAAAAACTAATTACAACAATAGATAAAATAACTCAAAAAAAAATTATTCTTCCTTAGTAAATTTCCACATGAGATAATTTCGTAGCACAAAGAAAATCAAGACGGTAATTCCAACTCAATACACGAACGTTTCAGCATGCTAACATCAACAGTAGCTACAGCTGTTTGGATCTTTTTTGTTTTAATTCCACGACACTGTTAACTTTTGTTTGGTACACAGCATCTTTTATATAACCCCAAAAGAAAAATTCGAGTGGAGTAATGTCAGGAGACCGGGGCGGCCATGCTATGGGGCCATCCACTCGACACATTTGAGCTTTTTTCACGGGATCCGCCATTTTGAATAACTGAATTCTTTAATAATCGTTTGCGTGTAGTGCAGCGCTATCTATAATCAGAAACATAAAGTAGGAAAAAAAGTCTTGAGTTATTCTATCTACTGTTGCAACTAGTTGTACTGTAGGTCTATTATTTTTTTTAAATAAATTTTTGCAGTTGTACTAATATTTTTGGGGCATTCTGTATTTCTCTCTTCGATCCATTGTATATCGTCGGCAAATATGTGAAACCAGGTAAATAAAAAAATTTGGATTTCGGGTTATTCTGTCAACATGCGCAGAAAAATCATCTGAATCTGTCTATCTAGTTGAAAAAACTAAGAAGTGACTAGTGTATTAAACATACTATCTAGTTGAAAAAACTAACAATTGAGTAGAACTAAACAGATGCAGGTGATTCGATGAATCATCTGCAACGGTCAAATCACTTATTAGTTTTTACAATTAGATAGTATATTAAATATACTATCTAGTTGAAAATCTGACAATTGACTTGATCTAGACAGATGCATATGATCGTTCTGCGCATGTTGACAGAAAAACCCGTAATACTTGGTTTCACGCTTTCGCCGTCGATGTTATCCCTCTGTGCATTGTGTATGTTTTCGTAGTATATATATATATATATATATATATATATATATATATATATATATATATATATATATATATATATCAATTACAGTTCGAATCTTACCAGAAGGCAGCCGATATTGTGTCCTTCAAATTTTTAGGCTGATATTGTATTTAAGAATATTTATAGCACAGAGTATGACGAATATCTTTTAATAATCATGCAGTTTTTTTCATTCACGTTTATGTGACCTGGTACGAATACTTATCTTCTACCACTTCTCTGAGTTACCGTTATTTAACTAAGCAAATAATGGTCGACATTAAAAACTTCCACGGCGTAAATAGATTAACTGATAGCTGGCTCAAATTAAACCAATTCGATATGATTGAATAGTCAGAATTATTGCTTCTGCATTTTGCAAAGAAACATCAAAATATACAATTTTCATTCTTTATGATTAAGTTTCATTTAAAGAATAGTAAGACGATGAACCTTTGACATAAATTCAAGCAAGGACACTTTTTTTCTTTCTTTTTGTATTTGAATTTTTCTACAAAGTTTGAATAAAGATTTTAAATTGACGTCACACTGATTCTTTTAATCGGAAAAACTTAATTTATTAGTTTCATATTCGGTACAAATATCAAGTAAGTGAACCAAGTGAATTGGAAAAAAATTTAAATGACTGTTGGAATTGGTTGAATCTAATATTTCACTTCTTATAAGTACTCTGAAATTAATTCAATTTTCCTTTGTTATTAATGATCATAATAAATCATCTTAAAATAAATTGTGGTTTTCCGTGTTCGCATGGCTGGTTACAAAACTTACCTTGAACAAAAGTTTTTTTCTGTATGATACTTTCTAACTGCAATATAATGTGAAATACATTTGTGAAGTTCACCAAAGCTGCGTACAAATTTGTTTGTAAAGAGGCAGTGTGATTTTATTAAATCGATCTTTAATTTAGTTATTTAAATTGTTTTTATTATATTGTTTTTAAAACCACGAGAGAAATTACCATTAAATTAATACATAAATGTTATTACAATTTTACATTACAAATGGGAAAAAAAATTAATAAATTTGCATAAAAAACAAGAGTGTTTTGCATGAATTTGCTTTCAAAACTGAAATAATTAGTTCCCTAAATTTTATGATGATTAATAATTTCATATGTCTTGTATAAACTGTAAATATTTTAGCTTTAATGATGCAGCTTCTTTGCGTTCTAGAAAATAAAGAAACGAGAGAGATAATATAAATACATACATATGGATTGGCAACAGTTCTCGTGCGAACTTAAATAATTATCAGAGATTAAAGACCATGTCGGAGGGGGGAGGAGGTACAATACGTTTCAGTAGTACTCGCGAATGACAGAAAGATAAGTTCCAGCTGCTGTTCAGATGATAGCTAGAGTTTTTGACTGGTTTCTAAGAAATATTAATGTCACAGCTGTGGTAATAAAGTGTTTAGTTATAATTCCATCTCTGTATTTAAACAGTTTATTAATTTAGCTCTGGAAGCAAAACCATGCGCTTTGTTATGCAATTAATTGAATGGCAAAGCCAGAAAAAAGGGGAAACTTGAATTTTTGAGTGTTTCCTCGGATAACTCGAATTTTGTTTTGTTAATTTGGCATTCCATTACTATCGCATTTGCGATTTTTGTGAGACAGTGGAACTTCTATCTATTATTTTATTCGACCCTTTCCTTCCAAGAATTGCAAATATATTGTCAAATAGAACCAAAACCATAACCTTGCCTAAAATATTCGAAAATCAAAGTATTGCTTTTTCAAACTGCATATGATATGCAGTAAAATATTTAAATAAATAAGTCTAATACAAGTATCAGCGATCACTGTCCAACCTACTTACATGTAAAGTTAGATATAAAATATAGTAATCGAACAGAATCGAATAAGTATTTTAGGGCTGGATTACAGCTAATTTCTCTTTGAAACTTTAACAACGGAAATTGACTTTTCTGCTGTTTTTAGAATTTAATAGCTAAACATATTGTCAGCTTATAGCAGAAATTTATTACATCTTCTGAAATACTAAATTATAATTTCGTGTTGATGTGAAATACACTGTTACATTATAATCATTTTGATAAAAATAAATATCACTATCTAAATACATATAATTTTCATTTTTTGACAAAATATTTCATATTCAAAAAGCTGAAGCACAGTAGAATTTGTTTTTCGACAGATTAGGACTTTTTGCTCTAGACAGAAGTTATATTTTTTCGCACTACTTGTCTTTAGCCTTCCTGGTCTCAACGAGCTATCTTGTCAATGCTAAAACTGGCCAGATTTGATGGACCAGATATCTCGTCAGTAGAAAAAAACTGACCAGACCTTCATCTCGTCATTATAAAAAATAGGCAATATTTTGAGGATGAGATATCATTAGAAAATGTGGTCAGATCCCGAAAAACGATGTAGCTCACCGAAACCACTTGAGGTTAATTTAGGAAACGGAATCAGACCTTCAATAGGGATGTTCAAAACAGAGTGTGATTGAGATTATACTTAATAGTAGTAAGCTATGATTTGAATTACATTCAAAATTCATGAGAGTACAGCATTGACGATGTATTCTGAAATTAATTTTAATCATCGAATGAAGGAGTACCAATAAAAGTACAATTGTAATATTTTCACTAAAAACACAATTTGAAGAACCTTTAGTGATACATAAGAACATGCTGAAGGTTTACAAGTGCTTCTTACCAGTACAATAACTTTCTTGTGATTTAAATTTACCTATTTAAAACATGATCTGCAATGATATAATTTTGAGTGATGACGAACGGATTGACAAATCTGAAATTGGAATTGATAAACCAATGACAATCCTATTCTCAAAAAATCTATCAGTAAAATTAGTTATTCGGATACAAAAAATATCTTATGCCATTTGTAGTATTTTCCATCAAAGTGTGGAATGATTTTGTGGCTTGCAAATTTGAATGATGTCATTGATTTGCTTAAAGGTGTACAGATGCCTTTATTTAAGTAGTGACATAAGTTGAAGAACACAAAATGCTAAAAAGTTCTAGCAAAAAGTGAATACAAAATTCTTAAACCCGTAAAGCTAATTCGTTCATTCAAAACGAAACTAAAATGAATTCATGTGATGAATTCAAATCGAAACTAAAATTAATTCCTGTGAAAAATTCAAAACGTTATTAAGTTCTGAATTTTATTTTGCTTGTAATTCAGCAAAACTGCACGAAATGTTGTCTAAACAAAAAAAAAGACGAACGAGTCACTAGATGATTATTTTTTAGTAATGAAACAATAGGGACAAGATTCTTAAGTCAAAATATTGATTTACGTTGTTTTAACCAGAGCAAAATAAATCACCTCTCGAAAGACTAATGATAAAAGAATTAAATGTTTTAAATGTGACATATTTTCAAACCCTATTGCCAACAGATATTCTGGTACAGATCTTGCTGAACACATCCTTCACACATGTAACAATAAAAAAAAAAGATTTAAATGATGAAAGGTATTTAGATTGGTTCTCTGAGTTTGAAGCCTTAATTGAATCTTGGAAGCCGTGACAGTTATAGAAAAAAGTTTTATTCGTAAACTGGTAGAAATCTCTAAATTAGAAAATGTAAATATTAGATTAGATTAGATATAAATAATATTAGATTATAGACTGGGAAATTCTTGCATTTAAACGTCAGATTGGTTGTCTAGTTCTATGGTGAAAGGTCATATTTGACCAAGCTGCACTAGACACAAGGGGTGAAATATCAAGTAATGGACATACAGACACACGGTAAATTTTACTGACACAGTAGAATTAAATACCCCCATTGAGGAATAGCCAACCTACACCACCATCTACTCGCCTGTTGAAAGATCAGTGGGCATACTCACTGATTCACAACGGCCCCTTCAACCGTTAGGAACTTTTACAACTAAAATTTTGATTGAAATTCAAATTCATACATTTTTAGCTGGTGATACATTTTTAAGTTTAGTTAAAATAATCGTTGTTGACATTATTCGTTAATGCACCTCAATGATCGGCGAAGGTAGATAACGCTGATTAAACCCGAAAGTGATCTATTCTTCATTAATGTGTGAGACCGGTATTCTAGAACATGAGGTTGACTTAAATCATGTCCACAACAAAGAATTTCACTCCGAAACCTTATCTCATTCGAGACTTCCGGCCATTATACAAAATCCGTTAATTAAATTTCATATTTATTGATCTGATTAGCGCCTGTTGGCTCATCTCTGTTGCGTCTTTCCCTACCTGAAACGATTGTGTTGTTCCACTTCAACCGTTAATGCAGCTACCTACCCAGACTGAAAAGAATATAGAAGAAAACTAAATATCTGGATGATTGCGTAAAGGTTTACAAAAAAGTTCATGGTAATTTTCATCGCTTATCGTCGTCATTGTAAAGAAAAGAAATGGTATTTCATGATTATGTTGGTCATAAACGATTAAACAGACTACTAGCTAACATTTTTCATCTTCCTCTAATTGTTGTAGGCGTTGTATGTCTTGTGTTTGGCCAAATATTGCACTTGAGCCACCAACCTAACCATTCCCTAATTGATGACGCATTTGACAGTTTGCAATTGGCTCACATCCTTAAGACACTACATATATAAGAAATATTTGACAGTCAAATATGTGTCGATTCCTAAAACTGAAAAGGAAATATTTTAAGGTATAGAATCAAAAACTATATCCCCTTCTCCTTCCAAGACTAAAGCAGTTATTAATTTTACTGAACCACGACACACCAAACTTAACATTATACTAGGTAACAATAAACATTTTAGTGTGTATGTTTATGTGATAAAAGTTTAAAGAATTTAATAAGTTTTATATGAAAAATTATTTTCAGGAAGGAAGAGAATATAAACTGTCAAAATAATTATACGTGATATATGCTATAAAATAATATTTTAAATATATTTGTCTAAATATGCATCCCCGACTGTAAAATAAACTTGAAATAATCAGTTGCATTTTTCTAAACTATCTATCGTCATCTGACCATGATTACAAATTATGTGATGCTGTCCTCGAATCTTGCTCTTTGGGATAGATCCCGGACCATCATCAATATCCTACCACTATGCTGGTCTAGGGTGGCCTTAATTTACTATTACCTATACTACCTACCTAAAGTTATTTAACTTTAGGTAGGTAGTATAGGTAGGCTAACAATTACCTTGGTGATAAAATAGTGTTAAACTTAAATTATTTGAGTTTTAATCTTAAACACATTTATCTTTTAGGAAAACAAGTAAAATAAATTAGCTAAATAATGTATATATAATGTATTACAAAATAATATTTTAATCAATTTGGCTAACTATACATCACCAACTTAAAATATTTGTTGAAACGTTTTACAAATGAGTGAAACATTAATCTCATTTGGATAAAACTATTCTTGTGGCCTTTGAATAAAATGAACACGATACATAAAAACAATCAAAATCCGAACTTACCCATCTTTGTTATCCTTTCCTGCACCTATATTCTCCGTATCCTCAAAACCCTTATTTACATATCGTCCATTCAAACCCTCATCTTTAAAATCCGTTCCATTATGGTTTTTACCATTGAAAACCGGACTCGATGCATCTACTTGAACAGACATGCTGAAGAACTAAGCTGATTTCTTGTGCACAAACTACAGAAAATGCACACGTTCAACCACACAGCAAATGATGCTAACTAATGTGATGAATTCCACCTTGCGTTCTTGTTGATGTCTGCTAAATTGGTTGACGCTCTCGTTGCACTGATAGAGCAATTCCGTCAATAATCTTTTGCCTAGGCATCAGTTTTGCGCCGTTCTTACGCTTCAACCATTCAGTTCCCCTTTTCTTTTGTTTTTTCACTTTCACCCTATCAAATAAAGGTGTATCGTTATCTGTGTACCTCTTGTGTTTGCCAACAGATAACACAGAATCACTCAGAAATCTCCGTTACACAATATGGGGAAAATGTCTGCTCTTTATTAAGAATAAGGTATCGGCAAGATAAATTATTTTAGTCGGGTGCAATAAATTTGTACGCGCATCACTTTTATTATTTTTTTTCAGTAAATTGCATTTCTTGAATTTCTTTACGGTGCGCCTAATTTGCATAAAAAAATTTCAAATTTAATTAAACGCGATAAAAAATAGGGAATTGCACAGACTCGATAGTAACTTTGCTACACTTGTGTCTCCTATGATGCATCGGAAATCATTGTCAGGTTGGATCACGAAATTAAGGCCACGTTGTTGACGTTTTCGAATCGTTGCCAGGAGACTACAGATCAATCGCCGATAAAAAAATATCAACCTTTTATTTTTCTTAACCTTCTCTAATAAATAATAATATAGGAAATTGCATTAACAATGAAGCTATATAAATAGTCATTGATTGATTTGAGCACACTTTGCCTTATATGTATTGACATTCGTAAAAGTTATTTCAAATAGCAGCTGTGTTATAAATTCAAAAGATTTATTCTTAGAAACTACAAACTTAAGAGAAATATATAGAGAGATTTGTAGGAAATAATGTTCCATTTAATAAAAAAAGAAAAGGAAAATAATGTTGAAATAGAATGAAAATAATGTGGAATGTGTTAAAGCAAATGTAATCATTTTTTCAACGGCGTTTTAAAGGCGACAAAAATAAAGAATGCTATTTATGATTTAAAAAAAAGTTCATAATCTTCATCTGTTTCCTCTATTACAAATAGGGAAAAGCACTACTTGTCTCTTGCACCACATGTCAACACGAATTTACTATCATGTTGTCATGTTGTGCAATGGAATGAAGAAAAACAAAGCGGTGTATTACCTTGAAAGAATTGTTCGCTTGTTCAAATGAAATTCGCTCGATTAAAATTTGATAACTAGATTTTTAACAATAAAGGGATAAATCACTTTTATCACTTGCACTGAGAAATAATCGTGTCATGCTCGTTAAATTTCAACGTGTTGGGAAAAATCATACAAAAACAGGACAACAAAATGAAGGGTTCTTTAAGAATACAAATACAAATACAAATATTGACGACCAGCTACAGGCTCAAGCCCAACAAGGCTGGTCCTTTGTTTATGAATTCTCCAATTCCCACTGACTATCCAATTGTGTCTTAAATTCGTACACTCCCTTTGAATTAACTATATTTTCTGGCAACGCGTTCCAACTGTCTATTACCCTATTAAAGTAGTAGTTTTTCCTTAAATCCCGATTAAAATGTGTCTTATTCAATTTATACCCATGGCCCCTTGTTCTGTTATCCCTATTGAAATTTAAGCCCTCTGTGTCCCCTTGTTTTACAAACTTGAAAAGCTGAATCAAATCCCCCTCCTTCTTCTTTCCAGTGTATACATATTTAGCTTACTTAAACGTTCATTATAGTCGAAATTTGCTAGCCCCTTTATTATTTTTGTAGCTCTGTGCTGAACCCTTTCAATTGATTCTATGTCCTTTCTCATATATGGAGCCCAGAATTGTACAGCATATTCTAGATGTGGTCTTACTAAACCCTTATATAATGGCAAGATTATATTCTTATCCCTTGAAGTTACAGTCTTTTTAATATACCCCAATAACCTATTAGCCTTTTTACCCGCAGCTGAACATTGGTGACCCATTTTAAAATCAATGTGAATTTAACGTTTAAAAACATTTTAACCTGTACTTCTAACCTGTAATATTTTATTCCAAAACATTTTCACGCGTGCAGTGAAGTGTGTTGAAAGAATAATCGGTGGGTTACATGTTCCATACAAGGTCCAGCCCAAAACCGTCGTGTACACGGGGGATTGGCACGTTAAATCTGTCGTAGCCTCAGATGTCCTCACTTTGGCATGGTGTAGACTTTTGGGGAGTGGATGCCTGCTCAGGTGTTGACCTTGTAATCTGATCGTGGTGCGAAATTACGAGGGGTTGTCTTTGGATCTTTCCCTTAGGGGTTGATCCCGGAACCCGTCATGCATAGCCCGTTGCATTGCTCCAGTTGAGACGTTAATTAACTACCTACCCACCTAAACATTTTCGGGGAAAAAATATAAATACGACTTTTAAGAATTTGATTTTAATGTCTCCCGTTGTAAAAAATGATCGCAGAACTCATTGCCATTCGATCAAGATCGCCTAATTTATCTTAAAACTAAGTACTTTAAATGTGCAGAAAAACTAGATCCTAAAGGTTTTACTGAGTGAGAATATGAGTGGATACGTTTAAAAAATTACTTTTAAATCAAATTCATACAAACTAACAAAACGTATTTTATTCACGTGCAAGAAGTTCAACTAGATCAAAACCATAAGTAAATTGTACAAAATTTAATTTTAAATTTAAAATTATTATTAGTTTGTTACTGATAATTAGCTACAATGAACAAATAAAATTCAACAAGTTACATAATTTATAGAGTTTTTCAACGTAGAACCAAATAGAGTGGCTAAATATATTTGAAGTTCGACAAGAAAGCTAAAATTGAAATTATAGTTTTTGCAGTTCGCAAATGAAATTCAATACTATTTAGATCACATATATGTAAAACCGAAGTAATAACTTTAAAAAAATAATTCATGATTTATTGCTAATATTCGATATGTTATCCATTTTCTTGATTTAAGGTAGATGATGTTCTGAAATTGAAAACAACGAAAAGAAGACATAGTACAGTAAGAGGGGGGGGGGGGTAATTTAAAAATTCCGTTTTCTCCACAGCTGAGAATTCAGTGCTTTTCATAAGATAATCCAAGAAACATTTTATTCAGTTATTAATTCGAGAGAGGTTTTATCCAACAGAAATATTATGCAATGCGATAAAAAATATGTATTAAATAAAATACCAGATTTCTCTTACTTTACTAACTTTAACAGTAGATGGCAGCACATAAACAAATCTAATTGGATAATAATTCGTTCTTTTTACCTAACACTCCATACTTCTTTGCTGCTCTAATCTATAAGATAATTGCACAAAGAAGCACGGAAGTCTCGTCTTCACCTGTTCTTTTCAATAAATTATAACAACGCGTTCCCGGTGAGGTAACAAAAAGCAATTTTTTTGCTCATTGAAGATCATATTTTTTATAGCCTGGCTGCATTTTTTTGCTGTATAATATAATAATAATACATTTTTAATGTTTAAATATTTTATAAAGCTATTAAATTAAAAACTCAGCAGAATCTCTGAAGGATTCCTGAATTCAGTTGCAAAGTTTAAAATTGAAAGAGCATGTTTTAAAACTTTTATATTAATTTGCTAGATAAAATCCTTCCTTATTCTGCATCGCTAAAAGAAGAATTTCAAAGTAGAATTCGATAGAGAATGATCTTTCATAAATTCCTGTCCATACGTTGGAATGAGAGGCCATCATCAGATTAAATTGAGCACAAATTTCTTACTTTTCTTTGCAACGCCCAATTTTGAATTCATTTCAAGTTGTTTTTGGCGTGCAAGTTTCATGTCATTTGAACCAGTCATTCCTAACTTACGAATATCGAAAGTTTAAAGCTCAGAATGTTAATTAGTTTCGAAATTTTTTTAGGTGTTCTTAAAAATATTTCAGAATTATATGAAGATTATTTCTGAAGATATGATTTAAAACTGAGAAATATAATTTAACATTAACCACTACAAACTTTCTTTTCTCCTAATGAAAAAAATATCTTTATCAAATAAGCTTGATATCCGAATTTAAATTTTGAATATGAATGTGAAATTTGGTGTCAAAATTGGGTACAAAAGTTAAAAATTATGATATTTTGGTAGATTTTGATCTGAAGATGAATTATCTTTCAGAATTTTTTCCTTATCTGTTGGTACCTTTGAATTTGCCATAATATGAACAACCTATCTATATACGGATATAAAAAAGGATATGTGTGTATATTTTCTATTCAAATCTACATCGTTTGACCAAACGACACCAAATTTGGGACACTTATACTTAAGAACATTGTGGAAAACATAGGCTATTACATTCATGTCTCTTCAGTCCAATCTGTTAGTACACAAGTAGTCCAAAAAGTGCCTTGCAAAGCTGAATTTTAAAATCTAAAATTTGTTTTCCTGAAAAAATTCGAAATGAACAAGAAAGACCTCCCACAGGAAACACAAAGGATACAATGGTTCTTAGTTTGGAAGGTTTTTTTTGTTTTTTTTTCTCTACAAGCATAATTTTTTCACAGAGAAGGCCGTGCGAGTAATAATTAAAATATTTAATTTTTCATAACTTAAATTTTGTAGTGAAGAATAAAAAGCCCAAAGGAAAAACTCGTTGATCAAAAAAGCGTAATTTTTTATATTTGAAATATGGCCAACCATAATTTTTTTTATTTTATAATTTTGATTTAGAATATCAATATTTTTTTTAATATCTTTTTTCGAATTGCTCTATTTGAGTTCAGGAAGTAGAAATTCGACAATTCTTATTGTTTTAAGTTTTTTTCAGAATTCTACATTTTTTTTCGGAATTGCGTTTTTTTGTCTTAGTTTTCTGCATATTGCATTATATTATTCATGAATTCAATGTGTATATTTGCATCCGATGCAAATTATAGAAGTTATGAAAAAGTTAAAACGAAGTTAAAAAGTATTTTCCGTACCACTTAAATTATTTATTTTTTCTATGTAAGAAAAGAGATTATTCTAATTCACCTTTCAATCAACATTTAACCATTTCAACCCGAGCAACGAAGGGTTATTTAACAAGTGTACAAATAAAAAAGGATTGAGAGACTCTTTTGGTAGCATCTGTACAGTTTTGTTTGAGGATTCTATGGGTAGTAAATTTCTAAATTGTAGAGATTATTAAAAAATTTTCAAGAAATCACTGTTTTGAAACTAATATGAACTATATAAAACTCCTTAAATGTTGAAATAAAAATAATGTCTTTCACTTTTATTTGTTGAAAATTTTGAATAGAGGAAATGAAGACGATTGGCAGGATAAGAAAGTTTGCAATCTACCAACAAAGCTTTATAATTTTAAAGATAGGTTTGAAATAGTTGGTAACACTTGGTTAACTAAGATTTAAGGTTGACTTTTTTATAGTGTAGATATGTAAATTTAATAAGTGTAACAGCGTGATTATTTGTGAATGAATTGATACTTTAAAGTAGCTTCTCTTTTCATTTTAACAGCGTGTTGCAAATTCATATTGTTACAGTGTTTGTATCAATATGAGTAAAACAAAATTTTCTTAATTCTTTTAAATTTTAATAATAATTAAAAAATTATTAATAATTAATTATAATTTTAATAATATTTATTAATAATTTTGATAATATTTATTAATAATTGTAATAATATTTATTAATATTTATTAATAATATTTTTTAACATTTATTAATAATATTTATTAATATTTATTAATAATATTTATTAATATTTATTAATAATATTTATTAATAATTTTGATAATATTTATTAATAATTGTAATAATATATATTAATATTTATTAATAATATTTTTTAATATTTATTAATAATATTTATTAATATTTATTAATAATATTTATTAATAATTTTAATAATATTTATTAACTATTAATAATATTTATTAATTATTAATCATATTTATTAATTATTAATCATATTTATTAATTATCAATCATATTTATAATTATTTATAATAGTTTTAAATTATTAAAATATTTTTTAATTATTAATAATATTTTTTAATTATTAATAATATTTTTTAATTATTAATAATATTTATTAATAATATGTATTAATTATTACTAATATTTATTAATTATTACTAATATTTATTAATTTTTACTAATATTTATTAGTAATTTAAAAAATTTAATAATACATATTTCTTTTACATTTTAAATATATGAATATATGTACCTATTAATAATTAGCCATTTAGATTAAAGTTGAACTGTTTGATGCGATTTGATCTTCTCTAAAACTTTGATTTCGTGAGCAAATTCCAACAAACTTTATTACGTTTTATACATTAAGTTTAAATGACTTGACATTAACAGATTTATGAAGTCGATAAACGGTTCAATCCTCTGAGTGATTTTGGACAAGTGGAGTTTGAAATGTCATTCAACCAAGTAGAGATAAGCTCACTCAAATGTTTTTTTCCCCCTTGAAATGCATGGATTATACTGACCACGAGAGAAAGGTTAAGTTCCACTTGGAGGGAAAAGAAAAAACGAGGATGCGCGTGACGTAGAGGAATAACGCATAAGAAAATATGTACTTTAAGAGGATTTAACCATGCAATATCACTAGTGACGTCCAACGGAGTCTAAATATACATTTTATTTTCATTATTTCTAATAGCCTCTCTATTTTCTATGAAACGGTCATCCAGAAAATTAGAAAACGAAAAATGTCTCATGACAAAAACGTAAAACCAAAATTACTGATTGCGATGCAGTTACTCAGAACACAACGTATATATCCTGTGAATCATTAACAATTTACCTGTGTAGATGGTCAATTCTGATCACTAAGGATATTTTTTTTATTACTTACAGAAAGGTACGATAATTTTTATTATCCATACCATGAACACATAGAGATGTGTTTTCTATTGCAGAAAATGTGTCTTCAATACAAAACATTTTGCTAATATGAGGTATAACGATTAAATATTTAGGTAATTTTTTTCACTTTTGTAGTCATCGAAATCTGGATCCTATACAATGATAAAAAATCCCTAGTAATAACATTTTAAATATACTGCTTCTAGTAATTGTAAGTGCCTTCTTTGTACAATAGTTTAGACGAAATATGGGAGCACCCTTTCTTTTATAATTTTGTCACAAGCTATAAGAAGTTAACTCATTAACAGTGAAAACATGACACTTTAAAATGTTAGAATGTCATTTTTTATAAAGAACTCGAATATTCGTGTTATTACTTTAATTTCAACTAATTGCTCTGTAGCTGTGACACTTTTATAATCACACTATCAGCTCTTCAATTCTTTATTTTTCTTTTAGCGTTTTTCGAAGGGTTTCCATCAATGGAATTAGTTTCTCATCTAAACGCAGACTTTTATCAAATATTTTCGATGGCAAATTATTCATGATTTAGTCATGATTCTATATCATAAAAAAAAACATATTCCTCGTAGAACACAGAAGTTATGAGAGAAGAGTCGAACATGCAAGGCTCTTCTGACTGAAGGTTATTGCTCCCTAAGAGCCACGGTAAATAGTATTAATACCAGGTCTCTATCTATGTCTTATCTAAATCTATGTCTTATTTTTACTAGCCAATTTGATCAATAGTCATATGAGGGGAAGCGGACATTTTTAAAATATAGTAAAACCTTAGATATATCTGGCGTCTCATCTCCTGGACATATTTATAGCTAGATATGTAAATATTTTAGTTAAATAACTATATAGTCTCTTATTCGATATTCTGATGTTAAGGAGTGGAATAGCTAGATGGACCATGGATCAATACAAATACTACCATCCCGATGAAGATTCAAAAATTGTTGTGTCTAAAGTACATCTTATAAGGTGGTCTTTAATCACGGCTTTTTTTTAAATTCCCTTTGATAGCTCCTTTAGAGGAGTTTAAAATCCTTCAGCAATATTATATTTCTGACCGATCACTTAGATTCAAACTAAAATGAAACCTAAAACTACAGTAACTCCCCAGCATGTACATTGTGCTGGAAGTTAACTGGAGTACATGTATATGTACAATTTCATACAGCCGAAAATAGTCAGTAGACTTCCCATTACCTAAAACATTCGTGCTCATTGAAACGAATCCATATACAGTATAAGGGTTCAGGACGGGAGTGGAGAAACTTTTAATGGAATTAATTTAACTGTAATTAAATAAGGCAGTATTAAAGAATTAATTACTAAATATTTGCATAATTTAAAAAAATCTAAATACTATGTAATAAATAATTTCAAGAAAGAAAACTATTTGTTAATTTTTAAAATAACCAATCTTTTAATGACTTGTTGCATGTGGTTTTAAAACCTGATTGGTTAAACTACCGAGATCCTGAATTATCCTTGGTTATTTAGATGGTTTTCTGCATTTTCAATTCTTCAATTGAATCCTTGGAATCAAACAAGACATTAAAATGTCATCTGCTAAGAACTCAATCAATTCCATCTGTAAATCTTTAGGTGCCTTGGTGAAATAAACTAGGGAAACTTACTGAAATGCTAAATTGAGTATGATGGTTCTCAAAAGCTTTGTGAGCCTTTCATAGTATTCTCTAATAGGTCTATCATAGTTGCGTTTTTCCATTTGATTCACACATATCATCCTACTCATCAAAGACTTTTGCTTACTGGGAAAATAGTTCGCCTTAAATTTACTTTTGTAAAATATTAAAAATATATATTTTTTAATATTTTACAAAATGCTTGGATATTTTGCCACGTATCATGTATAGTCTTAGTTTTATTATCGTATAAAGAAATATTCAAGACGTTTTGCCTTGAAAAATCTCACAGAAATGCAGCATTTACAAAGAAATGTTTTCCTATCTAACATTGCTGACTGTTCATAGAATATACTATCTGTTTACGCAAGGATAAAATGTTGGCTAACACCTGTCCCTCCAACACTGGTAGGATATGGTATTTTATTTAACCTCGCACTGGAAAAACACAACGTGATATTGGCAATGATTATTTCTTGAAAACTTATTTTAGACTTAGGTGTATATTAAATAATTTAAAAAACATACATAACTCTAAAATAGTAATATAAAAATAGAAGGATTTGTTCTGTGAAATTTGAATTTAGTCAAAAGTTCGCACTTAAGGACCTACAAGGGCACATGCTCACCACTCCTGGCTTAAGCATATAAATACGCTCCTATAACTTCCAAAAGTAATATCCCCTAACTAAATATTCTCCATTGATATGATGCCTAAGATAACCCTATAAGGACGTTGAGACCCTTAAACAACTAGTAAAACATTTTGTTACATACAAAATATATGAGGCGATAGCCCTCTTAACCCATCAAGTTTATTCAAGAAAAATGTTCATATACTGCCTCCATAGTGTTAAACAAGCATTCATCGATATCTTATTGCTGACTGATTGCTTTGAATGCAAACTAGGTTTACCTAAAATTTTATAAACTTATGAGCACGTACATGTTCAATCTTCATAAAACCAAAAAAACAGTAGATAGTTCCCGAGACCAAAAATATTCGTCACAGACGAAAGGCACCGGATATAGCCCTCGCAAAAGCATATTCACGTGTACCACATTCAAACACCAGAAACAAATCAGTGTACTGTTCTGGAGACCAAAAATATTCATCAAAGAACCAAGCCACCAGATATTACCCTCAAGAAAACATTTACTACTGTACATTCACATGTACATGCATAATCTTCATACAGCCAATAGCACATAGCAAGACTCTTTTGGAGACCAAAAAGTTTTGTCAGAGTAAAACCACCAGATATCGCCCTCGCAAAAGCCTGTACAATATATTCACATATACAATATTGAAACAGCCAAAAAAATCAGTAGACTGCTCTGGAGACCAAAAAGATTCGTCGAAGAACAAAACCATAGAGTATCGTCCTCACAAAGCAAAGAGCGCTTCACGGTAAACCTTCGCGTGTTTACGGAAAAGTATCCAATTCTTCCAAATTTCTCTCTCCCAAGAAATAAAAAAATGAGCAGGGAAAAATATCTTGTCTGAGAGAATCAAGTAACACGGTTATGATTGATCGTGGAACGGTTGCAACTGAGAAAGGTTGAAATCGTATCTGGATCCCGTTAAAAGAGGTCCTTTCTCGTTTGGGGAGGAATGGCGTTTACACTCAGTTCGGCATCCGAGAAGGAAAGTATTAAATACCTCCGTCTACTGGTAAGTTCGGGAGTAAAATTACAGCATTTTAAAATTCCGTAGGAAGGAGAGCTGATTTTTCCTTTGTACGATTGAGGCCTCGTAATATATTGGGATTATGGTTTTGGTTAAAAATCACAATTTGATTTTTTTTCCTGTATTACAATGATGAGATTTTGAGTTTGAGATACCAAATTGAAAATCCGCATTCAAGATTGCACTTTTATTTGATGGAACATGTTACAAAGGCTTACATACGTTGAGAGGAGATAGCCTTCCTGGTGATTGTCTCAATGAGGTGTCTCCTCAGTGGCAAAACTGACAGATCTCGATTTGCATGATATCTTGTCATTATAAAAAATCTGACCAGATCTTGATTTCGTCATCATGAAACTATTGGCAATATCTTGATGACGGGCTTTATCGTCTTTAGAAAATTAATTAGACATTGATAGACAAAATATATCGTTATTGGAAAAATTGCTCGGATCTTTATGTACGAGATATCTCTTCCTTCGCAAAATTGGTCAGATCTTGATGGACGATATATCTCTTCATTGTAAAAATTGGTCAGATTTTGATGGACGATATATCTCTTCATTGTCAAAATTTGTCAGATTTTGATGGACGATATATCTCTTCATTGTCAAAATTGGTCAGATTTTGATGGACGATATATATCTTCATTGTCAAAATTGGTCAGATCTTGATGGACGATATATCTCTTCATTGTCAAAATTGGTCAGATTTTGATGGGCCATATATCTCTTCATTGTCAAAATTGGTCAGATCTTGATGAACCATATATCTCTTCATTGTCAAAATTGGTCAGATCTTGATGGACGATATATATCTTTTCGAAACCGCTTAGAGGGTTAAAGATACAGTTTTATAACTCATTACAAAATAATCATATTGTTATTTTTATGATTGACATTAACTCTCTGAGAATTATTCCTATCTACCTGCAGTTTTCCCTTGCATGTCTTTTAATTAGTTTTACATGTGTTGACAAATAAAAATCACATCTAGATTCTTTTTATCAATAAATATTACTATTGTATTTAGTAATAATGAGTGCTAGAAGGTATAAGTAATACTTAGTTTAATACTCAGAAATATTATGACGTTTAGAGCGTTAAGTAGAACCTCTTATGTAATAATTTATGTTCAATCGAACTAACTGTAAGTAATAATCATTGAAGCGTTCAGCACAATAATGGTTAATGTTGCGTGTTATTAATTTAACTGTGGAAATACACTCTTTTACAAAAACATCGACGCATCAAGAAGGAGTTGCCCGATTGCTATAAAAATGGGTGAGTGTGAACAGAACATGCATAGAAAGGGAGGAAGCCAATAAGGCGATGGTCCACCTCTGGCCTGGATGCAAGCTGTCACCCGACGTGGCATAGACTAAAAAAAATTCCCGGATGGTGTCCTGCGGAATTTCTTGCCAAATTGTCTCAAACTGTCGGATTAAATGGTCAATATTCTGGGATGGTTGCAATCGCTTTCCCGTAACGTACCAAATGTGCTACATGGGAGAGAGATCAGAAGACCTAGCTGACCAAGGAAGTGTTGGGAAAGCTTGAAGATATTTAATAGCAACACGTACCGTGTTCGGCCGGGCATTATCTTGTTTCAGATCCTCCACCTCCCGACTCACCCGTTAGGGTTTGGAGGCTTTGGCTGGGAGTGTGGAAGAACTTCCAGCCCATGAAGTAAACCCAATGAGGCCCACGCCGACCGGACGAGCATTTATTGTGTTTTTAATAATTACATGGGGCAAAAGGCCCTGTTAATGAATATAAAAGGACAAGAGTAAAACATTGGGAAACAGAACTCAATAAAAGATCCGTGGAAACATAAAAGATCGTGACGTAGTATGACATGAAAATAAAACAATGATAAATATACATAAATAAACAATGATGAAGTATTCAAGCAAAAAAGTAGAACAGTAATAAAATTTAAAAGATTAAGAGAAAGAGTGAACGCATAGGGAGGTCAACAGTGCTCAGGCCACAGTGGTCGCTATAACCACTTCTACCGCAATGGAGACGCATTTTTTAATTCGGAATTTGGAGATCGTATTCTTCATGACAGAGATAAGCCATTTTGGTTTATTGTCATCCGTGGGCCTGCGTAGGTGATATCGTGAAGTGAGTGCACAGTCATAAACATAATGATCTGGATCACTCAAGGCTCCACAGCTGCAAAACTCACTGTCTTTAATATGAAAGCGGTGTAAATAAGACATGAACGAGCCATGACCAGTAAGAAACCATGTCAGCTAGCAATCTGCAACTAGATATTTTGAGCTGGTCCCCGGCATGAACTTCCTCAACCGGAGACCAGTCTTGGCATGGCCATGATCGTCATGCCAATCTATATTCTTTAGGAGAGTCATCTGGCGTTTTACGTAGGAGATCAGTGTAGGAACATCTAGAGACTCGCCACACGACGAAGCGAGCTTCGCAAAGCCGTCAGCGAGCTCATTCCCGGCCGTCCCCATATGTGCACGCACCCAACTCAGACCAAAATTATCGCAGTAGTTAAGAAGAGTTTGTTTTACTGTTAGAAGGTAGGTTGATTTAGAAGTATTAGATTTTATGGCCTGAATTGAGCTCAAGCTGTCACTATAAATATCAACCCTTATTGGTTTTGATCGCCCATTTAACCGATTGATGAATAGCCGTAAGTTCGACCTGAAAAACACTATTATTATTATTTAATTTATATTGATGGGCTTCGATCAAGGTTTGACCAGTGAATATGCACACCGAGGCCCCGATATTGCCATCAATACCCTAGCCATCGGTGTACACATCATGATCAGAATTTTGAATAGTTGGATGGAAATTTAGAGTAATGGTGGAGGATGGATAGTTTATTGTATTACTATTATAATCCAAGTGAACCTGAGACAGCTCGAGCTCGAGCGCGAGCAGCCGCCTTACAACAACATTTAATTTTAAGAAGAGGGATCTAAGAGTCACGTGGAGTGTTGGAATACCACATAGGGTGTTGAGGGAGTCGGTTGGGGAGGTTGTATAAGCTCCGGAAATTTTTAACAAAAACGGTCTCTGAATAGGTCTTAGTTTAGCTACTTGTTCCAATGTGAGCTTACCTCTCCATTCTGGAGATACAGCTTCCTATCTCCTAAAGAGCAGCATTAGTATTCTGTTCCAGGTCACTCCGCGTCCGAACCGACGTGGTTAAGGCCAGATCATCCGCAAAGGCCTGGATAAAAGTTTTATCATTATTTAGATTTAATATTTTATAAAAATAAATATGCCACAGAGTTGGTGCCAAGATGGTAGTATAGAGCCCTGTGGACACCCCCTTGTTATTACACGCTTGATTTGGTTTTCGTTATGATAATAAGTAATAGATCTCTTGGAAAAGTAGGATACAATGAATTTTATGTAACAGTCGGGTAGTTTATATTCAATAAACGTGTCCATCAGCAACTGCTAGTCCATGTTGTCGAAGGTGGACTTGATATCTAAGGTGGTAAGAGACGAATACTCAACACACTTTTTTTCCTGTACTTGGTTAATTACGGAGAAGATCGCCTCCTCACAGGACCGCTTCTCCCGAAATCCGTATTGATGGTAGTAAAGAATATTATTGCTAGATAGCCATTGTTTTAGTTTACGCAAGAGCAACCTATCGATTATCTTGCCGATAGTCGCCAGAAGGCAGATTGGTTGGTACGCCCCACAGGATGAGGGGTCCCGACCCGGCTTAAGCAGGAACCGGACCCCTCATCTCTGAGGATCCTCGGAAAGTAGTTGTCTACGAAACATTTTTGTATCGGGATCGTCATTATTTTTTAATATTTCTTAAAGATTTCTGTCCGGATTTTATAGTTGATGAGGTCCGGTCCCGGGGCCTTACCCTCCTCTTAGTCCAGACAATACAAGTTCCAGGTCAAAAGAACTAACCTCGAGGCATCCATCTGGTAACCAATAGGTCAGTCAAAGTCCAGGCACGGGGGTTGGGCGCATCTGCCTCACCAAAGAAATGATCCATCATTATATTTAGCTTTTGGGTTTGGTTGAGCCCCGGATTCACAGGTAAAAAGAGGTCAAGATTTGCGTCCTTCCCCTTTCGGAAAGCCTGCTTGAAGATAGACCCATATTTTTCATAAATCCCTGAGCAATGTCCTCTCCAGGAGGCTCTTTTCGATCCATTAACTACATATTTGTGATTCCTGAAGGTTTCAAGGTCTAAAATTTTCCAATTGCTAGACAGGTCGGAAAACACTGGTGGTATTAATACTGTTGGCAAGATCCAGTAGGTTAGTTACAGATTTGTTGAAGTGTCTTAAGAACCTCCAGTCCAAACTTTGTCCTGAGGAAGTAACCCAAGTTGTGGTTAGTATCGAACAGCAAGTACACAGATACGTATTTGTGATCCCTGCAGGTTTTAAGGTCGAAAATTTTCCAATTGCTAGACAGGTCGGAAATATTAGTACTAATCAAAGTTAAATCAGGCCATCCCTTTCCAGAGTAGGCAATGAAGGTTGGCCCCTTTTCAGGAATATTAAGAATTTCAAAATTGAGGCCGTTTCAGAATTCAGTCACCCGTCGGTCCCTGATGTCCTCATGGCCATAGCCCCACAAGGGGGAACTGACATTAAGGTCCCTATGATAAGACATTGTCCATTATCGATGTTAAGACTATCCAATTCTTGAAAAAGTAGGTCAATACCATCATGGGGGGTGGAATAAATTCCTCCAATTATCAGCGGCCCGGCGGACGACCAAACCTCCACAAAGACTATTTTTACTTTTAAGGAATAAGTTAAAATTTAAGTTAGGGTTGGTGCAAATAATAAGGCTATTGTTTCTTTCTGAGTAAAGTTGTCTATGACCTGCCAGCGGTAAAACTGGTTGTTTGTGCACCATATACGGATCGTGTATAAAAATAAAATCTGCTTTAATTTGGTCTGCAGTGAACACTGCGAGACTGTGTGCATTTGGGGTGTGATTTGTGTTAATTTGAAGAAACCGAAGTGTGTCAGGCATTACAGACAGTAGTCTGTGTTTGCCTCTAGCAGTGCAATTTGTCTTCGGATATTGGGACATTTTTTGTCCCTACAATAATGGTCCATATCATGTCTAGTATTGTGGTTGTTATTGCTGTCAACACAATTAACGCATTTCCTCTTCTCACAGCTCCCGGTGCCATGGGCACCCCCACAGTTGATAAAGAATAGTTGATCCGCTGGTAGGGAACATCTTTCACGGTTGTGGTCACACCGAGTGCACTGACGGATACTTTTAAACTCCTCTAACCTTACCCTCTGACAACCCAAGAACACATATCCTTCAAAGATGACCCGGCGAAAGATCTCGGGCTCCACGGACACAACCCAATGCAACTCCCTTCCTGCTTTGCTGTTAAAAGCAATTTCGAAGTCTGAAGTGTCCCGAAATACAGGATTTTCGAGCACAAGGGCATCAGGCAAAGATTCCACCGTAAGGTCCTCATCGACACCAATGAGGATAACCCACGGCTTGAGTTTTCTAGGCTTCACAAGGTCAAACACCTCCATGAGGTAAGGGAAAGTCAAGAGGTGGGCCAGAAGGCGATCAACGTCGCCGGGACTACAAAGGTCAGCAAAAACACCCCCTCCATGAATTCTTCTTAGTTGGACAACCCTCAGGTCGAAATCCTTGAGTTTGTCTCTAACCATCTTCCGGATAACAATGAAGTCAACATCAGATCGGGTTTTAAGAAGCAGGGTGTGCTTTTGATTCGGTCCTTGTTGTCTTAACATCAGGAGTGGGACACAGCCCCGGGAAGGTTAGGCTCTCGGCGTATGTCAATTTAACGGGTCCTCCCTCCTTATCAATCTCCTCGACCAGTTCAAGGTCTTCCGACCCAGAACAATTAAAGCTACCCGGTAGGCAGTGCCCACGAGGACAAACAAGCAACACGAGCACACTCAGAAGCAGTGACGTGGCTCGAGGAAAGGCCCAAGAAACGTGCACATTCAACTCAAATGAGTCTAAAATAGCAGGAATGCATCAGCGAAAGGTAAGGACACAGTATGACTCAATTTAAACAAATAAAGGCAAGACCAATCACATGAAATACCCATCACAGAAATCAATCCACATGCATGCCCGAGTGAACATCGGGATAGAGAACACTTCAAACATTCAATAATATACAGAAATATGAATTAATATACTAAATCAATAATATACTAATTTTAAAATAAGACAACTCACAGTATAAATCCGCCAAGTAAACAACAATTTAGTTCATCTATACGAACTCCATCATCAGTTAAAACTCGAAAGCAAGTTCGCTTTCAAGTAAACATAAGGAAACGGGAGCTCTCGAAAAGCGCACCGCATTGCTCAGAAACTGAGCTGGAAGTGGCATTATCTTGTTGAAAAGTATGACCAGGGTGTCACAAAAGGAACTGTAAAATAACCGGTAGCAGAATGTCGTCTAAGTACCGCTGTGCTGTAATTGTGCCTGAAATGACGACCAAAGGAGTCCGGCTATTAAAGAAGTTGGCACCCCAGACCATAACGCCCTGTTGTGGGCATGTGTGGCGTGCGATCGTAAACGCAGGATCCCCGCGCTACCATGGGCGTCTCCGGAACATCTGCGGTTGTCGTAGGGCACAGTTGGAAATGGGACTCGTCACTAAAGACTATAAGATCCCAGTCAGCGTCATTCGAAGTTGATCAAGCCCGGCACAACTCCTTCTTGGTGGGTCGATTTTCTTTTTGTTATAGAGTATACCATAGAGCGATCCATGGATTTGTTGATTGTCTTCTTTTCATTTGCATTATTTGTTTTCTTGCACATGCTCGCTTTCTCACTCTTCTAACTTATACCTCCAAGAAGCTCAGACGTCTCACACTTTGTATTCGCAATGCATGATTCAATAATTCATGTTCGCGATGTCCTTATATTATATCTCAATTTTTTTTATTCCTTAACACAAGGTCCGTTGCGCTGTATAGGTAAAATACGTTCATCATTTAGCATATAGAAAATGCTATTTTACAATTGATCTATTTCCCGCTTGTGGTTACATGTTAGATTTACTTCGTAACTTATTAATCAACGTTAATGTGGTTACAATATTGAAGTGTTCATGAAGTATTTCCTTTTTTCAATTAATTTTTTAATAAGAATACAGTATGCAACGTTAATAATAATTTCAGTATGTGATTACAATACATCGATTTATGACATAATTTTTGACTCCTGAAAACAAATTTGGTAAATATTTAAAAGTTAATGTTTAATGTGTGGAGAAAATTATACAAAAGTTTGTGTTACCTTAAGAACATGTGAATAGTAGAAAAAACAACGAGAAAGGTAACATTTAATTCATGACTGATCGTTTCCAAAAAAATGTTGGATTAAATACCGACTATCATTTTCATGTATAAAATATAGACAAATTTAGATCCTTATTATTTTTATTTTAGTTATTCAAATTAAAGTTTCCAGGCATATAGAACATAAAGTACAGTTGTTTACATATAGAACATAAAGTACAGTTGTTTACATATACAACATAAAGTACAGATTTCACACCAATTTTCGGTATAATTTTTTTTTCACATTTTCTACAAGAAATTTATTTAGTATTTTACCAGATTATCAAGTTTTAAAATTTTAATTTAAACAATTTTTAATTTACCAGCCCTATAGATTATTTAAAACCAGAATTATAATTATATTATCACATTATAAATCCACTAAACTTTTAACATAAAGCTTGTAATACAGTTGCACTTAATTTGAATCAACCAGTATTTTATGGTATTGAATTTTCAGAAAGCCTAATGTTTGAAAAGACTCTACATTCTCAACACTGCTTTTTGATCCTACTTTTTCCCTTGGGGATACTAAGTTTAATCTACTTAGTGATAATGTTACTCAAGTTTTGTGATATGCCATAGGAAAGTTCTTCAGGTACTGTGGAATTTGAATTTTCCATATATTCGTCTGAAATAGGCAACCACTTGTTTTGTTATTTTGAATGGACAATTCTTAAAAAGAGGAACTCAAGCAATGATCACATAAAAAATAGTAAATATAAACTGTTTTCGTTAAACTCTGGAAAAGTACCCATTTTTCATATTTTATTTTTTTTCAACTCGAAAGGTATCCCAATTCGTCAAACTTTCAAGTTTGCCACGCCAACCGCTACCGGTCTTGGATCTTTTTCCAAAAGATGATGTTTTGCCAAATATGGTCCTTGGGCCATAAAAACCGGCAACAACCGGGGTGGTTGTTGTCGGTGTTTATGAAGATCGGCATTGTCGGTAAGATGAAATAATTTTTCGAACTCTGAAATAGAAATCCTTTTTCACATAAATCACGAAAAGAATAAAAAATTTATTAGAATAGATTACTTGGATGTGGCCATTTCTTTAGTCACTGACCTTTATCTAACCTTCTCTCCGTCTTTCTTTTCACAAATACTTGCCATTGTTTACTCTGTGTTTGGCGCAGCTTGGCCAAAAATGGTCATTATTCGTAAATTCCAAAACCAACCGGCCGACCAACTTTAACCGTGATGATTCGCACGCATATATTCACTCTGCAATCTAGTCTCCACTGCATTAATTGCAACCAGTTTTGACTTTCCAGGCCAATTGAATCTTTCCTAAGATTCTTTCAACCAATAGATGTTCAGTCAATATGTTTCTTACGGAGAAAAATCAATACAACTCTAGAAAAATCTAGTCAGCCTTTTCATGAAAATAATAAAAAATATAGAATACTCGCTTATATGTGTATGTACCATTTTCCTAAGCTCTCTAAGAAGTTTACATATGTATATTCGTTCTTTTACTGCAGTATTTACTGCGCGCCTACTAACCAATTTTGATCTTGACCAATCGAATTTTCGTTGGGATTCTTTCACCTAATTTATGGATGTGGATATCAAGCCCTCATGCGTATTGTCCATGGAAGTAGGAAAGATAATCTCATCCTTTAATCTTAAACCTCATATTCAAATTGCTGTTCAGTTTAGATATTTGATGGTATTATTTCCAACAGACATTCAGCTAAACTGCCGTTCTACACTGACGAGTCAAACCATTATGACCATCCCCACATTTTTCAATGAACTTGTCTGGATTACGTGGAGGGCAAGTAATTAAATTTAATTTAACTGCTGCTGGAGAAGGTAAGTAATCATTTTTGCACTTACTTTTGGGAGTGATCGAAAAGGCTGTTGATATAAGCGAATTTGATAGAGGGCAGATTTGGTCTTCAGCAGACAGATTTGGCAGACAGTCTTCGGGCCAGGTAATGGTCCGGAACGAGTATCAACGAAACTGCCCGATTGGTAAGTTGTTAACGATCTGCCGTTGTTAGTGTTCATGCAAAGTGGATAAATGACGGTGACACCAGCAGTAGACTCCAAGGTGTTGGGTCGTCCACGAGTCATCAAATAAAAATTAGGTCGAAGACTGTCCCGCTTGGTAAAGCAAACTCTGCGCGAGGCAGTTGCTCAGCTGACAATCCAATACAATGCAGGTCCAAGCGCAAGTGTTTCGGAACACAAGTTCAGTGGACACTGTTGGATATGGGTCTGTGCATCAGACGTCCCACTCGTTTTCCTCTGTTGACCAAGCCTCATTGTCAACTACGCCTTCAGTGTGCCCGGGAACATCAAGATTGTACTATAGATGAGTAGTAGAGAGTTGTATAGTCAAATTAATCCCAATTTCTCATTCATCACCTCAATGGTCGTATCAGGGTACGCCGTCTGCCAGGCGAACAGTTACTCCCATCTTGTACAACAGGTCATACACAGGCTGGTGGTAGCGGTATTATGCTTTGGGGGACGTTCTCATGGGCGACTCCGGGACCCGTAGTTTTGGTAGAACAGACCATGAACGCTGCGAAATACCTGAACATCATTGCGGATCAATTGCACTCTTACATGGCCTCTGTCTTCCCAACTGGAAATGGAATCTTCCAGCGGGACAACGTCCCATGTCACAAGGCTCGGATTGTGTTGGAGTGGTTCGAGGAGCATACTGATAAATCCACTTAATATCCTGGCCACCTAACTCGCCGGATCTTAATCCGATTGAGCACATTTAGGGTGTCACGGAGTAGCAGCTCAGAGCTCAAACACAACCATGTCCGAGTATCTCGACTTTGCGTGACCGCTGCTTAGACATTTGGTACAACCTGTCTGCAGTCATGTACCAAGAACTTGCGGCAGCTATGCCCAGGCGAGTTGCAGCTGTTTTGCAGGCCAAAGGAGGCGCAACGCGTTATTGAGTAGGTGGTCATAATGTTTTGGTTTCATCAGTGTATGAACTGATGATTGAAGAACATAACGGATAACAAAATATTTTTAAATACCATAACTAAAAATCCGGTAATGATGTTTTGGCAGCAGCAATTCTCACCAAACTGGTATAATTACCTTTTTTTAAACTCTAGCATAACAAAACTGCGCATTCACTGCTGAAGTCTATAAAAGCTATCCTCTTTCGCTTTTCATCAATTAATCTGTTATCCTATCCCACAGATAAAACGATTGCCTGCGAAAGGGGGTAGTGCCTATTGATCTTTAGCAACAGCCCTTCTCTGAAAACAAGGAAGTCCAGAAAAAATCGATTCCCAAATCAATTTTGGATATGCTTCCCCTTTCCTATTGACTGCCAAACTCAGCTCTGGGAATTCTTCTCTTTCAGACCTAACGCTATGAGTCAATAATTACCGGATACGAGAACTCCGAAAGTAAGTGGCACCATTAAATCAACGTCGTTTGAGGATTACGATAAAGAATATTTCTCTCACCACGCCGTGTCGGGTACCCCACTTATCGACGGGCAGATATTCCGTTAGATATCCAACGTTTTTTGATCCGGGAAAAAATTTTCGAGAAATGACATGTCTTACATCTCAATAGAATTGGCATTTCATTGAGTGGTGGATTTTGAAGTTCTTTGGGGTTAGTTTCTGGTGACGAGATCCATTATGGGAGACAGAGAGCGCCTTGTTTTTTAAAGCTGATTACAATGTTTGATAAGGTGAGTTCGACATACTGTACTCGATGACTGCTGCTTTTAAGGAATGAGGGTATTGGTAATCATTAGGGTTTTTTTTTAAACCTACAAGTGACAGATTAGGATTTTGCTTCTTAACCCTCTCGATGAAGTATCTGACTCATAGAAACGAGGTATCTCGTCTCATTAGAAAATCTGACCAGATCTTGATGGACGAGTTATCTCATCTCATTAGAAAACCTGACCAAATCTTGATGGACGAGGTATTTCGTGTCATTAGAAAGCCTGACCAGATCTTGATGGACGAGGTATTTCGTGTCATTAGATAACCTGACCAGATCTTGATGGACGAAGTATCTGGTCTCATTAGAAAACTTAACTACATCTTGATGGACGAAATATCTAGTCTCATTAGAAAACCTAACCAGATCTTGATGGACGAAGTATTTCGTGTCATTAGAAAACCTGACCAAATCTTGATGAACGAGGTATTTCGTGTCATTAGAAAACCTGACCAGATCTTGATGACGAAGAATCTCGTCTCATTATGAAACCTGACCAGATCTGGCGACACACTTTGAAAAATCGGATGTTTGCGCCTGGCATTAAACTGCTCGACCAGTATTTAACGTGAATTATCTTGTACACTAGTTACTGTTATATTTTCGTATAGTAATGCGAATTATCGTTTGCACACTAGTTAATGTTATATTTTCGTATGATTTCGTTTGATAAGAATGACAGCACTATAAGAAAGATCGCACAGCTTCTGATATCCGCTTTCATTCCAAAAAATAATGTCTGATAAGGCTGTCGTGTAAATATTTCTATGCATGGAGTCAGATTAAATAAAGTGTATTTTTGTAGAGAATATGATTGAATAATTTTAATCAAGGAGAGTTTCGTAACAGTATTATACTCCCTTAATTTCCTTCAACATTGCGAGTTTTATTCATTATGCGCGCTGTGAGATAAAATAATACTACACTACTCGGAAATGTAATGACTTTTGGAGGGTTGAAGTAACTTCTAGTATATAATGGTAATTCTATTGTTTGTTTTTAATGCAATTTTTGGATTTAAAATTTCCTTATGAAATGAGAGATGTTGGTGATTCAATATATTTTATTTATGTAAGGGGAAGTTGGACACAACCGGGTTGGCAGATAAAACCGGGCCCCGGAAGTTTTGGTTAGATTATTGTTGCCATCTGTCGGATAACGTATGAAACTGTAAATTATGTGTTTGTCGATGCCTTAGAAAATTCGAGTAGAAAAGGTTCGATTATTACTTCACGAATTTTACTCTGTTGTTTCTTAGTGATTGAAGATTTATTTGAGGTAAGTACAAAATTTGAAAACGCCTATGTCAGCTATTATTTTAAATTATTAAACCACATTTTGCATCATGTTTGAAACATGCCAAGCCTTCTTTTCTGATTAATGGAGTTGTCGGATAAAACAGGGACCTTGGCAGTCGGGGTAGGAATTGGATCTTACAAAAAAAAAGAAAAACTTAAAGCAGAAAATGTTTAAGGCCCCAAAGCAAAAAATATCAAAGCACGGAAGAAACAGAAGTTCAGCTTTAAAACAGACTTATCGGAGTCAGATGAAAACTACGTAGAAAGTGACGAAGCCTGTATTTTTTTAATGAATTATACGGCCGGTCAAAATCTCTGGAAAGTTAGATACAGTGTCTCAACTGTGAAGGCATGCACATGAAGCTTGTAGTAATGCAGAGGAGCATGATCAAAATTTTATTTGTGATTTCTGTTCTTAAAATATTTTACAAATCTGATCAATTAACTCAATTTACAATGCATTCCAAACACATTAAATTCAAAATTACTTATGTTCCGTGATTCTTAAACCCACGTATGCGTAGGAAGGCCATTGTACTAATTTATCTTTCTTTCTGTCTATAATAAAAAATTAGTCTATCTTTTTCAGGTTTATTCGCTTTGGTAACAGTTTAAAAAAAATTCTTTCATAAAATTTGAGAGTACGGGCTAGAAATTTTGCAATGTTTTCAGAAGAACGGTCGCCGTTTCCATAACAACATTCGAATATGAAAAAAATTAAAAAGTTATTTTTCAACAAACAACACGGATCAGCTAAAAAACGTAAAACTATGATGATATTTCCTCTGAATTTTAACAATATGTAATGCTAAAATTTTTCCTTTTTTATGTTGAATTGAGATGTTTTGTTCTTGACGTTATTTTGTTCTTATATAAGCCGATAATTTTTGGAAAGTTTTGTAAAGCTAAAGTACTGGGGTCGGCTTATATACGGATCCGCTAATCTCGCAAAAAATGTAGGCAATTTTCCATTACTAGAGCGCATGCGACAAATATCGTAAAGGGAAGGAAATGGAACCATCTATTAACGTCGTACTACAGGTTCGAGATCAATCCAGCAGCGATCCAAATGGGATGGATTGGGAAGCAGTCCACTCCCCTTCATTGTTAAAAAGAATAGTTCGCGAAGCGAACTAAATATAATTGCGTAGCAATCATCGGGGGTTGACGAACAATAGTGAGCAGGAGGCGGAGCCCCCTAGTCTACTAAAAAAGAAAACGTTTCAGTATTTTTCGGGTTTATTCGCTTTGTGATTGGTAGATAGCGAGTCACGTGATAGCGAGACTTGTAGTTCAACGAGCTAATGAATTTGTTTGTTTGTTGTTTCTTATGCCTACACTAGCAGACCAGAGGAGTGCCAGGCCCGTCGAAGACGGCAAGAGGCAAGGGGGTGCGCCTTCCATGTTATTGAGCCCCACTGGGAAGAAGTCCGACTTTTCTCGACATACATGACACATCCGTTTTACAGGAAGATCCCTTTCATACATCCATTCACTCACACATATCGTAATATAGAACCCAATCAGAGGCCGATAACCCCCTGATCAGGTACCCCCAGAGGTATTGATTTGGTATGAGAACATGGGGGACTTTGTGACCACGACCTATTTAACGTGCCCTAGTCACCATTAGTGAACACGACGGTCTCTAGCCAGGTCGAAGCGGGGATCTCGCATTCATCAGAATTGCAGGCCGAGGACAGAACCCACAACCCTTCTGATGCGAGCCCGACGCTCTACTGACTGAGCTACCGCGGCTCAATGAATTTGTTGCACGCTCAGACGATATACACAGTTGTATATTTAATTAACTTATTTATTCACACACACACATAAATTTTGAGAGTTCGCGCTAAAAAGTTTGCAATGTTTTCAGAAAAACTGGCAAATTTGGTCGCCGTTTCCATAGCAACAGTCGAATATGAAATCTTAAAAAGTACTATTACAACACGGATCAGCTAAAACATTTAAAATTATGATAAGATTTCCTCTGAATTTTAACAGTTGTTATTTTTTTAACAATTTCCTTTTTTGTGTGAAAAAGAGATGCTTTGTTCTTGACATTTTTTTAAAACATTTGTTTTTATTTACCGTATATTTCTGTGTATAAGCCGATAATTTTTAGAACGTTTTCTAAAACTAAGGTACGGGTGTCGGTTTATATACGGATCTGCTAATCTCGCAAAAAATGCAATTTTCCGTTACTCGTACGCATTGCATAAGTATCGCAATGGGAAGGAAAACTTCAATTAACGTCGTACTAGAGGGCCGAGATCAATCCAGCAGCGATCCAAATGGGGATGGATTGTGAAGCAATCACCTCCCCCTCACTGTTGAAAAGTGTAGTTCGCGAAGCGAACTCTACATGATAGCGTAGCAATCATCGGGGATTGACGAGCGATAGCGAACAGGAGGCGGAGCCCCCTAGTTATTGTAAATCAATATTTCAGCTGAAAAAAAACAACGTTTTTTTATTATTTCTATATATACTCGGTTTTATCCGACCTGGTCGGATAAAACCGGGTACTTGCATACTTCCAAAAAATTACTTATTTGCCCACCAAAATATAGTTCTCTCACATTGAAAAATATTTATTTTGCAACTAAAGAACTAATTTATAATTTAAATAGAACTTTTTTTTTCACGTTGATGCCTAGGAAAAAAAAACACATTTGGGGACCCGGTTTTGTCTAACTTTCCCCTAAGCATACAAAGTAAACTGCGATAAAATATGTTAATATAAAACTATCCCATTTTCTTTTTAGCTACTATGAAGCATCATGAAAATTCATGTTTATAATTATATCTTTACGATAAAAACATAAAGTGCTCAACGATAACTTTCTAAAAAATTTGTTAAACATCTGTAAAAGGCTTTCAGAAATATTCGTTTAAAGCTGAACTAAAACTTCACAAAAGTATTAATATTTCGAGGTATAATTCCGTCACTATCAATATAAATTTGTTTCAAAGCTAAATCCGTTGTTGATGTAGAAATAGATTCAAAATTGCAATCCAAATGATTGAAAAACACATGTACTACATGCTTTATTGAAGTTGATAATTGTATACGTGAAAATATTGAAACATAATTTTGAGCGATAAATGTTTCCATTTATTAATTCGACATTGAACGTTGGAAACGATCTTTTATTGGACTTCCTGACTATTCGAGAACAAACGTTGCCTCTTTCGGGATGACACTGCTAGCATTTCTGTGCACCCTCTTCTGTCTTTACATGGGCATCGTGACTGTGGATAACAACTATTTACTTCATTGCCTTGACAGGCAAATTTGCTTTTCACCGTTATTAGAAGGCAAGAGTTCTGTAATCGTGATATTTTTTCTTTGCATTTTATGCTCAATTGTATATTATGTGTTTTGTTGCTATTATTTATCCCTGTCTTTTAACCATGCTTGAATTTTTCGGGTCCAAGGATGTAGTGACCTATATGATCCACCTGCATTTAACATAAAAAGAAATATGTTGAGTAAAACATTATTGCTGTGCTTTTATTTATCGGAACTATCTACCTATTTATTTCACATTTAAAGTAGTTGCATAAATACTTCTAACCTAAAGTAGTTTGGCTTGTAACTTTTTCATTTTGTAACGAGCATTCATTACTGTCATTCAATTTTTTAGGAATACACTTCGTAAAGATGGAAAAATGAAACGTTTAGGTGATTTTCTTAATGATTACTTTTGTTTTATATTCCATAAGAAGGATTTTCAATTTAAACAAATCAGAGGGAAAACGGAGGTTTTAGTTTCTGTTGCCCAAATGTTCTCACATGAAACATATCGGGGTCAATTAAAAGTGCAATATATCATCATTTTACTGACTTCTGGTGAAACGGAAACGGAGGTTTAAGTTCCTGTTACCCAAATGTTCTCACATGAAACATATCTGGGTCAATTAAAACATCAATTTGTCGCCATTTTACTGACTTCTGTTGTTTTAATTTACATTTTAGAGAGTTTAATCTGGCGTTGACGAAACAACTATTTTTTTTTTATTTGGAAAACCTTATTTAAAAATTTTATTCGCAACGTGATAAAATCATATTTGAAAATAAATCAATTTACGACACGTTCAGAATACGCACAGCGTACAGGAAGCAGGTCAAGCCACAAAAACACCATCTGCATTTATCTCGATAGAAAAGCCTCTCGTAAGGTGTATGAAGGTAAAAAAGAAAGTCACTAAATTTTACACTAACATTCATCCGTACTTTCTAATTCCTCTCATTCTATATATTGTGAAAAATTAATGATCATTACTACTTTACCATCGTTACTACAATTTGAGTGTTTATATTACAACTACCTAGCTATTTTAAATACATGTTCATTAAAGGTAAGTAGGGTAATAGAGTAACACAACGGACTATTGTCGACTGTCTGAGTTCATTCCCGAAGTGAAAGATCAAGGGTTACGTCTCATAATGCGTTCATTAAAAGACAAAAATAATTCATATCTAGGAACAGCTATATTTCAAACATATTTAATTTGTAATTTATCTAATACAGAAATTTATCGTCAGAATGGTACAACTCGTAACAGTAGACAGTGGGAGAACGTTCACAGATTCGATTATTAGTCAACGTGCGTCAATAATATAATTATGGAAGAGTTTAATTCCTCAACTGACACTCCTACGCATTGGGAACTTGATCATTGATTTTCAGAAATGGATGACAATGAGTGAATATTGCCCACAAATATCTGGGCTAATATTCAACCCTAATTCAGCTTCCCTACTACCTTGATACGTGGAAATGACAACTGATACTACAATTAGTCGTGGTTATAAGTTATTCAATTTTCAATGTAAGATTACACCAGGTTTCAAGCTTTATGTGGAGAAGTATTGTTTCTAATATCTAATTCCTAGTCTAGTTTCTCTCATTTGACCAAACGCTTACAATAATGTGTAATTTTTACTAAGCTTAAGCAAAGTTTTGGCTTGATTTAGTTCCAGTTCAATTATTTTAAATTCAATTTATTTGATACTAAAAATGTCAGTTTATATGAAACAAGAAACCAAGTTAAAATATATATACTGTTAATTTTGCGTCATAATTATGTTTCTCGGTAGAAAAAAAATGTCTAAATATGCTGATTTTGATATTTGTCCGCCGACCACTTAATCCTCTAAAACACATAGATTTATTAATGTAATAAAAACTAATAAATCAGCTGTTACTCAAAACTTGCAAACGTATATATTGACCCTTTCTCTAACAAATACAGAATTGGGAAGTTAAACTAGCATGTTTGAATTTAAAATATTACCAAACATGTAATTAGTCCTTCAAGGTAGCTAACATAATATGTTATCTACCTTGAAGGGCGAATTTTATATACTTTTACATATTATGTAAAATTATATTACATTCTTAGCTCTATGATTTTATCCTTAGAAATGTTGCTATTATTAAATAGCTATTCATTAGTTGAAGGATGTAAACTTGTTAAAGAATTGATTTTTGCGACTTCAAATAGAAATATTAAGTAGGATCGATTAGCTTGTGCAACAACAGGGTGTAATCACAAACTATTTATTCTCCGTATTATATGCAATATTAATAAACACAGTTCTCCTTATTCTATAGTTTCACTTCTAATACTATGAGTATTTCACCAGTCATCTCCCAAAAGCTGGATTGAATTTACTGTTACATATATATGTTCAGGTTTGGTGACATGCTTTATTTACCGAAGTAATACATTCAATGTCATATATCTGCCCACAGAACATGTCGTATTGTCCCAAGTGTGTTTACAGTTCTGTTCTTCAAATGTAATGGACAAAAAATATTTACACTTTGAATAAATATTGAGTATGCAGTGTTGTCGACAATGTCAAAACATTTATACGGGTTGAAGTCTTCCGTTTTGATATTTTCCTAGCTCTATAATACTTGCAAGCAGACATTTTTGTTACAATCTGCCCTTAAGGGTTAAGTGTCAGTTGATGGAAAACATCAGTAGCTTTCTCGTCCATAAATAACATAAATTCAGTGACGTTTATTCGCGGCCTAGACAGATTAAGGGATGTCTGAATTTGAAACAGAAATGACAGTCAAATTTCTTTCCTGAAAATGTGAACTTATTATATCAGAAAGAGAAACTTGCAGCATAAAATAATGCATATTGGATATTGCCTGTTCTTTCATTGCTTATTATTTCATAGCGTGGGGACAGATTTCCTGCTTCTTCACCACTCCTTAATAACTAATAAAAAAATGGAAGTCAGTTTTGTAATTGAAGGTCATACGACTTTGTAAAAGATATTACAAGAATTGGGTAGTATTCTTCGTTTTTAGTTTTCAAAAATATTATCATGCTTTTTAAACTAAACGAAAATTTCAAAATATAATACGATAGGTAGTAATTATTCGATTTAAAATAATGTTAATTACAATTATTTGAGAACAAATTTTTATTCGTAACTAATTTCAAAACAACGTAGGAAAAGTTATATTATTGATGTAATATACTTTTATTTCACTACTTTATATGTGACTAAAATACATTTGTAATATTTTTAGTAATTATTGCAAGCATTATATAAAATGATTCACTAGGAAAGATTTCAGCTGTCAATATTTTAACTTTTGAGGTAACACATTATATATTGGTAAAGACGCATAATATCGAACACCTGATTTTGAAAGATCACAAGAAATAAAAGAATAGTTTTTAATACATAAAACGTCAAATCGTGTCAAAACTAACAAAAATTCATGAATGGAATATAGTGTATCAAGCTTAAAAAGTTTTTAAACTGTGCTAAAAATGTAAAATATAAACACAATTGTTGATTTAATAAAACGATACTTAACTTGGGACAAAGAATTTGTCACAAACACAAAGAATAATTAATTTTTGTTAAAATGTCTATTTAACGAATGTTTAAGTATAAAGTTATAAATTCTTTTCATATTTATATATTTATTTTTAGTTGCATTTAATTTATTTTGCACATTAGAAAAGGTTGAAAATATTTTCCATTAGCCATTTCTACAATAAACTTTTCTCTCTCAAAGCAAATTTTTATTCATATCTATGAATCAGTTTTGCATCTAAAATTTCAGGAGAGATAACTTTTCTATCTAATGGTGTGTTCATCAATTTTTATTCTTAAATTTCCCTACTTAATCTTAGCCAGCACCACGGCAATCATACTTTTAAAAAGTGCAGTTTATCTCATTTTATATCGCAAAGGCAACTTTAACTTTCATGTGTGCAAATAATAGTAACATTAAAATAAATAACATGTTATGCTTCAGAAATATTATAATGGATTGATTAATTTTGTGTAACATATTATGCTACAGAAATATAAAAAAGAATTGAGTAGTTTGTACTACCCCCCCCCCCCAACATGGTGTAATCTCAAACTCTTTATTCTAAGTAAAATATGCAATATTAATAAACACACATTTCTACAGGTCTTCTTATTCCATAGTGCTTACACTTATATTATGAAAATTTAACTAGTCATCTCCCAAAACCTGGATTGAATTTACAGTGACATATCACACTATCCTACAATAATGGATCGGACACCAGCTTATTTGCATAAAATCCGACTTCTTGTTTGGGGGAGCTTTTCGTAGTATGACCAGGGACTTTTGCATGTTCCTGGTAAATTGAACTCCTACGCTTACATAAACATTTTGGACAATCAGGATCTTCTTACGCTCTGGTAATTTGATAGAATGAATGAATGTTGCTTCCAAGACGATATCGCTTCATTGCATGTTGCAGCCTATGTCAAGCTTCCTATTCCAAAGGAATGAAAAGAAGTGCATAGTTTACAATGAACTTCCCAGGGGGTAAGAGTTAAGAGAAATACTATTGGACCATGGGATCTATCAAGAAAGCTCATTGGTAGTTGGTGGTTTAACGAAGAAGTAATTTGATCTCACACAGGACGATTGGAAAGGGAAAGAGAGTCTGTGGGATGGCTTGAAGAAGATGGGAAAAGAGTAATGGAGATGGCTTGAGTTCAAAGGTGAAAGGAGATGGCAAGATATATTGACCTCTTTGACAAGAAGACAGAGATTGGGAGAAAAGTGGAACGTTAAGAGATTGCTCTCTGGTGAGAATTGTACTTAGAGGTTAGTTTTCGGTATCGTTTTATATATGTATACTAGAGATATTAACTACCCTACAATAATGGACCGGACGCCAGCGGATTTACATAAAACTTGCATACTTGTTTGTGAGTGTTTTTCGTGGTGTGGCCTGGGACCTTTGCATGTTGTTCCATCGTAAATTGAACCTCGAACGCATAGATGAAGATTTTAGACAGTCAGATTCTTCCTACGCTCTGGCAATTTTATGGAATGGACGAATGTTACTTCCAGGACGACAAAGCTCCATGTCATGTTGCAGCCTCTGTCAAGCAGTGGTATCAAGGTATGGATGTAAAACGTCTTTCTTGACCTACTCAAAGTCCCGTCTTAAACCCCATATAACATTTGTGGGACGAGTTAAAGCGACACTTACGGACTAGGGAACCACGTCCGAAATCTACAGCTGAGCTGGCGATATTCTTGCAGCAGAAATGGACACAAATACCCATAGCTGTGAATGAAAGCCTTGCTGAAAGTATGCCCAGAAGGGATTCTAGTGTAATTGCAGCACGAGGGGGACCATCCCTCTACTAAAGCATATATTATTTCCCCTATAGCATCACATCTTTCTGTCCGGTCCAATATTGTAGGGTAGTGTACATGTAAAGGTTTAGAGACGCACATTTTACTTATCGAAGTTATATCTTCAATGTCATATATCTATCCACAGAACATTTCGTATCTTCCCTAGTGTGTTTACAGTTCTGTTCTTCAACTGTAATGTACACAAAATATTTACAATTTGAGTAATCTGTACCAGAAGTATATATATAATTATTAACCCGGCAGGACGCGCGCCTCCTGAGGGAACGTTAGGACGCGCGGGGGTCATAGAATGACCCCAAACTGAAATGCATTCCTACGCTGTTAAAAACATATTTTTTTTTGTCGGAACCTTAATGCTTTTGACTTTAAGGCATAAATAATGTTTTGCTTAAAAAAACAAGTTTTCTCCATTACTTTTTTAGATGAGAAATAATAGATAAAATTTTATCACATTTTCTTCTTACGCAATTGTTACACTCTATATCACGTCCATGCAAATACGAATTTTAATGCTATTTAATTAAAAATAATAGATGTAAATACATAACAATTTTCAGTTATACTTTGTTTTTATGGAAACAATTACATACGGAAATTAAGCGTTTCTTGCAAACAAAATTTGTACACAAATTGCAGGTTCCAGTAGATTTTATATCCTTATTTCTTCCCTTTGAGACTAATGATTTAAAACTAATGTTGCGTCTTGCTGGAATCCGAAGAGAGACAAATGAGTTTCTCTTCCTTTATATATTTTACTTTCAGCAGGGATTTGACTCTTATCTTCCCGCATTGTTCCGACGCGTGTAATTTTTTCTGAAATTAGATCTTTCGCAAGGTCATAATTGGTGTACCAATTGTCAACGGTGAGGTTTCGACCCGATTTGTACAAAGGTTTCATAAACCTTTTCACTATATCGCCTGCTGAGTTCGACACTTTATAGTGTCCCTCTGGTTTGACATCCAACGTACACTTCCATATTACTTGCGTAAAACGTCCGTGCATCCACTACAGCAAATATTTTGCTGCCGTATTATGCGGGTTTCTTTGGCATAGATTGGCGTAAATCACAACGACCGCAAAAAGGTTCTAATGTTTCGTCAATAGTAACATATTCACCCAGTTTATAAGTTTTTTGACAGTTTTTACAAAAAACTAACTAAAGTCCCTTATAGCAGCAAGTTTGTCAAATAACTGCCTCTGAGTCCTGTCATTTATGTTGTCAAATCGTATGCAACGGAAAAGAAACAAAAAACGTTTATTAGACATTGTAATGCTGAAAATGTTGACAAACTGTCCGTATCAGCCACGCGAAGTAACTGATCTGTAGAGCAAACGTAAACACGCGCGGGGTCATTCCATGACCCCAGTAACTGACCAAACTTGAATTGGGGGACAAAAAATACCTGAAATACCTATTAACTACTCACAAAAGGCAGATGAGGGTGACAAACTCAGCTACTGATAAGAATGGAATGAACACGTGGCTAGTTTTCTAGGAATCGGGGTTGAGCAAGGGCTTGGGGTCATAAAATGACCACCGCGCGTCCTGCCGGGTTAAACAATGTGTAGTACATATATAAAACACCTTGTTAGTCTTGAAAATGTCAATAGATATAGTGTTACAGTCACGCTCAATTCTTCGAGTTTTGAACGAAAAATTGATTAGTTAATTTTTATTCCTTCAAAATCACATTTCCGGCAGAGACTATATTCTACAATATTAAAATTCTATTATTTTAAACATAATATGGAAAATGCATGATATACAGAACATACTTATTCTATACTGTGTGTACATGTGCTTCGATGGAAAAGCTACACTTCTTTTTAGAAAAAATAAATTTAACTCAACATTCCTAAACCAGAGTATTTCATGAAAATCAAGTAAGCATCTTTGAACTTTTTTCCTTAATCCTCCTGGTGTTTTAATTTCGCTTTGAAACTGCCCTGTATTGGCCAGCCTACTCTACAAACCTGTTACAAACTATCAACAACTCTGGACAAGGGACAGTTTGTTTTTCCTTCTACGATCATCATTTCCCTTGGTGGAACAGGTCAGTTCAATCCTAACGATATATCTCATTCTTAGCAAAAACTATCATATCTTGGTCGTGATATATCGTCGAAATAATTTGGAGGATTAAATAAATGAAGATTTAAATGCTCCTCTAAATTATTACCAGTCAATCGAAAGCAAAAATGCTTCTATTCAGAACGGATACCGGCTGACTCTCAAAAGAGAATACGGGAGTGCTTTCTACCAACATGGAAGTTCTTAAGCAAATTTTGATAGATTTTGCGAATTAATTGCAGATATATTGCGGTGTTGAACATTACTTGAATTTACCCTACAACTTTACTTCATTTTTAAACCGATTTAGGTATCGCATGTTCCGCAGTACCAAAAAACCCCGATTTTTTTTAAACTTTGAATTTGATATTTTAAACTATATCCTTACAGCTTGGACTTAGAATCCTCGTTAGAGTAGATAGTGCAAGGGAATATATATATATAAGTTTTCATAAATGTCTTTAGGATGGCTTAATCAACGATGTCTATGCTTTGATTGTAACTACAATCCTAATACATTATGTTTACCTAGTAAACCCAAACATTATGCTTGCAGTGTTCACATACATTATGATTACATAGTGTGTAAATGAGGAAAAAAGTATTTTTCGTTACTTTGAAATAAGTAATAAAAGTATAAAACACAAAATGAATTCAATTTCCATCCATAACAAAATATTATCATATACCTACCAATACCAAACTCAACAAAGAAACTGCAATACCTTTAAGATTTGTAATTTAATGACAAATAATCTTGCTACCTAGAGATTAAATAGTAAAATTGTTTCTCATGAATTCCATCCTACTTCAGATCTGTTAATTTAACAAACATTTATGCGAACTTTTTTCGTTTCTACAAGATGGGTTTTCAGTGAAACAAAGAGATTTTACTTCCTCTACCCAAATATTCTTACATTATTATTATCGTGGTATGTTAAAACATAGCTCATAACCCATGGCGTTTAATCTAATAGTGTTTAACCAACCAACTGTTTCAATATGTAACCAACAACATATATCAATAAGGAATTGATTCTTTGGAAATTATTTTGACCGAAATGATGAAATCTTATTCGAAACACTATCCAATTCACGCTTTTTATTGTACGGTTGTTACATTCAATATTTAGTTTGTTGCTCTGCACAATGGTAATTCAAAATTTTATTTGATGAAATTAAATTTGTATTGTGTTTTTTAAAACCAAATGACGCCTTTTATTCTACAAGTTTTACATTTTTATTTAGCTTTTAGGTCTGAACAATGGCAATTCAAACTTTTATTGACTAAAATTAAATATGTATACATTTTTATTATAATTAATGATTAAATTGTAATATCATAAACAAATTAGGTACTTATGAGAACAAAATTTAACCAAACTGTTTTTAAAGCCAAGTATTTCCTTCAATATTTAGCTTGTAGTATTTATTGCTTTAAGAACTTCATTTTAATCTTGAACAAGTTCACTAAAATGTTTTGAACAAAACAAAAAGGGTTTTTTTCCTCGAAACTGTCAGATAATGTTCTGTAGAAGTATGTTGATGGTGCTTTTCATGATACAAAAATAGATCAGAGTTGTTCTCTCTTGTTCTAAGTTTCGTTTGCAGTTTGGAACATATGTGATCTTTCATTGTTTAATGGTGTGTTGAATTTGTTCTTAAATTGTTTTGAAATCAATCTTCTCATTCTATGACTTCTTTTTTTGCTTCAATACTTGAGTTTCCAATTATAGAAAGCTTACTTTATAGTTTTTCAAGATCGTGGTCTACTATTCTTTATTTAAATTATTAGTGATATACGCGCGCGCGTTATGAAATAAGTTTAATCTAAATCTCTTGATACTTTTAACTTATATAGTTTTTTATAACATCTTCATAATTTCTGACAAATTAACAAGAGAAGTTATGCACAAAAAGTTTTAAGGAGGCCTTTATTCAAAAATAATTTTAATATGTTTCGAAGGCTAGTGGAATGTTTGAAAAATGCATATAAATATTTTACTTTTGAGCTTATCTTTCAGTATAGTAGATTCCAAAACTTTTGATGCCTTTAAATATAACATATTAACTTGTGTCTAGGAAACTAACAGTTTTATTAAATAAATTGTTTATTTTTTCTTAAAATTATTATTTAAAAAGCAATGTAAGTAGTAACATAAGATGTAGTAACATAAGATTTATAAGAGCATAAGAAAGATGATTTAGTTATTGAAGGATTGAGTATCCAACAATCTTACGTAGTATGATCAGTTTTCAATGATGTTTCATTAGTTATTTTAATAAAATTTTAAGTAATTATTGCAATCTTTAAACGGAAATTGTAGGGGATTAGCAAATTTAAATACATGAATCGAGTTGAGATTTAAGTATTGAGAAAGCTCATATAAAATTACTTTATGCTTTATAAACTATATAATAAATTATATAGTTTATAATTAAACTATATATATAATTATGATTTAATGTTTAATGTTTTGATGTTTAATTTATTATACTTAATGTTTTGAATAGATCGGGTTGCAAAGAAATATTAAACTTCCTTCGTGAAACAGCTATTATTTTTTACAATATTTTCCAACAAATATTTCAATTTATTTTATGCATATAGAAAATGGACATTTTCATACATAAAAAATTAACTTTGATTCTTATACTAGTATTATGTGAAAAAATAGCCATCGTACTGAAGCCTTATTATAATTGAGATGTCCATTGCGATCCTTTGTATAACGTCTTCAGTTTCATTTAATTATATTGATTTATATTGCGCCTTACATTAGCACAAACATTTCAACAGAATAATGTAAATTAAAGCAGAAATTTTCTAATAACGTATAGAAAGCGTATAAATATGTTGTCTTATCTATATTAAAATTCTACCTCAAAATCTCATTCAAATATTGCATACTTTTAAATTATGCGTATAAAATTCAGTTAAGCAATCCACCGTCTTAAACATCAAGTAAACGATAGAATTTGAATTTTGATTTATTAATCTTTTGTTAGATGAACAAGATAAATGTACGTAAATAACCCTTCATAACATTATACAGTTTTATGAACTATAAAAATTCCTCTCTTAATAGAAAACATTTATCAGTGGATAGCAACCCATTTAACTAACAAAAATAATCGTATAGTAAATGAAGTGCACAATAAACTCGGATAAATAATACGTTAAATTAATACAACGGAGACCAGTCTTTATTTGTTGCTGATATATTTTTCACTCTATGCTGTTGTACAAGCAATCCTTCTTAATAATAAATCGTTCTTACAGTTCGGATTCAATATGATTAATTTCAAAGCTAAAAACTTTTTGGCATTTTAGTTGTTTTATATGAATCAAACGTTATTGATTTTAATCAAAAATGTAAAATTTTACGTCGAGAATTGGAGGGCTGCGGGTTATAAAATGATAGCCACAGAAATAAGGTACATTTTTTTTTAATATTCAAAAGAATTTTCAAATTTTTGAATATATACGTATTTTTTTTACTATGTATACCGGTTAATAATGCGGATTTTCTTTTATCAGAGAAACGACTTTAATTTCAAGAGAAATATCGAAAATGCTTTATTCAAAGTCATCAATAGCTATAAATTTCCCCCATCTTTCATATAATTTGTGGATGCTGTAACAATGGAACTTTTCCTGTTTTGAGGCAAACCGTCCAGACCTACTTTTCCATTTCTTCGTACGTTTTGAAGTGCTGCTAGGAAGTGCTTGTACCATCGATCGGAAAAAGTAGTAATCTGAAGAAGCAATGCCTGATGAATACGGAGCGTGTGTTAATACGTACCACATAAGCTCTTTTAACGTGTTTTTAACCTCTTAGTATGTGATTGTGAGTTATAATGAAGCAAAATTATTTTACCTTGTCTTCTGGCCTATTATGGTCATTTTACGACGAAAGCGTAGTTCAAATTAATTAATTGTTGTCGGTAGGGATCAGTACTAACGGTTTCACCTGGTTGTCGGTCTTCAAACTTTTCGGTTGACTTGTCTTTTGCATTGCAGTTGCCACTTTTAAAGCGTATAAGCCAGAGTTCACAAGAATCTTGAGATATTATGTTCACCATAAGTTTCTCGAATATAAGATAACTTTCAGCAGCACATTTTTCAAAATAAAGTAATGAATTAAAACTCCCTGCACATGCTCTTTTTTTGGTACGAAATTCAACATTTTTAAGCGCATAAATATCTATGATCTTATTATCTTCAGAAAATTTGGCGTATGAGGTTATGAAGCTTGTTGTCAATACAACAATGTAGCATGCATGTCAAATCGCATATATATCAACATATGTGCAACTTCATCTATTAAAAAATCCGCATTATTAACCACTACACCTAGTAAAACAACATTATCTTGTATGCATTGGACAAGTCATTCTTTAAAACTTGAAAATTGCTCTCCCAAAAAATTTCAAAAATGATATCTTAGTAATTGGCCTGGACGCCCTTCATTTAGCTAAAATTAGTAAATAGTTTTTATTATAACACCCCAAACCCTACCTTTGTATTATTAAAAACTTATTTCACTTTTAAAATTTTAATCAGAAATATGCAGTTATAATGTATCAAACAGTTGGTAGAATTCATACGCTAGTGCTGTAAATTATTTACATTCATTTATTTTAAACTTTGCTTTATCTGTTACAATATTCAAAATTAATCTCCCCACTTATTTTTCCAAAATACATAATTAGATATTTCGGAGAAATTTTTATAAATGCAAATATTTTTAAATGCAACTTAAAATATGTAAGATTACAAATTCTCCATATTTAACGTTATACTTGTCTTTCACATCTTTCTATTCATTCATCTATTTATCCATCTATCTAACTACTCACCATTCATCCATCTATTTATCTATGAAATTATCCATTCATTCATCTATTTATCCATCTATCTAACTACTCACCATCCATCCATCTATTTATCTATGGAATTGTCTATTCATTCACCCAACTATCTTTTCATCCATTTATCTATCTATCTAGTATCCTTTAAACTCTTTATTCATTCAATGAATTCATTTCAATGGATCCATCCATTGATATATCCATTCGTCCAACTACCTATTCTTCCATTCCTCCATCTATCTATCTCTATTTATTATCCATAAAATTATTTATTCATCCATTAAACAATTTTTTCTTACACTAATTTACCCATTCCTCATCCATTATTTATTTATTCTCTCTCTCATCCATAGACCTACTCATTCATACATAAATCTATTCATATTCATCTATCTGTCTACTCATCTATCCATTTCCTATGCATCCATTCATTTACTTATCTATTAAAATGCAATACATGAAAATTGACATGATAAAATATTTACTATGTACTACAATAAAAATAAATGGTTTTTACTCAAACTATACACTTACCTAACAAATTAATATTAAAATTAATAAAATGCAAGCCCACATTTAACTTAAGCTAAACCTACATATGTAATGTGTGAGTATAGAAATTTTCAACTCATACCACATTGAAAATAGCAATCCCACTTACCGATCAGAAAATGAGTGGTTTCTCTTTTTGTAAAAATAATTGAATAATTCAACGCCTGCATCCGACCCAAAATTCAGAATTCGCACAAACTTCTCAGATCCTACTTCAAGAAATATTCGCAAACAGTAATTCTAACAGAATTAAAAGCAGGGCACTCCTCCGCAAAGTGATGGAATTGCATCTCCAGTGCATGGTAATGTGTCTGCCAAACTTTCCAAATACATCTCTGCTTCACGCATTCTGAACTCATAAGGGAGTCGTTCCGGGTAAATGTTGAGAAGTTTTAAGTGAAATTAGATGTGCAAGTTTTTCCTCTCAGTCTCTTTATAGCTTTAGGTCAGCATGGACACAATACTTTTATGTGTTTTGACTGATTCTGGTCCGGCCTTGAGTTTGCCTACTTTCGGTGGATGAAATGTTAGATGCATCCACGAGAATTTATTAATGCTTTGAGAGAGTCGAAAAATGTCGCGTTACGACTAAAAGACGCTATATGGAAGATAGAAATTGCTTTCCATATTTCTCAAAAAATGTTGGAAATACTAATGGAATATTCTGAAATATTTCTCATACCCATCAAACATTAGAACATAAAAGTTTAATAATACGTTCTTCATAGATTATAAGTATTTTTATATTACCTATATATTTGAGACATGTCTTATGTTCATTTACTAAAACTGTTACATCCGTGTGTGTGTGAAATATAATATTTTTTTAAATAAAGATGCAGATATATATTCATGAAATAAATGTATCTGATGAATGACGGATAGCTTTAAAAGTGACAAGGAATGTTTAAAAATGATAATAAACTATTTTTGTTAAATATATGCCTTTGGAAAGAACCCTTTCAAGAGCACTGTCATCTTGATGTATCAATTTTTACGTGTAAAACTGTTTTCTTACCTACTAGTAAACCAACTCTGAGCACCTGCGTTGAAGGGACTTTTGCTTGAATCTATTGTTGGCTGGCTGTTAAGCACATTTCATATGTATTATATGTTAGTTTTTCATTTAGTTAGATAAGCAATGTATATTAGTCAATTATGATTCATTTTTCTGAAACTCGATGAAATTACAATGATTGCTGTGAATAATTTTTAAACTATGAAACAATTTTTCACAGATTGAAGACAAAGTACTGTGATTAAAATGACTAAAACCATTTCGATTCGTAGTTATAAACATTATGGAAATGACAAAGCACGCACGAAGTACAAATAGAGGGAATCTTTTTAATCTACGCACATAGACAGTTGATTATAATATTCTACTACAAACCATTTGTGATAGAACCTATAGAATCTGTGTTCTTACTTCGCATCTCATATATTGCCTAGTGATATAAAATAGATCTAAAAGAGATTACCTCATTTAGAGTATGTTTAATCGCGTGTGATTCAGATTTTTATCTCATGAATGACAAAACGTCACAATTTAGTCATGTATAGAATTAGTACGTCCCGAAATATTCATCAAATCATAAATATTTTACTTGTTCAAAGAAAATAAACTGCTTTTTACTTCTAAAAATGCATCGATAGAGTGATTTTGCTTAAAATTCTGTTATATATTTAATTTTACTTCTATATTACGACTTTTTAAATTTATCAGTGTCCTTCTTGCACCAGATTGCTGAAAATGCTTCATTGCCACACGCCAATATAAAAAAAATTCCGATTTATGTAGCATGCAGGTAGAGAGAGGGGAGGGGTTTTGTATTGTTCTTCAAGTTTTGAGGTGGAAGGTCCAAAATGTAACAAACTGCCCCAACCACCATATAGAATAGTAGAAGATAGTAGAGGGAGAGCGATGCTGTTCATAAGTAAAGAGGGACTAGTATTTTTACTGATGAACTTTCTAAATTTTAATGCTAATATTTTTCCAAAGAATAATATAAGTACTTAGAATATAATAATGCTATTAATGATACGTTTTTAAAATTGTAATGGTGTATTTTATACATTCAATTATCGAACAAGTAATTTAATGTAGACATTCTCAACATAAACCTGATAAATAAATCATTGGAATAGTTAACTAATAATTCTTAATCAAAATTAAGAGTTTTCTATCACCTCTGTTTATATATATATAATAACAACATAAAATATACAAAATAACATAACACACTTTGGATTTGTTGCATCGGAGGTATGATGTTAGCATATAAGTTAGACTGTGTAATTGATGGCATTTGGTGGCAATTTTTAGGCTTGTTGTTGATGATATCCCAGCTGCGGCTTCGGGTTTCATTTCGTTCTGTTCCTGCTCTGATTTGGTATTTTGTTCTGTTTTTGTTTTACTTGATTTTTGGTGGTGTTTGGGGGGAGTGTATGAGCAATTTTTTCAGCCTAATGCTGCTCATATGTAGAAAACACCATTTTATGTTGTTTGGGTCAGGCTCCTCCCTGATGACGCCCTGATCCACCAACATTTCTTCATTTTTTATTATTTTTTAAGACTTTTGTTACATTTTTTTTTAAATTCTTGTGTTCTTGAAATTATATATATATATATTATATTATATATATATATATATATATATAATATATATATATATATATATATATATATATATATATATAATATATATATATATATATATATATATATATATATATATATATATATATATATATATATATATATATATATATATATATATATATATATATATATATATATATATATATATATATATATATATATATATATATATATATATATATATATATATATATATATATATATATATATATATATATATATATATATATATATATATATATATATATATATATATATATATATTCGTATCAACCTGACGGTACGTGATCACTGGCTACATTTAAAACTTTTTTTTTATCACTATCTATCAATTTTTGTTGATTAGCTATCTGTAAACCTTTTCCCACCACTTTCAGCAACTTGCCTTTCTTTCGTATTGTGTTGTTTTTTTGAGAAATACTGGTAAATATTATTGGAATACTTTATTTTTGATCAACACTGGTGAAACGAATAGATACGTTAGGCAATCGTTTCATACAGAATGTTATTTCTATGACGATTTCGAGTGTAATGATTTTTGATACTTCAATTTTTTGATACTTTCGTTTCGCTCGTAACATCACACAATCAATCAAAAAAAAGATAGAAACTCCGCCCACTCGTGACGTCATACAACCAATAAGAGCTTTAATAGCCACGAAAACACAGGAGAACCTAGCATTTTACATACTATTATATATATATTCTTTAAAAGGTGGACGCTGTCATTTTTATTTATTTGTTGCAGCCACGCTACAAAATGTTTACAATCGATATAAAAATAGATGCTTCTTAATCCATATGTTCAATTCAGAAAATTTAGAATCTGCACAGAGTGATATCTAAACTTCTTGTGCGAACCAAAAGAAAGTTGAAGGCGAACTCGACCTCCTCCCTTGAAGTAATGAAGATGCACTAGTGAAGAAGTGTGGTGAGAAAAGTAACACGTGCTAATATAAATAGGCTTGCTCAGTAGGGGTCGAATTCAATTACCCCTGACATTTCTATAGCAATAGAATGACAGTGCATCGCCCTTTACTTCAGATGATTATACTTGCAGTAAAGTGCTTAATTCTGATCAATACGTGTGAAAATAATTTTCGAGAAAGTGATGTCATAACAAAATAAAAGCTATACAGACAAATAAAAAATTGTTTAGTTAATTTAATAAGATTTAACGTCATCTATATTGATCTATAGGAAATTATTAAATTATGTGGACAGTGATTATAGTTTTTTTTGTTCTTGATCAAAACTTTTAATTTAATTTTTCAATTGGAATGCGATTTTTCATTTTGACATATTTTTAAATAAATTGTCAGAAATATGAGAATTGTATCTCTGTTGCAGCATAATATACCTGCTGTTTGTGACACTAAAGAGGCTGTCGTCATTTTTAATAATTTTTGCATTGAGTCTAAAATAATTAATAAAAATACATTACTACTCAAATAAGTTCGAGATATAAGAAAACTATCACATTAATTAGTCAAGTGTTACTTGAATAAAAGACCGATAGCTATAACTATAGAATGTAGGGTTTAGAATATAGTATAGAATTGATTCCTTAGAATATAAGGTTTTTAATCTTTTAAAGGTATTCATTGTACACTAAACATGTTTAGAACCGTGTGGAAAGTTTTTCGCAGATAATATACGAAATTTCTACTTTAAATCTAAAGAATTACAAAAAAATTTATTATTTATATTTTCAAACATTACAGTTAAGCGTCAAATTTAAACTCTTTTCGTATTTTCCCTTTGCTTTGAAGAATTATTCAATAACTTGTGTTCTTAGACAACGGCGATGGACAATTTGAATCCACATATTACAAAGAGTGAACTTCAATCATCGTTCAATTCAGTATGCAACCTTAAGGATTCTAAATTTTGATCTAGAATACCACTAAATAGTCTCGGATGGCGAGTTTTCATGAACCAATGCAATGAAATTACTTTATCTCTTGTGGTCTCCATTATGTGTGAGATGCGAACTCTGAAAAGTTCTATTAGTTATAATCTAGTTTTATGAAAGTACTCAATATGTAGTCTTTTATGATAAATGTTCTAAAAGTCGTAGGTTGATACAGTGAAGCGTCTCGTTATGTTTTAAGTTCCTGCCAATAAGTTAAAAAATTTTAAACTTTGTTTCTAAAACAGGAAGTAAAAAGTTAGAATTCCCATCAAATTCTATATTTTTTTATAAAATATCGTGTTATGCTCATAATTAACATAATTACATTTTAAAGTTAACTTGAAATTAGGTGACATGTGCATTAGATTCATTATATTGCATTCATTTGAATACGTGTAATTATGGAGAACATTAAGATTTCTAATACGAACAATCCTTTTGTTGATAAATGAGAGTGACTGGAAAACATAAAATTTAATTTTATCAGGCTAAAAACAACTAGATGCAAGAGTAATGTTAAACAGCAAAATATATCTTGTTCGTATTTATACTAATCACGTTTTCCAAATTAAAGATTTTTGTAAAGAAAAATTTTTCAAACTGAAGCGAATTCAATTTGAAAAATTCTCTCTCTATGACACACGCAGCGTCTCGTGTACTTTATATTTATATGCGCATTTGTTTCTAGCTGAAAGAAGTCTAGTCTAGCTTCAAAACAGTTGTAAAATGTTTGGTTAAATTTAAATATCACTTGAAATTGACATAGGACATAAAATCAACGACCTACAGAAAGTGCGAATTTTTCTAGCAACGTGCTTTAAACATGTTTTTTGCATTGCATTAAAGCTATGTAATTTACATTTATTCCAAATATTTTTTCCTGCCTCATCTAAAATCTAAACTTGAGTAAATTCAATTTCATTCTAATTCATTCTCTAAGATGGATTTATATCATAGAATATGTTTATAATTAAATCGTTTTGAAGTTGGTCTAACTTAAAATTTAGTAAAATAAAAATTTAGTAAAATAAAAAGCATTTCTTAATTTTTTAAAATTATGCTAATGTTTGTTAAGCTGACAAGAAAGTAATGCAAATGCAAAGCTTAGTCAAATTGGTAGTAAAAAAACGAGCGGAGCTTTGTTGGGACACGGCCGCTGGATTTAAGGCGTAGAATACGTCAGTAAGGCCATATGGTGAATTAGAATGAAAAAAATTAACTGTAGACTATTTTAATTTCGCACATCAAATGTTCATCGCTCCGCACATATACCACAATTGGTGCTCACGCTGTTGTTGTTGAAGGCTGGGGCCGACTTCTATGGCTTGAACTCCATCATTCGATTATTAAACGTTTATGTCACCAGAGGGTATTTATGTCGAACTGAGTGGTGAATTTACTCGGCCCACTGGTATCAGACATTTGTTCATCTTGAATGTGCGACGCCTATATATTCAAGCCATCCCTCCAAACTCATTGACACTCAGCATCAGATGTCCGGATCCTCCATCTCTTGACCGTTCTTCCTGTTGACGTTTTCTTTAATTCTTCTGTTGTTTATTATGCATATATTAGGACATTTTGAAATTTTTCAAATTTTCTACACTTTGAAGTTCGATATCTAAACACGCATTAAAAATATAGGTTTTATTTCTATTATTATTCAGAATTACAAATGACACCTCAAACGTCGTGTTCGCACAAAGAGCTGGTCTAAATAATGCAAGCGGCGCGACGCCTCAATTTTGAGGAGCGCCCTCCTAGCCCGTTGACACTCAGCATATGATGTCTGGATCTTCTTGGATTCCTCATCTCTCGATCTTTAGTCCTGATGACGGTTCTAATTTTTCTTCTGTTTACTATGCATATATTTGGACATTTTGAAATTTTTGTGAAATTTCCAACCTTTGAAGTTTGATGTCTGACCAAGTATGAAATATTTAAGTTTTATTTTTATTACTATTTATAAAGCGCAAAGAGACAAACAAGTTACACTTCAACCGTAGTGCTCACGTAAAGGAGGTAGGAGCTCACTAATTTAATTTGAGCGGTAGTTTGTATTTTCGCGACTCAACTTTGCTCTACGATTGCATCAGCCGATGACGTCAGCGTAATATCAATGAACATCTATACCATTTTTTTTTTTGTTTAATACTCTTTTGAACGTGGTAGATATAATTAATTTATGTATAATTTATATTTATGTTCATTTGTGTTATTAAATTTTTCGTTCTTTTGTGACAGTTCGGCAGTTTGGTGACAGATTTTTGCATAGGCTGATGCAAAAATTAAGCTGGATACTACGGTTTCTAAAGGTAAAACGTACTTATTCTACATCGAAATGTAAAATTTCAAAAAACGTACATTAAAGATTTAATGCCTGTGAAAAAAATCGCCAATAACCAGTACAGTGAAGAAGAGTGTCCACAATTTTTCATAGGCTTTTAACTTTTATTAATCTTTTTTAGAAGATTTACAATTTTACTGATGCCAATATTGTTTTAGAAGTAATGAATTAAATTTATCTAAATAAATTAATAATTTTCGATTCTAATGAGAATCGTTTATCGAGCTCAATTTTTTTTTCATTCCAATAACCGTATTGGTTCATCCATATTTTATAGAAATTTGACCTATACAAATAGCAATTGATCTATACACAAACCATTTGAAGTACATCAAATAGAGCACAAAGATTCATATCCAACTAGCTACAACTTCCTGCCTTTAAAAAAATGAAAAGTTCTTAATGAAATTTAAAGGCCTCTAGTACATATAAATAAATAAATAAAAACTACGTAGCATCTCATTTTTAACTCATGAATATTTCAACATGCCATGCATCAAATAGGTTTTTTTTTTGTAAAAAAATATTCTTATACTGAAAATTTTGGGGAAATGATGCAATTTGTGCCTCATTATTGTAAGCTTGGTATAAATATGTTGGATAATGAGAGCTTATTTTCCTCTGTTCTTCATAAATTTCCTTTAGATACAAAAATAATTTTAATGTGTCACAGATATTAAAATGAAAAAAAGTGCTATGAATATAGAAAAGGTTCCTACTTTTTGATGATATACTTAACAAGCAAAAGTCATGTCAATCAAAATATTTTAATTCTAAACTATCTTTTAAAATGTTTTTATGATTATTTTATGAGGCTAGCAAATAAATATGGGGCTAGAATATATTATGAGGACAAAGAAATGAAGCTGTAATACTCTCTATACTAAGAAATGCTAAATGAGCGTTTAATAGTACTGGCAATATAAATTTCCTCATATTAGGTATCCCCATGTAATTAATAGCAAGTAAAGTATTAAAATTAACTTCGACAAAAACATTTAAAATAATCCCTTTATCAAGTAACATTAGAGGGCATGTATTACTGATGCACACTTGTATAAGGTATATAAAGATCGGTAATAAATATTTAAAAATTAGCATATGATTCCTTATATCGACATGCTATTCGAAACAATAAATTATTTAATACATGTTTCTTTTATATGAGTAAATCAATTGATAAATATTATTAAGTACTTAATTATTCGTCATATTTAATTATTAAATGATATTGGAATTTTTAAACAATGTAACACAAGGACAGTCATATTATGCTAAATATTTACTTTATGAATTGATTTATTTTTATAAGTATACAACTCAAAATTTTATAGAGAGCTAATAACTACTATTATAAAGAAGGCTATACTATACAAAATAATTTAAATGACTATTTCCTGGTTTTATATATTTTGGTATTTTTATGCTTTTTACTTAATTTATTTCTTCTGATATATGGGCCTTACTTAATAACACAGAAAACATTTATAAAGTCATTGAATGTCAATGAACCTAGTTATAATAATACATAATAATTAAACATAATGATTAAATATATAAATTACATAATAATTAAACAAATTACAACTTTCAATTAATATTATATTTGAAAGTTTACTCGAAATTTGTTAGGGACAAGTTTAAACTTTAAGGTTTCTATGAATTTTTTAATCTTTCTACTCACACACACACACACACACACACACACACACACACAACGCGCGAATTTTTAATAAGGTTTGAAGTATCAGTTCATGTATGAGTAGCTGTCTTCAAGACACCAAAATGATTTGTTTCACTTAATATTTTAAACTGCTGTGGGACAATCGATGCTTAAGAAGTTATCAACAAAATTTGGCCAACAAACATACTTTAGAAGTTTTTTAAGACTCGGCTTGTTTTTAAAAAAGAGTGAGAGATATTAATTTCGTGAAAATTACTTTTCCGGGAAACTTATCCCACCGACTTAAAAAAGAGAACCCCGCGACATGAAATTATTTTTTTGTGGCAAGAACCAACAAACTGATTAAAAACGATATCTGTGACTCTAATCATGAACAAACCAGTGCCAAATTATCTGTCACGTGACTCGCGAGCAACACTCCCAGTGGCTAGCAAAGTTGCATTAGACTCTGCCCATTCTGTGATGACGTCACGAGCCTTTAGTGGAGACAAGAGAAGAGGATTTCAGGAGCTTCGCTTTAAAGGGAACAGAGATCTCTCGCTAACTGAGTTCCGAAGTTGACAGCTGGAAATTGAACTCTTGCAGTTTTTTTTCTTCACAGGCAAAAGATAAAATTTCCTTAAGATGGGCAGAAATTTAGTTTTGATTATGATTCTCTTTGTTTTAGCCGAAATTGATTTTAGCCTCCTTAGGTGAGTTGTTCTGTCCACATTGTTTCTATATATTATTCCAACAGGTTTCATCAGCAATCTCTATGTTAACTTCACATAACATTTAGCCGATACTATTCTCTATATTTTTATTTTGATATTTGTATTTGTATTCTAGTGCAGATGAGTGAGAACTATTTCTAAACGTCGAGTTTCGGGATAGTCTTCTTTTACTGTATATTATGGGTAACTTTTTTATTTTCTGTAAAGAAAGTTCCGTTTTAAAAGTTCAATTATTAGTTTTTCATTTGGAATATTAAAATAAAAGTCTTGTCACCTTGAATTATTTAGAGATTATTAAAACAAGATCAGTAAAATAATTCTTGGTAAAATTTTTGTTTTAAAATAAGAAATAGCTGTTTAACACGTTATAAGTAAATAAATTAGAATTCGTCTCAGATTGTTGGAACTGTTACTTCTTTTCTTAATGTTTCATTATAAGTTAAAGTAAGTATGTATTACTAATTAATCTAAATAGTTAGCCTTATTATTATTTTAGAGTTTTCAATTATAACCATTTTTTTAAAAGAAACATACTGTGGTAATCATAATTTTTCTATGAAAGTTTATTTCGTAAAATGTTTTTTATGATAGAGTATTTAAATAAATAGCCTTTATATAATTGTGAATAATTATCATAAACAGTCATTAGTTGAATTATATACGTTAAAAGTAATAAAACAATTATGTACATGAAAATAATAAACTAAATAATGCAATGACTCCAGCTTTATCATTTAGCTACGAAGTTCTTTTGCTACGAGTTTTAAATATTTTTTAATCAAAACTCTTTACCTACAAAATCACACTATGTCTCTTATATCTATATATTTATGACATATGCATAAATCATTCTATTAATCATTCTTTAATGGATAGTAAAAGTATGTAATTCTTAATTTGGGATCCATATGTTTGCATTATACAAATCGCAGAAATTTTCGGTTTATTTTGCTAAGTTAATCTTTTAACCATCATATGCTTGCATAAATTCTTTATCTGCATATTCAAATACATACATAGACATTAAGTTTAGATCATTTAAAGTTGGAAGTTTTAAAAAATTATATTAGTTGCATTCTATTAATGAGTACCTCTGGTGCTAATGGAAGACCCTTCAGGTTTTCAACTACTAGTATGCTGTCAGTAAGTTGAAAGTCTATAAAACACGCAAGAATAAATACTTTCACAAAAAAGAGTGTTGAATTAAAATTTCAGTTTCAAAAATAGTTCTAGATAACTGAAACCAAGTATTTTATTTTTGAGTGTTAGTGAGATTATTGTTCCATTGGGACACTGCCTTTTTCTAAAATTTATATTCCAGACTAAACATTGAAATTGTTTAATTTTTTTAATGGTGGTTTACTGTCTAATCATTATTTAATTCATATATTAAACAAATGTCTCCATGTATTAAAAAAAGCCGAACGCATACTTTTTTTTTTTTTCTAAAAAAATGCCATTTGATAAAGTAAATACAAAACTAAACTATTTTTTAAATTATGGATAATTTTTTGTTTAAATACGTATTTAAATCGATTTATGAGTTATTAGGTATTTTTCTTTTTAAATATTCTAAAATAATTTTAACTATGCCCTACAATTGATTACCATAAAGCTTTACGTACATTATTACTTTAACTTTAGCCTCAAGAGCATTGAAAAGGTTAAGATAAAAGTATACTTGTTGAAAATTTGCCCTTATGCGTGCTATGCAAAATAGATATTAAGTACTCTTGAAAAGATTGTATTGTCTACTTTGAATATCAATTCAAGCCTTTCTGAATCATCAATTGGAATAAACTGTGCGATAAGCTAGGAATAAAATAGTGAAACTTGAATTATAAATTTAAAGTTACTGAGCTCAGAAGGGAAATTTTGAATTCATAATACACCGAAAACGTGAAAGAATTAACCACTGTCGCTTTTGAAGTTCTGGAAACTTTCCTGCAATTTCAAATCACTCATGCACTTATACTACGATAGAGTACTAAATAATAAAGGAAAATGAAGAGAAAATATAGCCTCAATAAGTTTTTCGATACCTCTAAATTTTTTTAATACTGTAAAAACCTTAAGTTTATCTTGAAAAAATCTTTATTGAAGATGACTTTACAAAATAGGTTATCCAATATCTATATACAAATTCGAATGCATTTGACGAATTTTACATTAATTCTAAAATCCATTCGTTGTTTAGTTGCAAATGACGATTTACGATGATAGGCTACGACATGGTTGCTACCAAAATGGTTTAAACTTGTTTAGTTTAATCTTTGACGAGCGACACTTCAATAAATTCAATACGACCGCACATTATTATAAATTTATAAAATAATTAATATTTGTAAGCACATTAATTAATATAAATTAATATTTCTCTATTCTTCAACAATATAAGCAACAATGGAAATAAATATGTGGGAAACATTGAACAATGAATGGAATGATAAATTCTACTATTTTACCATTTTAAGCTATTCCACGTGTATATAATAAAAATATTACATTTATATAATACATATCTAATTCTTACATATATATATGCATAAACATGCAAGCAAGATAGATTTCTTTTTGAACTAATACAATCGCTTTCGTATCAGAACAGAAAGAAATGTCAAATGCAAGTTCGAAGTAAAAATAGATGAAAAATGAAAACAATATTTGCAAAAGACATTTATCTTTAAATGTTCCCCAGATAGATGATACATATCTTTGAATAAAACACCCCTAAAATTGATTGATGTTCGTTCAGAAGATATGACTACCCTGTAACGGTGGTTTAAATACAAAGTGCCATTTTTTCAGAAATGCATTTTCTGTTAAGAGCGACACATTTTATTATTTTGTTATTGTTTATGATGGATCATTGTGAGGGACGACATATTTTTGTGTACGGAGATTTCTAGGAATTTTTCCTAAGCTATATAATTTTTACATTCAGGAGGGTTTTTTTTTTTTTGTATGATAGATAATTCAGTACAGAATTATTTCTGAAGCCGCAACAACAGAAATGTAATGAAATTAGTTATAATTTTGAATTTAGTTAAACCTTTAGTTTTTATATAATACCTGATTTTTAGACGACATGAAGCGTTTTCTTACGTGCGTTTGCGAGGTTTTCGAGGTTTGCTTTCCGTAAGCATTAAATTACGTTTTTTAATCCTCTGATTCAAATTTCTATCTTTGCGATTGTTCAAGATAGAGTGAAAATCTCAACGGATTTGAAATCTGCGAAAAATGTTACACCAGATCGATACCTTAAATGTGATTAACTTTAAATGTACAAGTAATCATTTAATAAATAGTTAAATAATCAAATGGTAAATAATTAAATAATAAATCTGTTTTTGGTATCGATCTGGCATAAAATTGTACGCTGATTAGAAATCCTTTGAAATTTTCACAAAATCTTCAATGATCGCAAAGATACAAACTTTAATCAGAGGAATAAAAAAACCTAATTTAATGCTTACGGAAAGCGGACCTCGAAAACGCCTCATGTGAACAGGGCCTTAAAGTTAAGAAACTCAAACAGCTTTTCAATAATGGGATGTCACATTTATTCAGTGGTTTTCTGAATATTTTAATTATTTCAAATTATTTATGTGAATGTTGCATACATTATTTGAAAATGTGTGCATTTTTCGCATTTTTAAAAGAAGTTATTTTGCGAATTTTGAGTAACATTTTTGTTTAGAAATAGAAACGATTGAATCTATCATGTCTATGTTTCTAGCTATTGAAGATAACATTAAAGTTTTAAATTTAATTTCGTATCAAATAACTTCTTTTAATGCTTTAAAGTGATACAGAATTGGTATATGTTGCTTCAAAACTGAATAGTTGTTGAACAAACAACTATTTGAACATTTCTATATTCAATTATATTAAGAACATTTCTATATTCTGACATATTAAGAACATTTCTATATTCTGATATATTAAGAACATTTCTATATTCTGACACATTAAGAACATTTCTATATTCTGACATATTAAGAACATTTCTATATCCAAACATTTAACAACTTTGAATACAACTGTAGTAATCTTTATAAATAAGAATAGAGTGTTTGTTTGTACATTCAATATTTTCGATCTATTTGAAGTTTTCTATCCGTTTTGAACCCTTCTGATGCCAAATCCGCCTTTTTCTCGTTTGGTGTCTGTCTGTCCATCTGTCTGTATGTATGTATGTGCCCAATACACGTCCACGCGTTTTAAGATATTTTCATGGAAATTTGCATACAGTGAGTACTTATCTTCATTTAGTGAGTGGAATTGGTTGCGAAAGTCTGTCTGTCTGTGCGTCTTTCTGTTATATGTTCGATTTTGTGTTTGTGTTTGTGTAGCCATCAAATGAATTTTATTCCAGATAATTGATTGCAGTGTGTTTTATTTTATACATTATCTATTAGTTTAGTGAATGCAATATAAACACATTACTTTACTTTATTTTATTATTATATTTAGATGAGACATTGAGAACATTACTTTACTGTTATATTTAGATGAGTTTCATGCTAAAACACCTGAGTAAGTATACTTAAATCAACCATAATTTGGTAGTTTTGGAAAAATTGGAATATCTATTGAACATTACGATTACTTCAATTGCTTTACCAGTTCTGCTGAAAAAGTAATTATTCTTCAAAAAATTATTTTTTTAATGGAATTTCAGCTCTGATGCTTCATTTATTTCTAGTCTTATTTTTGTTCTTTGCGCAATGAAAACGATTTCGAAATATTTGAGACAGACGATATTTTTCAACGAAACGAGAATGAACAAGATCACGTGAGCAGTGATATTTTCTGTTTCTTTCGCTCTGAATTAATTTCACATTTCTAAATTTTGTGCACTTTTAGTTGTAAGTTGTGGCAACTGTGCGAGATCAAGAGATAAAAATGAATCACAAATTAATATCTTTAGAACAATTTTTTCCAACATCTTTTATTTTGTTCTATTTCACTGTTTTCTGTTTTAAATATTTATTATTTTAATAAATGTGTTTTCCTTCTCATCACACGCAACAGCAGCACAAAGTATTCGACTTAAAAATGTTAGGTAAGTCAGTATAAATTGTCAGTAAATTTTAAGTGTAGTTATGCCATTATTGAAAGAATAAAGCCGATATTTAAAGAATAATGTCGTTATTGAAAGAACAATGCCGTTATTGAAAGAATAATAATGTTTAAAAATCCGAACTAGAACTTTTACAAACATTAAAAAATTCGTTGTAATAATGACAAGAGAAGATTGCAAAATTTCACAATGTCGCATACCGGATGTAAGAGTGCCACAAGTAAAAAAATATTGTTTTGTTGACTATGAGTGCGAGAGCACTCGCCGTAAATCGTAATTTTAATTAATTGAGTTGAACATGAAAAGAACTTAAGAAAGGGAATTCCAACTCTCCCTCAAAATCGTCTTTTGTAATAGTAACCTTAGTGTCACCTTTCGTCATTTTGTAGCTTTGTCATACAGCAAGGGTGCGATGTATGTGAAATGTATTACATGAATGGATATTCATGTGTAGGATTTGGGTCCAAAGTAAGTTGTAGAAAATATAAAGATGGGGAAAGGTGTTAAAATAAATTTTTTTTTCTACAAAAAACGTAAGTCATTATATATTTTGATTATCTCTTCAATCTAGAGTAGACCAATTCAAACCAAGTAAGGTCGAGTATTTTGCTAGTTTAAAATAAGAATAATTAAGGAATGATAAAAAAACAGCAACCTTAACCTTCGAAAATAGTACTTTCTGTTTTAATGAGGAGTGTAAAAGTTTCACAAATTGAAGTGACTGCATGAAAATAAATACACTTCTTTAATGTGGTAATCCTTACATGAACAACAAGATGAAGCATATAATAATATTTCATAACTATATTTGGACATGGGAATATATATGCAATGCTCAACTTCCTATTTTCTTTGCATAACTTCCCAAAAGCAAACAAATGTTACCTTTATAACAATGCTGATCAAAATTGGATAGCCTGTTATACACTTGTGGGCCATCAATGTATTTAACAAATGTTCCCCGAATATTATATCCACTTAGAACGAAGCTTTTATCACATAAAACTATATATATTTAACTCTTCAAGTGTTTCGTCATCTAGATCTGGTCGGTTTTGTAAATGACGACATATGTACTTTGTCGATACAAAACTACCCTATCACTCTAAAGGAGAATGAAGATAGGAGTAGGAAAACAAAATGTCCAGAATGCCCAGAATTGTCGACATTTTAAAACAGATTTTGCGCTAGAAGGATTAAATTGGATGATCATTTCATCTGTTCTTCAGTAGGAATCAATATAACCTTTATATAAAAGTTAATAGCATTTTTAAAGATAGAAGTCGATTTTTGAAGATTTCGTAAAATCATTACTTTATTTAATTTAGGTATTCGCATAGTAACTAACCCACGTGTAAAAAGTAACTGTACATGCTGTTAAATTTTCTATCAATCTCAATTAATAACTACTTTAATCCTTCTGCCAATGAATAGTAATAAATCTAGTACAAAATGCTCTTTTATCATTAACAAATCTATCAAATCATTGAACAGTTTTAATGCTTTAAGATGCGTGTTTTTTAAATTATTGCAGAGCAGAATTTGTAGTTTTGTAAATTTAGTTCAACTTTCAATATTTACCTATCAGTAATAAAACGGTACCCTCATTTTGATTTCATGAAACTCTTAACGAACGTTTTATGAGCTTAGCATAACATTCATAAATGGATCCTGTCAACTAATGTACAAGATAGCCTTACAGAATTCAGGAACCAGTTGTATTTATACTTATCTATTAACTAACCGTATTGCACTGTTACTACCGTATTATTACAGTAAATCAGAGTATCAAAAGAATCCTATTCCGATAGTTGAAAGAAAGTTGGAAAGTTTAACCAAATAAATACACAAACGAATTACAAAACAATTTAACTCGTTTCTTGATTTTCTCTCCTTAAAAACCCAATAAATAAAAGAGTCAAATCGGTTTAAAAAAAGCACTATAAAGGCTTCATAAAGGTATGATATTGAAATTAAATTTCATAAAGGTTTGCTTTTGTTTGCACTTTTCTTAAGCAAAAGTTTTGTTGTGGTTTATATAATGACGATTGGAAAGTGGAAATGTACGAAGAAAAGTAATCACGAGTTTTGCCCTTTCGTGCATCTACTGACCTATTTACACCATTACACATCAAAAAGAGAATTTACTTCAGACTACTCTCATATCTAGATATCTACATGAACTGGTGGTTTCACTCACAAAGGTCGTACAGTCGGTGTCTAGTGAGGAATGATAAATGAACATTGACTGCCACAAATATACAATTACGTGGGTGGAACATCCGAATATTTTAGAGAAATTTCTCTCCTCACATTAACCCTCCAAGTGGTTTCGCCAAGATATCTCTTCAATCAAGGTCTGATCAATTTCACCAATGACAAGATATCAAGATCTCGTCAGTTTTTTCGAATGACGAGATATCTCAGCCATCAAAATATGGTCAGTTATGGTAATGACGAGCGTTCTCTTCAAGAAAACCACCAGGAGGTTTAAGAATGGGAAATTCTTCATTTGTAAAAGGATAGAGTCCTATGAAATAGTACAATGCAACCAACGATGTGCCATGAAAATATCGGCATTGTTCTGAACACTGAAGTTGTGCATCCATGAAAACTATCAACACTTGGATGAGCAACCGAAAACTCGACGAACTAGTGACCCTGTTAAATGAAATACATATCAATTATTTATTTTATAATTTTACTCTTCGCAATATTATTCATTTTAGTTCGCTTAATCCTCAATTTCTTTCAAGTCATTTACCATTATATTGAACACAAAAAATACCACACTTTTCTGATTTGCAAAACCTGATATATAGTATTTATTTTGATTAATAGATGAAAGAGAGAGTGTATGAGTAACCGTTAACTCAATTATTATAAATTACTATTTACACAAAATGAAAGAAGGAATACGTCTTTTGGGTACCATTACAAACTTCTTCAAATTAAAAACTAGCAATGGTGTTTAAAACCTTAAAGAAACAGTAGATACATTGAAATACTGCTATTAAAACATTGCTATTAGAAAAGTTTTGTCTACTTATATAAATGATGCCAATATTGAATATATTACTAAGAAATTAAATAAATTTACTCGCACTATATAAACATGCGTCATAATTTCAGTTTTTATTCAACGTTCATTCTTACATGACCGTAGATAAATTTATCTATAATTTTAGGAAAGTTTTATTTTGTTTAAAAATAAATAGGTAATCATTTGCTAAGAAATTGGAATGTAAACAAATAAATGAAGCTTTTTTTTAGCATGTGGGGACGATATTAATTTATGTTTATTAATTTACACCCCATTAAGAATAAGAAAATGTTATGTTCATAAGTTCATCTCTTTCAGGCAATGCGGGTTCAACGTTCAAAACACTTTAGTACATTTTTAATGAAATTGTTTTGTGTTTGTAGTTATGCTAAGTAATAATGAAATAGCAACTAGGCAAGACTTGCAATACATCATTGACAACCCCAAAATACACGTTTTCATTTATGAGCAAACAATAATGAGTAACGCATCGAATTCCATTTGAAGGTACTTCGAGAAAGCAACTAGTGCTTTAGAAGAGGTAAGTAAATTTTTCTACGACTCTTGATATACTGCTTTGATTGCAGGTTGAAATATATTACAAAGTTTGGAAGTTTAGTAACGCTTTCTATCGATTTAAAAATCTCTTTGAATAGAAACGATTTGACAGAAAGTAAGAGACCCCTATTGCTTCATTTAGGTACAGTATAAACTTTCGTTCAATGTTAATGAAAAAGTGGTTAAACGTTCGCAATGATAACAAATCGGCACTTCAAAGGCTGAGTATTCAAGATAAGTTTATTCTTTGTGCCAGTTAATGATACATACAGTTTTTCTAAAGTAGAAGTTTCAGTTACCTTTATTTCTAGGACTATTATATAAGTTCTAATACAACCTGATAGCTAAATTTACTCAGTCTTTTTAGCTACTTACTGATTGCTGTTGAAAAAGTCCATAGTCTTTGTATAAATAAGACAAAAGTATGTAGCTGTAAATTAGTTAAAGCATAAAAATAAATTTTTAATATTTCTTGTTACTTATGGGTAGCTTTTGTGGAAGAACATAGGGATTATATTATCAGTATACTTATTTACTGAAATATTTCTAACTTCACTATATTGCTGAAGACATTAAACTTTCCATTACAGACTCTTCAAAAGCTTGTTTCACAAATTGTTTTTAACAGAAACATGAAAGCAGTGAGTATTTTCTTTGTACATTTCAGAATGTGGCACAACATTCAATTTAGGTTTAATATATGTTATTAACCTTCTTGATGGTTCAGCTTTGCGTCAAAAACTGCCCGATAGTGTACAACTTCTGATGCAAAAACATGTTTCAAACAGTCATCATTCATTTTTGGGTAAGGGGAATTTGTTTTTTCTACATGGATCTTCCTTGGAGTAATAGGAGAGATTTAACTCGATGATTTACATTGTTCTTTACTAATTTGATCAGATCTTGGACAGTATATTTCGTTGAAAGTCTTTGAGGGTTAAATATTAAATTTTACTATCATATTTTTGAAAATTGAAAGGATAGTTTTAAAGCATTTCCGAAATTGATATTACCAAGGACAAAAATATGTATGATGACATGCTGAGGACTTATTAAGTTTAAGACATTTCGCATTGCTTATTCCTTTTGTATTATAGTTTGCTTTCCTCGATCTGTTGTTATATGTACTTGATCACTGACAATAAAATAAATGGATGACCATAAGACAAGAAATATATATTATATTTTTATAAAATGTAAGAATACTTTATGATATAATGATATCACTGAAAATACATTTAAGTTTATCATTAAGCTTAGAATGAATAAAATCTAAGCTATCATCAATCCCTTTAATATCATTTTCAGATATTATAATATAGGTTTTACACCCGATTCATATCAATAACTCCTAGGATTTAATTTATTATTTACCTATAATATAGATTAATGTATTTAAAACGTATATGTAGTTAATTATTAATGTATGCAGTAGTGGGAAAAAGCATAACGGCGCAAAAAAGGATGACCATAAGACAAGAAATATACATCATATTTTTATGAAATGCATATTTTTATGAAATGTACGGATACTTTATTATGTAATGAATTCACAGAAAATACATTAAAGTATATTGTTAAGTTTAGTTACTGCTGGATAATAAGAGCAGTGTGGATATCATGTACATAGATTTTCAAAAGGCTTTTGATAAAGTACCTCATGAGGCATTACTGTTTAAATTGGAAAGGCTGGGGATTCAGGGGATAACATTAATATGGATAAAGAATTGGTTATTGGGTAGAAAGCAGAGAGTGCAGGTAAAAGGAAATTATTCACAGTGGACAGAAGTTATAAGTGAGGTGCCTCAGGGATCAGTTTTGGGACCAATTTTATTTATAATTTTCATAGATGATATAGGTCAGGGGATAAAGAATAGAATCAGTATATTTGCAAATGACTTAAAAATATGGGGGACAGTGGATACCAAGTTACAGATAGAAAATTTACAAGGGGATTTTGATGAGATATCCGAATGGGCTGTAAAATGGGGTATGTCATTTAATGTAGGGAAATGTCAAGTTCTGCATATGGGTTACAGGAACAGTGGAGCCGAGTACTGTCTGCAGGGAGTAAAGGTAAAGGAGGGAGAAATAGTCAAGGATCTTGGGGTGATAATTCACAGGGATTTTAAAATGGGTCACCAATGTTCAGCTGCGGGTAAAAAGGCTAATAGGTTATTGGGGTATATTAAAAAGACTGTAACTTCAAGGGATAAGAATATAATCTTGCTGTTATATAAGGGTTTAGTAAGACCACATCTAGAATATGCTGTACAATTCTGGGCTCCATATATGAGAAAGGACATAGAATCAATTGAAAGGGTTCAGCACAGAGCTACAAAAATAATAAAGGGGCTAGCAAATTTCGACTATAATGAACGTTTAAGTAAGCTAAACATGTATACACTGGAAAGAAGAAGAAGGAGGGGGGATTTGATTCAGCTTTTCAAGTTTGTAAAACAAGGTGACACAGAGGGCTTAAATTTCAATAGGGATAACAGAACAAGGGGCCATGGGTATAAATTGAATAAGACACATTTTAATCGGGATTTAAGGAAAAAACTACTACTTTAATAGGGTAATAGACAGTTGGAACGCGTTCCCAGAAAATATAGTTAATTCAAAGGGAGTGTACGAATTTAAGACACAATTGGATAGTCAGTGGGAATTGGGGAATTCATAAACAAAGGACCAGCCTTGTTGGGCTTGAGCCCGTAGCTGGTCGTCAATATTTGTATTTGTTACATTATGTAAAATTTTATAAGAAATCAAATAAATTAAAATATAGTTGAAGTTGGAAAAATGTATCGAGTCTATACGACTTATTCTTTATAAGTGATGTGGGAGCCTCTTTTTAAATTACTTGTATTAATCGTCGGTTCATAGAACCAGACAAAGCTTGGATGGTGTCCGGGGCAATGTTCCATGAATTTTTAATTGCGGTTTTTAGATCAGAGTTGCTGCTGACTCATTCTTATAAACATCTCGAGCAAGAATGTCCCAAAGGTTTTCCATCGCATTCAGGTTGGGACTCCGAGATGGCCATTGAAGAGTTTTTACCTTGTTCGCCTTTAACCAGGATTTTGTGGAGCACGAAATATTCTCAGGTGCATTGTCTTCTTGAAATGTTCAATCGCCGGATGTAATTACAGGGGCAATCGGAAACGAACTATCTGCCAGCATGTCCTGATATAACACTGAATTAATTTTGGCATCGACAAAAATCATTTCAGTTGAACCACCTACTGCAAATGTGGCCCAAACCATGACAGATCCCCCTCCAAATTGGAGTTTAGGAAAAGAGGTGTTTTTTACGCAGATCATACCAGTAAAACTTAAAAATGCATCTGGCCCATCTAAATTAAACACATCATTCCAGTTGAAGCCAGTCGTTAAATATTTCAGGCAAACTTTATACGTGAATCAATATGCCGCTTAGAAATTGGAGCTTTTCCTTTTAACTTCCTGTGCACAACATTAGGATTTCTATGCAGTGTATTTCTTATTGTTTGGCTGGTAGAGGGAAACTGCATCATTTCTTTAATTTGCGTGGAAGACATTGTTTGCCAGCAGGCGAGCCAAACGATTAGCTACAGCCTTCAATCTTCCAATTTTTCGTGCAATAATTTTAGCACCATTGTAACCAGTATCTTTAAAAGCTAGTATTTTACCTCGTTCAGTTTCTGATAAGTGAAATCGTCTTGGCATTGTTTTAAAATACACAAGAATAAAACAATTATATATCCACAAAACTTGTATTCGTATCTAGAGAAATACTTTCTCGGTTTATTTGTTTTTTCAGATGTTGTAATCAGTAGGCGACTTTATGCCTTTTTCCAAGCTGCCAGCTGTTATTTTTATAATTTTACATAATCCAAAAAATATCAGGGTTATTTACAAATATATTTTAGTTTATTATTCGGTAGCATTAATTTAGGTCGTTAAGAATTTGCATGGTTTGAAATCGCAGTAGTTTTCCATATTTTGCGATTTTTAGCCCGACGTTATACTTTTTTCCTGAACTGCAGTGTCACTTGTGCTATATCTTGATTTTTAAAATGCTCATTTTATGTTACAAAAGAAGAGATTTCCTTACGATATGATTTAACGCTAAGTCTGCATTTAAGAAAGTACAACCGCAATTGAAGTGAAATAAATTCCTTATGAATAATCATATTATTATAAATTCCTAAATAGATTTCCTAAATAGTTATTAGTTTTTAATTATGTTTGATCGGCACAATAGAGTAAATTTTGTATTCCAGTAAAAATGAAAGATTCAATGATCCAAATAGTTATTTAAGAATATATTTATAATTAAAATTCCTGCTACTCTTAAATTCACCGAAATTAATTGGTGCACTTTTTAAGCAGGAATAACATTACCTGCAAGAGTGAACTTTTGATTTTTTCTTCTTTCTTCGAAGCTTAAATAAAGATAAAGAATATCATGTATTTTAAAATTCCGTAGGTATTCAAGATACATTTATCAATTGTAGATGCTGAAATAAAAATGCCTTCTTGGTTGGTTTCTTGAGAAAATAAATAAATATTCTACATTTGCGGATTTATCGAATTAAAAAAATTGAACGTTTAATTTATGCCGTGCTGAGCAACCAATTGTTTTTGCACGCGATCAACTTTACAAGAGTACGACATCCTCTTAATCTGTCATAACAATTCCTATGCTGAGTTCAAAATCTTTAAAAAAAAGTGTTCATACCTAACTGATAATTGCCAATTAAGAATCTGTTCCTTAATTTATTTTGCTACTCAGTTTCATACGTTTTTGTTTATCAATATTTTTCTGTTCTCCAAGCTCAAATTTAAAATTTTAATGAAACGAATCGTTTTGAAATTGATTGCACACAAGACAATATCAATTATTAAAATGTGAGTTTGCGTCTCCTTTTAATTTGGTAAGTGTTCAATATATAAATAAATTAACAATCGCATATGTAATAAAGTCATGTAATTTATAAATTCATGATAATTGTAACAATATCGTTATGATCATTATTTGTGAAAAATTAAGTAAAAGTGAGAGAGAGAGAGAGAGAGAGAGAATGGAAGTAATTTTATACTTTCAAAACAGATTCTCAAATATTTAGTTGTGACCCGTTGGCAGATCGTAAGTTGATTTTTGATGGGTTGCAAAACCGTTTAGCATGTGAAGCCAAGTCAAATCTTACATGGTTCACGAGATAGAAAAAATACGACTTTCAAACTTCTAGTGCTGGAAACTTACGTATAAAATTAGCGTGACTTTTAACGTTATTCGTATAAACTTCATTATACACGGAAAGTAAGTTTGGAAGATATTGTTTAAATATAAAAAAGAGTATTACGATATGAAATTATAAATGAGTTATTAGTATACATGCCCTCTCTCTCTCTCTCTCTCTCTCCACAAAGATGGATCGCTGATGTCCTATTAAAAAGTGGGTTACTGTCCATAAAAGGGAATACTTTGATTTACATGAATCTAAATTTTAATTTCAAATCTTAATACTTTTCGTGACTCCATTTAAGTTTTAAATAATAAATATCATTGGAAGAATTGAATACATCTCAAAGTGTAATCATCAGTAAATTCAGCAGATCATGGAAATTCTGAGTAGCTAGGTATATGAGAACATACAGTGGCTCCCAAAAGTGTTCGTACACTTACGAATTTCATTCAAATACTGCTCTGTCCATTAATGAAAATTAATATTTCAAAAATGGAATTTTATAATAATATCTATAACTTTTTTTTAACAAAACTGAGTAAAAATTTTTTTACCGTAGTAAAACTTTTGTTTGGAAATTCAATAATGAAACAGGAACAAAAAAATTACCTCACAAAACAAAAATTTTCTAAAACCACTTACAATTCTTTAACGAAACATTTTGAACCTAACTAAATGCGATTGAAAACCTATCGAAGTGTTTAAATTTTTAATTCATGCATCTTTCACTCTAGATGATTTAATGGAGGTATGGGAAAATTACGATTCACTAATTTAAAGGCTTATTATGATTATCTTGGCACACTTAAGTCGCTGATTATTCACCGATAAGGAGTATAGGTCAAACAGCAGGATAATTTATTCGAAAATTCATCAGTCTGTCCACAATGAACGCTTCCAATCTTCATAAGGTACATTATTGATCATGTCATCAACTAATCTAATAAATTTGGAATATCTCAATTAAATTTTCACTTCTAATTGGAATTCAAGTTATATTTAATGCAATAAGTATTGATAAAGCACAACTTATCCAATAACATCTAATATGTATTTCTAATTCTAAAAAAGAGTAATAATCAGAAAAGTATGGTATAAATACCTAATTATTTATTTTAGAAGGAATTCTTTTTGTGGAAATATGATAAACAGCTTTTTATATGTAACCTTTTCAATACAAATGTCGATAAGAAAATGTATTTTTTAATTAACTTTAATAAAATAAAAATACATATAATTTTCCACCGATTTCTTTTTATGAAATTCCGTCTGTTTTTAGTGCTACTACAGAACTAGAAGTGAAATGTATTAAGAATTTAATCATAGTGCTATCATATTTTCTCATTTTGGTCCCTAATATTGAAAATAAATGCTAAAAATGCGAATAAAGCAAATTCCAGCATATATCCCTTTCAGAAAAGTTGGACTTTTTTCTTGGAGTGTTTAGAAATATTAAAATATCGCTACAATGAATAGTTTGTTAGGAAAATTTCTTCGTGATACGTAAATTTCCATATTATTATTCATATTTTCTTTTAAAAATAAATATGTACTATATTAAAATATCATGTACCACTTGATCACATTTTTAAAATCGTAAGGGCGTTTCTCCCACAAATTATTAAAATACTACCACTGCAATTTAATTCTGAATTACATTGCATAAGGACATAATGAGATGTAACTATTTTATGGAATGTTCAATTTCTTTGAAAATATTGCATTGCATTATTCTGCGTTTAGTTTTAATGTTATTTATCGAAAGGTTGACATTTGGTTTACTTGAATAAGAAATATATAATTACGTTTAAAGGTACATTATATCCAATTTATACATTTTTATTGATTTATTGTAATTTAATATTTGATAGTTAATGCTTTTAGTATTTCCTGTATCTCAATGCAATGTTACACATACCTCGTTCAACCGCTCTTTTTAAATAACTTTTGAGCTTGTTTTTTTTTTTTTAATTTCTGACTAATAAGTGACGTGAGATATACTTAGAGTTACAATATACGGTAACTCTTGTTAGTTACCATATTTACCGTATATTGTAAAGATCATCAAAAAACTCTGAGAGCACTTTTTAAATAAACAGCGATAGGAATTATCCAAAAAGTTTAATGAAATTTCAGTTGATTAAATTAAGCAGAAAGTGTAACGTATTTTATCTCTAAATTAGTACTTCTGTAATATATTTCTATGTATGTCCAGAATGTGTAGTCGTGTAAAAACCAACGAAAAATCATTACAAGAAGCATTTTCTAACAGTTTTTAAACTTAGATTAACAAATAGTTGTCCTTTGTTGTACTTGTTATACGTCAGAACTGATATTATTGTGCGAATCAATTTTTGATTCGACAAAAGTTACAAAACGTGAAATAAACGAATGATTATGCCGAATTACAATCAAAAATTTTCAAACTAATATCTTATACCAACATAATTTCAATTCGAAATTGTAATACTCCACATCTGTTTCAAAAAATAGTAAATATAATATTTCAGATTCGAAAAGTTTTATCGTCAGTTTGTATTTGGAAATTGCAATTCAAAACAAATTGGAATTCATGTCTTAAAATCAATCTGACTTGATATCCGCAGGCGTTTAGAATTTCTAAAATATTAAGTTAAAAATATTCATGCCTCACAAACCGTAACTGAATATATTTAAATATTTGAAATGAGTGTCTCAAAAAATGGGCATGTTGCACGGTAAATAATAAAAAAAAATGTTTTTACAAAGGAAACTTTTCTCAACTTCAGAACACGGTTTGGAACTGAAATAACAAGTTCCAACTAACAAGGGATTTTTTTAAATATTAAAATTTTCTAGCTATGTGAAAAAGGAGGAACAGTTCTAGACTTCAAAGATTCAATTGTAAACAATCTTGTGAAGAAACCGTGATCGATCTTGTATTTTGGAAAAAAAGCGTTTACTTGAAATATAGAAAGAACAAAAAAATCCAAAAGTGAACACAATACTATATATATTGGAATACGAAAATACGTATCAAAGAGAACATTAAAATTTTTTTTAGAATTTAAGAGTTTAGTTTTTTGGAATTTATTAGCACTATTTTTAAATTTTATAATTATAATATGGCGCATTTTCAAAAAAAATATCTATCTGGGTGAGAAGGCAATTGAAAAATTTCATTTTTCTCCTTATATATACAACGTATCGTTGAAGCACGATGAACTCATTATTTTTAATTGTAAAATAAAGTCATAGTAAAGTAAAAAGTTTCTTAAATCCTACATCTTGCATGACATGAATAATTTCTCATTAAATGCGCTGTTTTTACAAATTTAATATGTGAAGAAACATATTAAACAAGTATCATGCATAACGATGTTAACGGTACGTGACATTCCTAGGTTAAAGTAAAAGTATCGATTTAGTATTAAACTTTGGAAAAGCAGCAAATAGGTTGTGATTAAAGAAACACTTGTACGTATGACTATATGTTATTTGGAAAGCACATAAGCCCTCTATCATCCATTGTAATGTACCCTATATGTTTTTAATTTGATAGATATTTCTTTGTGACATTCCACGTACATCCTTAATCCTTCATTTTAAATCCGAAAACTGAATTTGCCAAAACTTCATCACTAGTTAAGATTATAATAGAGTATCATTCGAAATGTATTTTCACAAATATAATGTTTATCATAAATGAGATTTAATACATTTGTATATATTTCATAATTTTGAACCTTTTCATTTTCAATTTGTTAGCGATTTTTCCAAATAAATAAAATACAAATTGAAATAAAATTTAATTTTTATTAGAGATAGAAATTTACAGTTTAAAATTCACAAGAGTAAATTAAATATAAAGTTATACTGTGCAAAATATATATAAATGTCTATTTACCGCATGCAGTTCAAATTTTAAGAGTAATGCAAATAACATTATTTAATTTTTTTTAAATAGTGTATGTATGTGTTGTCCTCCTAACACAAATTTAAAATATACAATAAATTATTAAGTTTAAAAAAATGATCACAAGATTATTTTGAATAATTAATTATGGGTTCATTGGGCAAACATTTTGTTGAATAAAACATAATATATACTCTAAGACCAAAAAAAAAAAATTGCACTTGAAAGGAGTAGACCAGTATAAATGAAATTTCGAGTAGTACATCTGCATTGGAGATGTAAATGATCAAATTTTCAGAATCGTTTGAGCATGCGTCACGCGCAGGGCAGCTTTCAAACACGCTGCATACAGGGGTATAAAAGAACATTCAGTAACCCAGCAAATTCATTTCGACTCATGATGTTGTGTTAGTTACATCGTTTCTCATTGAGTTAAACCTCGTAAAAAAGCTAGCAGGCAATTTAAGCAACTGGGAGAATCTAACAGAGGCCGCGTAATTGGTCTCCTAGAAGAAGAATGGTCTAAAAGACGGATTGCGCGACATATTGGTTGTAGTGATATTACTGTTGGGCGTTGTTGGCAGTGGTGTATACTACAAGGCACTACCAGCGTCAACCAGGCTCAGGAAGGCCAAGAGAAACCGGACCGACAGAGGATCGACGTTTTGTAAGTAGGGATACGACATCGACAGCAAAACATCGATGTTCAAAATTAAAACATCGATGTTTTTAATACATTGCACCCAAACCATCGAGGTTTTTAAAATTCAGTGCATTTAAACTTTTCCTCTCATTTCTTAAAACTGGTTTAGTAACTAGTGATGCTACATCGACAGCAAAACATAGATGTTTTGAAACTTTGATGTTCAAAATTAAAACATCGATGTTTTTAATACATCACACCCAAACCATCGAGGTTTTTAAAATTCAGTGTATTTAAACTTTTTTCCCTGTTTCTTAAGACTGGTTTAGTACCTAGTGATGCGACATCGACAGCAAAATATCGATGTTCAAAATTAAAACATCGAAGTTGATAATGCATCGCCCCCACACTATCGATGTTTTTAAAATTCAGTGTATTTAAACTTTTTCCTCCATTTCTTAAAATTGGTTTAGTAACTTTGGTGCGACATCGGCTCCAATACATCTAAGTTTTTTTTCAACATAAATGTCTTGAAAATAACGACATCGATGTCGCATCCTTACTTTTCAGACCCTTCACCCTTGGCCACTTTGGTCTAAAAGTATGTTCAATTTGCTGATTATGAAAATTATGCTACTTGGTTATTTTTATAACGGTACTTTTTTTCATTTAAAAATAAAACATCACCAGTGTAAAAACATCGACAAGTATAAATATCGATGTTACAAAAACATCGATGTGAAATACATCGATGTTTTTTAAAAAACATCTATGTTTTGAAAACATCGGCATCAATGTCGCATCCCTAGTTGTAAGACATGTGCGTGCTGATCCAACATCCACTGTTGCAGACATCCAACGGGCAGTGGGAACCTCTTTCGATCATCCAATAAGAGATCGCACCATGTGTCGCCGCCTCCACGACGTGTTACTAAACTCACGTTGGTTGTTATGACAAGTGTTTTTAACAGCATTTCGTCGCCGTCAAAGACTGGAATGGTGTCGTGCCAGACGGACATGGGGCACTTCGAATGGCATCGAATGGTCTTCACTGACGAATCCCCCTTCTGTCTGGGTGGAGACGACAATCAAATCCGTGTGTGGAAGCAACGTGGTCAACGCCAAGACTCATGATTTGTTGTGCAGCGTCACACGTCCAGATGATCTGGTGTTATGGTGTGGGATTCAAATGTGTATGATGCCGAATCACCTTTGGTATTCGTTACGGGCTCTTTGACAAGCCAGCTTTACGTACAAGAAATTTTACAGCGAGTTACGCTCCCATTCCTGAACTCCCACGTGCACCCGCTTTTTCAACAAGACAATGTTAAACCCCGTATTGCTGCCGTCTCTTGAGTTTGTTTACGGAACAACGCTATCTTACCATGACCGGCATACTCACCGGACCTGTCCCCGATCGAGGATGTATGGGATGCCATTGGACGAGATGTCACCACTCCGCCCTTACCGCGTAATCTGCTGGAACTATGTGACAGGGTTCAAGCAGCATAGGATGGACTGTTGCAGGACTTTCTAAAGACCCTGTATGACTCATTACTAAGTCGCTTGGCATGCTGCATTAGGAATAATGGCGGTCATACACCATACTGAATGATACCACATTTTTTCAATACAGTTTGCATATTTCATTCTCAGTTTGAATACAGTTTGCATATTTCATTCTCAGTTTGAATACAGTTTTCATATTTCATTCTCAGTTTGAATACAGTTTGCATATCTCATTCTCAGTTTGAATACAGTTTGCATATTTCAGTTCTTGTATTTACTCATTCATAAGCACTTTACCAACCTCGTAAATTTCATTGCATTCTGACAATTCCTTCTGGGCGCAACTATTTTTTGTCTTAAAGTGTAATTTAAATTGGTTTGAGTGTTAATAAAATTGACAGAGAAACTAATGCCTTCACGAACACTTGTAACGGCCGACATAGTTAATTAAAATTATTCAGCAAATATTCCTCTTCCAAGAAAAGCCAGCTTTACTTCATATAATTATTTAAAAACTCCAGTACATATCTATTATTTGCTTATAAGTTTTGCATGATCTTTTTATTCACATTTCCTTCATTATAATTATAGAAAATCATTATTTCAAACAATTTATTTATATTGTAGATAAACTTTATGTATTGGAGATTAAAATAGCAAAATTTAGGATTATTCATAATTTTAAAATAGATTTAATTTAAAGAAACCTAATTGAAGAAACTAATGCATGCCCTCAGAAGAGAAAGATTTAATCTCAATAATAGAGGCAAAGTCCACTAGTCATATTCCCTATACTAAGAGTAATAAATAGTATGCTGAATAAGCCTAATCACATTTAGGATTTTTTTTTGTAATCCAGGCTTTAATTTATTATCAATCATTTTTCATCTGTTTTTATAATTATAGAGTAGCGGCTAAAAATAGGGAGCTCACACTCATATTCTAAACTCGTTGGTAGGTTGTTGGATCTACGTCACACTAGAAGAATTCAACGGATTATTGGCGGCGTATCGGGATTAATCCGGGAGAAAAATATGAAGACAGCCCCCACGTAAACAATGACCTTTGATTGGATCGCGCTACGAATTCGAAACCCTCCAGTTCCCAATCCACGAGTCAAATGTCTGGGCAACCTTGGCCCTCAATATTAGATAGAGCTTCGTATATCTGAAAGCGTTCAAATATTCAGGCAGATACTTTTATCATTGCTAATAACAAAGCAATTCCTTTCTACATTTTACGAAAATCATTAGTTTCGCTTCTGCTAGATCTCGGTTACTGGTTTCTCAAATGAATTTTGTGCCATATTTACGTGCATAGGAATACAAAGATTTGTAGTTTTACGGAAACAACTAAGCATCGCCCGTTAGACGTTTAAAAGGGAAAATTGCTTTAAAAGTATAATTACATCATAGTTTTAAGGTATACACTGAAGAGCCAAAACTTTACGACCACCTACTTAATAACGCGTTGCGCCTAATTTGGCATGCAAAACAGTTGCAATTCGCATGGGTATAGATACCACAGGTTCTTGGTACATGACTAGAGGCAGGTTATACCAAATGTCTAAGCAGCGGTCACGCAAAGTCGAGATATTCGGACATGGTGGTGTTTGAGCTCTGAGCTGCCGCTCCATGACACCCCAAATGTGCTCTGTCGGATAAAGATCCGGTGAGTTAGGTGGTCAGGACATTGATAGGAATTTATCAGTATGCTCCTCGAACCACTCCAACATAATCCGAGCCTCGCGACATGGGGCCTTGTTCTGCTAGAAGATTCCATTTCCAGTTGGGAAGACAGACGCCGTGTAATGGTGCAACTTATCCGCAATGATGTTCATGTAGTTCGCAGCGTTTATGGTCTGTTCTACCACAATTACGGGTCCCAGTGTCGCCCATGAGAACGTCCCCAAAAGCATAATACCGCTACCACCAGCCTGTGTATGACCTGCTGTACAAGAGGGGAGCAACTGTTCTCCTGGCAGACGGCGTACCTTGAAGCGACCATCGACGTGATGAATGAGAAATCGAGATTCATCTGAGCAGGCAACTCTCTTCCACTCATCCATGGTCCAGTCTCGATGTTCCCGGGCCCACTGTAGGCGTAGTTGACGATGACGCTTGGTCAACAGAGGCACATGAGTGGGACGTATGCTGCACAGTCCTATATGCAATAGTGTCCGCTGAACTGTGTATTCCAAAACACTTGCGCTTGGACCTGCATTGTATTGGGCGATCAGCTGAGAAACTGTCTCGCGCCGATTTTGCTTTACCAAGCGGGACATTTTCCGACGTCCTTTTTCTTTGATGACGGGTGGACGACCAACACCTTGGCGTCTACTTCTGGCGTCACCGTCATTTATCCACTTAGCATGAATACTAACGACGGCAGATCGTGAACAACCTACAAGTCGTGCAATTTCGGTGATACTCGTTCCGAGTTTTCGGGCCATTTACGATCTGCCCTCTATCAAATTCGCTTAGATCAACAACTTTTCAAATCACTCGCAAAAGTAAGTGCAAGAATGATTAATTACCTTCTCCAGCAGCAATTAAATACCATTCTCACTTTATCACGTGCCCTTCACGTCATCCAGACGAGTTCGTTGTAAAATGGGGGATGGTCATAATGTTTTATTTCGTCAGTGTATATGCATGTATTTTAATTAATTTCTCACACCAGTAGGGCTTCGTTGTTTTACGGAATTTTAGTACCAGCATGTTAAGAGAATACGAGTTTGCAATAAGTATGCTTAATCTGTTTAATCAGATTTATCGTCCTTTTTAAGTAATTCGGGTTAACTCAATAACAGTTATTTTTTCATCTTATATTTAACCTTGTTTGATGAAAAAAGCCTCAAGGCACACACTCCCATTTCAAACTGCGCTCATCTAATAGATTAACTAATCCTGTATGATTTAATCCGATTTAAGATCGATCGATACTCTTCTAATTTGGTTTTTCACCCTGATTAAAATTACCATTGATTTGTTTTATACGCAGTATTTTTAAAAGCAATAAGATTTTTCAATTATTCAACGTGGAGTGAAAGTTGTAATCGTCTTTCTATTTATATTTACTCTCAAAAAAGCTCTAGAAGCATTGTTCCTTTTCAAAATTTGCTTCATGGCACAGTTCAGTCAATTTCCACATAGTTGTTTAACCTTCTTAGGGGTTCCGTTCTGTAACCTGCATTATTTTCTGTATGATTTCTAACCAGTTTGGACGTTTTTGACCAATAGGATATTTCCTGCGATTTTTTCTGCCAATCAATGTGGTAATCTAGCCATTATATGGTAAAAGCAATACAAGAAATCCCGTGACTCCCAGGGAATTAAACTCATAGGAGATGATGAATGTCCCATTGAACTTTCTCAAAACAGTGAATAAAAAATCATAACTGATATGAAATTTTTAAACTTATATCTTATCTAATCAATTTTAAAGGTTATTTTAACGCTGATTAATGAAAAAAATTTCAAAATCAGAGGCCTTCGTCAAAATTTACTCCACATTAAAAAATTAATTGATGCATAAGAAAAAACCTTTCTTGTAACTTCAGTTAACCACTTATTTGGGTATACTGCTTACAAAAAAATATTGTTTTAGTTTGAAATTGCTATTTTTGTAACTATAATAGATTTAACGAGATTATTAATAAAAAAAACTTTTATACTTATTTATTATTTTTCTCAATATTAAAAACTGAAAAATTGAAAAATAGTTACAGTTTCCCACGTTGTTCTTATAAAATTTAAATGGAATTTCTATTAGTAACCGGGATTTTAGTTAAACACAAAAATATGACTTTGGTAAAATGTTGAAGTAAATTGATTTGCTATTAATATAAAGCACTACCTGTAATGAATAGAACTATATCCTTATGCCTATTGAAATTTACAAAAACCCGCACCAATCTGACACGAATAGAGCAAACAAATTTCTGAAATTTTTGCGATTGAAAAAAGCATTTGAACTTAGAAATGTCAAACAGATTTATTATATTTAAAAGTTATAGTACCTGAATGAAAGATAATACCTTAAGCAAATAAAAACAGTCAGCTTTATTTCTTAATTAGGATAATATCTATTTAACAGAGCAATGAGATTCTTAAATATTCTTAGTTCGTAAAGGGTTATGCAACATGGTTATTTAATACTTCTACGGATTATAAATACCGATTCATTCAAGATAATACCATCGTGAGAAATGTTATAATTGAAAATTCCGCCGAGTTGGACTTTATTTACCACTTTTGGACTCTATTTGCTCAGACTTATTAAACTTTCAGGATCTCAGCTTATTACTTGTTTTGTTAGGTGTATGCAAATAAAGGGTTGAGAATAATTATCCTCTTTCCCTATTTTAAGACACGTCACACTGAATTTTTCTGTAGAGTTTTAAAATCTAGTATTTTAGCCGTAAATGTAGAATATATTTTCATCCATATCTTTAGCATCTAGAACATGAAGTATAAGTCAATCAGCAAATGAGAATATTTGGGTTAAACATCTCATATTATAGAGACAGCCTATTACGTTACACAAGCAATGTTCTGAAAGGAACTGAATAGACCTTTTCCCATTGGGCTCTTACTACACAACATACAGCCATATACAGCACATGAAAGGAACATAGTGTAAAGGGAAAGTGGACATTAAAAACGTAATAGGCAAAATATTTTGTAGTTATTATCCAATTTCTATAGAATTTTTAGGCTGTTTATTTTTTTACTGAGAAACCTATATATCAAGTTTGGTCCAAAACTACAAATTCATTCGGAAGTTATAGCCTAAAACGGTCAAAATTTGTGATAAATTAGAAAGACCCTAATAGGTCTTATGCGCTGGTAACTATTATTATTATTAATATTAAATGTACAGTCAAAATTTTAATTTGCATAATAGTTTTCATGCATATAAATCACCTTAACTTCATTTGGTGAGTATATCGCTCAGTTGTAAAGCAACATTTCTTTTGTAGAAAAACATACAAACATCGCAAAAAAGCATAACTTAAGTAACATTTTAAAGTTAGATTTGAAAATTTGGAAGAATAACGAATTTCTAATTTGTACTTAGATATACTATAAAGATTTGAAGGATTATTTAAAAATGTTAAATAAATCAATTATTATCAAATCCGCAAAGACAATTTTAAAATTTAAAAATGTCAAAAATGCATTGGGAAAAAAAACACGGAATTTTAGTAGGCTCATTTCTTTTTATACCCACGTATTTTTTAGCTACCTATTTTGTTCGATACTAACTAATTTAGATTACCACATTTTTATAAATCAGTAGCTTCGCGTTGTTCGTAAAAATCCAAATATTCTGAATTAATATTAGAGAACATGGCTATGTTCGAAAAGCTTCAAAAACAGAAGCTAAATTAAATTACACGAAACTTCTAATTAGAATTATCTTCAAACAGTAACAACGGCAATTGTTAAAAACAGTCATAATTCAATTACATAAAAAAATTACGAAATTTCGTTTCTTATATCCATTGATTCTTAAAATAAAAAATTCCACAAGGCAACATCAAATGATTGGGGAGAAATTACAAAATGAATTAATTAGAGTGTGAATGCTTCGAAACCAATATTAATGAATATTCACAAGTAATAAGTAATGGATTAAAATATATTTATGAAATAAATAAAACCTTATCTAATTCAATTTTGAAATAATTTAGAAATGTGTTTTATAAATTCTTGGTATGAATGCAGCTATTTATGGGCCGCAAAATTTATTTTTATTGTTGTGATCCTAAATATTTATGGAAGTGCAATTCAAAGCTTCCATTAAGAATTGCTTTCTTTTATCTAGAAACGAGATGGATGGATTTTCGGAGGAGAGATCGAACAATATTTAATAAAGATAAAAGACATAAAATATCTCATAAAACAATCTTTTACTTTAAGTAATTGAAAACATTAAGAACAAATTGAAAACTCCTTACTATTAATTCTCTTAATGCTTCAAATCAATGAAAATTTTACTTTGAATTAATTTAATTCCTTTTAAGTTGCAGTTTGAAGTGTTTTCTATGAATCGAAAGCAATTTTTTTCTAACATTCAGGACGTTACAAATATAAAATGTCAGATGATGTTTCAATATACACATATAATTAAAAATTTAAACTAAATTTTTTAAACCTACTAAACATTTAAACTCAAGGTAAATGTAAAAAATTCCCAACACGAAAATTGAGTAATTAAAAAAATATGTTGGCTTATTCGTCATACAGTATGAATAGCCTTAAACAATATGAATTATTTTTAATTACATTCCTTTGTTGTAGAAACTTGACCTAATAGAATAATAAATCAATTGCTAAACTGAATTCTAAATTTTTTTCGATAGACACATGGAAGCGAATATTTAGTTTTAACTTAATATAATAATTATTAAGTTTAAGAGCTAGTATAATTCCAATAAAAGTCTTACTTACAAATATATTCTAATTATCATAAGATATGCAGTGAAAATGAAATTTCATGAATTTAAATCCATTTTGAATTCAGAACCAAACAAAGGTTTATATAAAGGTACGGTTTAAATAAATGTCTGTTTTTTGACAAATTTAAAAAACGGGTTGTTAAATTAAAAACAAAACTTCAACAGTCTTAAATATGCATTTACAATGAACAAATCATTTGTAAAACAGTTGTAATTATTAGAACTAACAGACCCACGTTTGTATCCATTTTTTGTAAAATGTCGTTAATCCCATATCATTATTTTACTACATAGCATCTATGTTTACATAAATGAGTTTTATACGTCTGGAAATAAAATTGTCTAAAAATATATAACAGCATTGTCTATTCTTATTTCTAATCAAACTTTTGACATAAAGCAAACTTCAGTCATGACATTGAAGTAGGTTTATCGTAACAATTATCGAATCAGCTTTGAATAAAAGATGGGATGAAATTCAAGTATGTGCTCAGAGTAGAATTACTTCAATTAGATTCTGAACATCTACTTCAGTTAGATTCTGAACATATACTTCAGTTAGATTCTGAACATCTACTTCAGTTAAATTCTGATCGTCTACTTCAATTTCATCCCATTCTTTATCAAAAGTTTGATTCGATAATTTTTACGATAAACCTATTTACTTCATATTTTTCTTTGCTGAGATGATTTCCATGTACCAGGTTTCTCCTTGATTCCTGTAATCAGACTGTTGAAGAATTTCATAAGGGTGGAAAGCTCTTCGGTGTAGTTTTAGCAACATTATGTGGTTCCATTGTTAAAATAAAGCAGATGTAAACTGAGCAAAAAATTAATGAAATAATCCTTAACGGTAGATTTTGTGTTATTTTATTCTTATTTTGTATTAAACAAGAAAAAAATAATGTCATTTCTGTGCCACATTCACACACAGTAAACTGCATAAAGAAGTTTAAATATATAGTAAAAAGATACTTTAAGTCACATTAAAAATTAATTTTAATGATACAAAAAAAGAAAGTGAAATTTCATCTTTGAATTACAATACATGGCTTTAGAGTGATAACCAAATAATAGTTTTATTTACATACTAATTATTTTCCGATCTATAAAGTAATAAACCCACAATTTTTCATTCCATGGTTATTAGAAAATTAAACTTCACTGCTGTAAAAAATAAGGGATAAGTATAAAAGAATAATAGTAACAATAAAATCACTTAAAGAAGATAACTCAATTCTTTGAAAAGAATCGATTTTAAAATGCAAACGCATCCTCTGCTGTAGAATCATTCAATATTTCAATGTTTTACGATTCGATTTAAGTTTCTAAGATTCCTCATCTCAATTCCATATCGAGGTTGAATTTAATTTCTTTGCAAATGGTAGAAGTTGCACTCCCCTATTTGAAAGCAGGTATCGAATAGTTGTCAAATCGAATAAATTGCAAGGTAGTACTCCATTTAAATGCAGGCAAATTTTGATGCATATACAACCCTATTATTGATCTCTCTGACACGACTCTAGCGTCCATCATGTTAAAAGGTAATTTAAAGTGCAATTTTTGAGCTTGCGTGACAGGGAGCATCATTTTAAAGTTAAGTAACAAAGCTGAAAAAAGAAAAAATGTCACATTATTATTCTTTACGAATCGATATTCAATGTTTGAGAATTGGTAGCAATGGAACGATTGCATATTGATGTAGAAATGTAACATTTCCAGGACCCTCACAAGAGGCTGCCGGCTTCTAAGTATCAGAGCCTATCGGTGCTAGGGGCCGAGATCTATGGGATTGGAAAGTGCAAAACTCATTTACTGTGACGAGCAATCTGTTTTTTAAGCTTAAAATTCAAGAATTTTTATTAAAGATGTACATGGTGTGTGCAAAAAAAATGCATTTGCGTAAGATATGTATTGAATCAAGTACTTGAAATATATTTTTAAATTAAAAAGATGCTCACTGACTAAACTGGTACTCAGGCTTTTCATCTGGAAAAGTGCTTGCGATTGTCATCTAAAGTGGAACTAAATACTGTCATATAGCGGTGCTATGGCCATTTAACATACTGAAGCTTGGACTGAAGATATGTGGCCAGATTCGCCCTTCTTATCATATTCATTAACATCTTCATTAACGTAAAAAAATGAGATATTAATGCTGTCTTTTTATCCTTTTGTTTTCATTTGTATACTCTCTAATCTAGAAATAGAGCTTAAATACAATGCAAGCAATACAGTGCAAATAAACGCAAATTTCGAGACAAAATTCATTGCATATCAAAAATGTGTAGTAGTATTTGTTTCTTCGTTATACTCTTTTCTAGTCTTACATTATATCACTCAATTGTTAGTTTGTGTAATAAATAAGCAGCAGAATGTTGATAGATGAAATGAAACCTGAAACTACCTTGAGAGTCACGTGATATTAAGTGTTGTTTGAACTTTAAAATATTTCAAAGTTTGGATTATAGTAGGAAGGCATGAATGAAATTATACAATAATGTTTAAAATATAATATAAGGAATCGCTTCTTTTAAGGGTAGACGCTTCTATACTGGGTATCAAATTCCATTTCCTTTCACAATATTCTAGTGCTGTAAAAATGACCGTAAAACTACCTGAATATTTCCTAATTTTACAGACTCTGAGTTTGAGTCCTTTTCTTGATATTGATTGGTAATGATTCAAAATAATCACATTTAGTCATTGGTTATATTTAGACTTAGCATAGCAAATAAACGTCCAAAGAGTAATAAAACCAATCTAACTATAGAAAATCATAGGGTCTAAAATATAAGGCAATAAATTAACAGAAAGATATTTCAAATACAAGCTCCTAAATTTTTAAAAATGAATCCATGTATACATATACATCTATCAAAGTGGTGAAAAATTAATGTAGTCTCTTAAATAATTTCACTGAAAATTTGACTACTCTTAGGTAGTTTTACTGAATCGTGAAACAAATATAAACTTCTTCAACCTACGTGTATATAAATATACGTAATGGGTTAAAAGTTAGACAGTCAAATTATTATCTTACGTTCAAGAAAACGATGGCAGACTACTTTTCTTAAGCTACCTGATTAAGAATTTCGTACTATTATAAGCAAACAATAGGAGGAAATTTAAAATTGTTTTCCCTGTAATGGGGGGGGGACCAATTCATATTTTTATCAGTAAAAGTTTAGCATTTACTCTATGGATTTATTTTGAACTAACAATATTTGACAAAAGCTTAACTTTAAATCTTGATTTCAGCCCCACAATCCCTCAAAGATCCTTACGAGAGATTGTGAACAAAAGAAGGCAGCTAAGCTACATCAAAAGCTTGCTCCAAGAATTGGATGATAAGCTGGAGAGATTAGAGTATGTAACTATTCTTTTCTTTGTATAAATGATTTTATCTGTTATACTTAAATCACATTTCCTTTTTCTCGGTTTTCATTGAGAAAAATAACCGGAATGAATGATTCTGAACATAATTTCATTGATTATTTTTTTAATTCAACTGTCTTAGAGTTAGCCTAAGAACTGTCTTCTGAGTTTCAAATTTTCACAAAAAGAGATAAGTATTAAAAAGGAAGAGGTCATTCAGAAAATAAAAATATCCTTAGCCTTTTTCTTCCAATATAACTTTAAATTACAAGTTCTAAAACTTTTCTAGACTCGGAAACTTAGATTGTGCGTGATGATTAAACTTATAGCTTCTTCTAAAAACTTAAGTTACACGTAATATTATAAGTAAAAGCAAAACGATTAGTTAAAGACCTATAACGGTATAGCATTCTATGAATAGGTACTTAAAGTATTTGAGATTCAAAATAAATATTATGTTTGTTTTTATTATTATAGTAATCATTCCTATATCGGTATTAGAGGATCTTTCTTGTACTCTCTATTGCAGAATAGGTAGCAATTCAATAAGAGTAGGTATACTTGAAAATAAAAAAGAATTTAATTCAGGGTTTTAACATAAAAAAAGCACGTCGAAATTTTATAGCTTTTAGATAATACAGTAATAAAGCTTATTTTCAATGTCCATTAACCCTTAATGATGATGATGAGAAATTCATATAATCTCTTTTGGTAATAGTGCTATGGAACTAAATGACACATGGACATTTAAAAATGTTTTGCTTACTACGCCATTTTATGTATCACTAATTTATACACATTATTTATTTATAATGCTGTAAGTATTTGAAAAAATCCACTGTCCGATTTATCGTTTGTCCAATAGAACACTTTTCTTTAAATTACCTAATTAGACCATTTTTACCAAAGAGCAGACACATGTGTGTACTTCCTTAAATACCCCTCTTCCTTGATAACAACTGTAATGACATGGGCTTAGTCGAATTCTGAATGTATTTTTCATTCGGTGATGCTTCAAATCATGAATAACTGCTTTATAACCGCTGTAACGTTGTGAGTAGCATTTACGTGGCGAGTGGCTTGTAGGCAATTAATACCACTTTTAAAAATACAGCACATTTAATTAGTTACTAAAGATTTACACAAGTTAAGGCTATTTCAAGGCTAATAGATGGTACATACAAATATGGTTTCAGTCCCGCGTCTTCATAGAAGCAGACTAGTTCTGCGTCCGTTCACGTTCCTGCGTTCAACGATTCTCTTCTTCGACTCCAGTTGAGACCGCACATGTTCTTCCGAAACCACTATAGTTCAAAGACAAGGGGCTGCCCACATCTGGTCATAAATTCGCCAGCCGATTGCCGTCAACGGCTAATCCACGTAACAGAGGAAATCTCGAAGGACCATATGAAAGCAGTGGTCAGAGAGACCCCCTACGACGTTTCACCGCCTTTGGGCTTGGGACCATATAAGAAACTTTTCTCCTGGGTTCAGACCAGCTACTTTCAATTTTATTGCTGTCAAAACACTTCTTATGTCAGGAAAATACAGTAACACTCTCTCTCTCTCTCTAAGATACTTTTACGCCTGAGACAGGAAAATGGAGATGAGTATTATGCAAAAACTGTACTTTAATACATTAACTGATGTAAGAAGAATATGCATGTTTAAATACTTGCTTATTTTATTAGAAAATAAAGTGGTCTCTAATGTTGAAAAATCTCATAACAGACATCCACACACTTTTCTCCGATAGAACGCTTCAAATAGCACAAAAAAATCTCAATCCTCCTGAACTTCATCTCAAACTGACCAGATCTTGACGGAGAAGATATCTCGCTATTAAAAGAAAATTGACCAGATCTTCTCATCATCGTCATAAAACTCGACCTTATCTTGATGACGAGAATCTTGGTTATAGTGAAATTGGTCAGATTTTGATGGCCGAGATGTCTCGTCGAAATTAGACCGAGGGTTAATGTATTTTTCAGAATTCAATATTCTTTCCGTAAGCCTGCATGCATGGAAAATACTTCTCATGCGTATTTGGCTGCGTTTCTTAGTTACACAAATGCAATCCAGATGTATTTTTTAGAAATTAGACGAGGCAGTTCAATCGTCTCAATTGTAGAGATTCAATTTTGATTTATAGAAAATACCACCTTTTTTAGTTGTCTATGGGAATTTCTTGGTTGGTTTGCCTATATATACTTGAGGAGAAGTATTAGGGAATAAGGTGGACCTTCTTTTTAGGGAATAATGTATGGATACACAAAAAACTAAAAGGTTGATTGGTTGGGTTTATAAGGTGCAAAAAACAACGAGGATACCAAACCATAAATGAATTATTGTTATTAATCAATCTTTCTCGAGCTAGTTTCAGATCAGTGGATGAGAAAACCTTATTTCTAAGTGAAAATCTCTAATCCAATGATCGTAATAATATCTTCTAACAGAGCCTTCATTTCATTGGTTTAGTAAGTATCAGTTTCTTCCCATTCAATCAATTTCCGTGATGCTGATAGCGATTAAAAACAACTCTCTGAGAAATATCCTTTCTTCATTGTTATTTCGGTCATTGTTATTTCCACAGTTATCTTCAGAACACAATCACTTCCAGAAGGCTCATATTCACAAAACTCAACGCCAGACTTCACTTTTCTAAACCAATCACGTTGTTTACCTGGTGTAAGGTGTTTCATAGACGGAATAAGGTAGCTGGATTAGACCGTCAAGTCTTTATTGGCTTGGACGACACAAACACACAATACAGGAACGTGCACCACTTGGACGGACAAACATAACATTAAATTAAAAGAAAGACATTTTAAATTTAGTTGAATACAACGTCATCAGCCGTCCCATCCGCACCAACCGCACTCGTTGTTCTTTTTCTGCTTTCGCAGAGCATTCTGGGCGCTCATGATGACGTAGGCCGTGACGTTATACTGGTTACATAGCCGTAAAGAGTGTCTGACACAGTAGCTGTTGCACATTATTCAAGTGTAAGATGATTCTGGTGCAAATATTCGCATAGATTTCAAAATTCTTACGAATTTAATCTTCCAAGAGATTTAGATGTAAGAGCTCTAACATCAATATCTGACCAATTTTGTTAATGTCGGTATATTTTGGTCCATCACAATCTGGTAAGTTTTGCAAGTGACGAGATACCTCGTCGATCCACCACCGGGAGTGTAAAAGTGTTCGACAACTTTTTTCTACTGTTGTTGAAAGGATTTTTGGAATAAGTTATTATGCCTGCAAGAAATATGATAAGCGAGGAGGTCTAATAATAGTAGGTCGTTGTAAATTTAAAAAAATATTCCACTAGTTTTTTATTTGAAAAACACTAATTTAGTCCGACGGAAAGTTGTAGTTTGCCAAGCTGCCTCGCACTATGATTTGGATTGGATAAAAATACCTGTTCTTTCCTATTACGTGCTTTGATAGTTTCTACGACACATTCAAATCCCCCATTATAAGACGAACCCGTTAATCCCGGAGATGAGACAGCATTAAAACCTATTGCATCCACAAGATCTAATAGTGGGTACGAAAGTTAATTACAGAAGTGGGAAAGGAGTCATTCACTTATACAGATCTTGACTGCAAAGCATGTTGCGCGTGATTTTATTCTGGACTGGCACCGCCTCTGAATCCAATAACGATAAATTAATTGCCTAACTATCATGTCAGCGTTAAATTTGTAATATCTATGCAAAGGTGCTATACCTTTAACGGAATTTTACAGGGTGCAGCCACACAGTTGGTGTTTAAATGGGGATATTGCTACATCTAATCATTAGAATGATTAGAATGGTGGTAAATGAGCTTTCCATGAATAGGAATTTATAGTGAAGTATCTTTTGATCGCAGTACTTTTGTTTATACCTGTATTTACATGTGCATAACGTAATTTTATTACACTGGCTTATTGTGATCCTGAAACTTATTCTTAATAATACCTTAATGAATTTATCTAGTGTGTTTTTGCAAAACAGTTTAAGTTAAATTGAGGAAAGTAAACGAGAAAATGTAAAGAAATTATTTTTCGTTTGGTCACATTGGTACAATTCAACAATAAATAAAAGAACAGATTTAAATGATTATTATTATTTTTTATTTGCAAAAATACGTTCAATAAAATACTGTCATCTAATACTGTAAAAATACTGTCATCTAATGCAGTAGAACTTCTGTCATCTAATACTGTAAAAATACTGTCATCTAAAAAATTCAGTTACTTTTCCGATTTACCTCAACATGTTAAATGTACGAATCTTGTAGCGTTCACCTTTGAGCTTAAACTTGTGGTTTCATCTTTCTGATCACAAACTTGTGGTTCAAGAAAAGAAAGGCATTTCATGACTCACCAACAGGATTATTGCAAATAAAATGTACAGTTTTAGCATTACATTAAACCTGTTAATTAGGATATATATACTCACATTGCATGTTTTGTAAGGTAAACTAATATTTCTTATATGCAACTAAATAAGCTTTGTTCTAAAGATGCTTATTTGGTCACATTCATGATATTGCCATTGTCTTGAAGCAACTGGCGTATCAACCAACAGTTGTCCAACCAACAGCTGATACAGAAAAAAACGATGCTGATATGAGGATTTCTTGATAGAAAGAGCGCCTATATACGTCTATCACGTAATTAAAGCCACCTTTATGAATCAGCACAATCTTACATTTCAAACAGTAATTATTAAATCAAAAATATGGTTACATTTAATTCTGGTTTACAACAAATTTAAAGTAAGTAGGTTAAAACCTTGTGGTATTCATAACCTGTCATATAGCCATTATCCATTTTAGTTACAAACTCAGAAAATACTTTTTTTTAGCACTGTTGCTCTAATAATTTAATCTCCCACAGAAATTATATTAAATCTATTAAAAAGAAGCTGCAATTTAAGGTTGTATATACGTATGTGTATTGATAAGAATGGAAACAAATTTGCATTGATGTTATAATTCAATGATATAATGGGAATATCAAAGAATGTTGCTGTTTTAAATAGGGGTATAATGTTAATTTCGTTTAGGAAAAGATCATGCGTCATCAATCTACCAGGGATGGATTGTGATTACAGTGATGTTACTGGAGCGGCTAAAGACCATGACTTTTGGTCGAGTCGAATGGCACCTGGAAAGAAGCGCAGGTAACTATTCAAATCGATCCATAATAAAGTAAAACAATATAAAAATAATTTGGTTTTATTCTACAATGCAGAGGACTAAAGTTTTCCAAATCGCTAGAGTAGAAATATTATGAAGCAGCTTTTTCATTTGTTTGAAAATATTTAGTTGAATGGTTATTTAAAAGGGATAATTGTGTCTATATTTACACATACGTAATAATGTCTTTTATTTTTTAGTAGATAAATTCAAGTATTTATTATTGTTTTTCATTTTATTCACACACATATTTTATAATCCCTTTTTGATGGATAATTAAAGGAGTTTTATTTTATTGTTGAACCATTTTTATTATAGAATAGGATGATGGTGTGGTAATGGTAATGGTATTTTTAGTTAACGTCGTACTAGAGCAACACAGCGGGCTATTGACGACGTAATCAGTCCCTTAAGGGAAAGATTCGAGGACAACACCTCGTAATTTTGAACCACGGTCAGATGACGAAGCAACACCTGAGCAGGATGATGGTGTGACAATTAAATCTCAATATAAATAAATTGAATCAATTAGAGATTATTTCACGGTGGAATAGTAAAAAAAAAAAGTAAAAGCGTTTTGATCGAAGCAATTTGATAATATTCTTACTGTGATTAATTATGTTGCTTTAAATATTTTAAATATAACCCTTATTAAATTTAGATTTTTTTTTTTTGGGTAAGAAAATATATCAAAATAAAGTATAATCTCAATAGAAATCTATTCGTTTCTACTAAAATCGGAATTGTACTCAATACTAATAATATATTCCATCTTGCTGATTCAGATAGATGCCTTGCTTGCCTGAAGAATAGATATCTATCTTGGAGAACGTCTTGTTTCTCTTCGCTGGAGAGAATTGCTTAAAAAATTTTTTGATTGGCTAAGTGCTCTTAATCCCCTTATTTCCAATCTGATCCAATGTGCCTGTTCTCTAAATTGTTTTTCATGTATATTGCTTTCTATGTTTATAGACATTACTGAATTTAAACTAGATAATTGTATTAAAGAAAATAATTGGATGTCGTGATTCGAATTGTGGAAGAAGGGGTATCCTTCTGCAGGGTATTCACCTTTGAGCTCTTTACATGTTGATGCCAGAAAGAACGTATCTTCCCAATAGGTCTATAGGGCTGTGAATTTAAACAAAGAGGGTCTGGTAAAGTGCTTACAATCGGCACTGATAAATATAATTCGAGGGTTCAAAGGGAATGAAAATATAAATTCAAGGCTAATTATTATAATACTAATATTTTAGGCCTCAATGCATATAAAGGACTACCAATAGAACTGGTACACCTTCTTAAAATGCCAGATTTACATTTTAAATATACTTATAACAATTATTAGTTATGTACTAATCAAAGCACTGATATCAATAGAATTCGTTTTGCAGAGCATTCCTATTTCTTTTTTACCTACTGGACATATACCAACCATCGAATCTTTATTCAAAAACTTTTTAGCGATGTATCAATTACTATAGAAGATAGTAGTTACTTTCGAACAAGGAATTGCACTTAGATACCAGGGAGCAGAAGCATTCATTAGTGAGCAGTTGGAAATTGTTTGAGAGAATGGTCCACATGTTTCCATTACAGTTTCAGTGAATGCAGCTTTCTGTATCGATGCAACAACCATTAGCCTTTGTTCATGGAAAACAGAATACCATATAAAGTGTTACTGTAAAAATGTTCTTTATTATTTTTTGAATAAAAATTATTTGTTGTCAATTTAAATTTAATCATCGTTGCTGCTGTATTTTATGAAACGAATAAAATATTTTTAAATTTTCTAAACAAATTAAGAATATATTAAAATGGATTTTTCTCACTTTAAAATATGCCATTATGCCATAATAAATTATATTTATGTATTTTATGTAACGAACTATGTAGGTTTTTAATAATATAGATCGATTTTATGGAATCACACAATATCAATAGAAATGGAACAGAATTTATAAATGCCTCTAACTATAATCCTATAACTTGACTGCCATATTAAATATTCTTAATTTTCGTATAATCTGTATTTACAGTATTTTATTGATATCACACTTTTTTTTTAAATAAATTTATAGTGGCTCAGTAAAATGTGTTCACGCGCTCTTTACTAAATTTATTATTTTCATTAATTTTGTTAGGATGTATTTAAAATTCCTATTTAAAGTTTTACATATAAGATCTGACTTTTCTATTTCATTAATTCATTTTCCTTCTATTAATTCAATAGTTATTAAAAGTTTTGTCACAAATATTTATAATTTAACGTAATTCATGAAATCTCAGACACTCAAAATTATTCTGCCACCTATCGTAAAAAGTACAAACGCAAAAATTACAGATTTTGAGGCATAAATGAATGAAATAGCTTTAGAGATACTAATCGAAACAGAGAAATTTTCGAAAAAAAATTACAAAATTAAATTAACCCTTGTTTGCAGACTTCTATTTACTTCGACTTTTTAATGTCTTTTAAAATGTGATCATTTTGAAGCTGCAATTTAACTGTATTCTAACAGCTTTCGAATTAAGAACTGAAGGAATTTAAAATAAACGAATGGCTGAAGAATAAAGTTATTCTTCAGTCCCAAAACAACATTTAACTTTTTTTTTGTTCAAATTTTTTTGGATTCAAACTTATGTTTCTAAAATTTGTGTTTTCTCAAATTAAATTTTAAGGTCCAGTTAGAATTAGTTTCACAAGTCAACTGTTGAATTTTTATCATTTTCTTCATCTGTCAGTGAAAAAATGTTCTTATGTGGTAATTGTGACTTCATCTCGACAATCATTCTTCTTTATTAAGTACTAAACGAGTTCATTTATTTTCTGGGGGTATAATCTTGACGGTGAAAATGCCAGGGTCATTTTTATCGACAGCCAAAAAGTTCTGATGGAACATAACAATCTTCTCTATCTCCTACAATAATACATCCAATTTTTTTTTCAGCAATATCAATTTATATCACAAAAAGGTGTAACTATATGATCAATTGTATTTATATCATATTTCATGTTCATAAAACAATCAACGTAAACATAAATTCTTTCATATTTCCATTTAGTCTATATTATTTTTATACAAATATTTACGAAATTTGGGAAGATTTTCCTCCTATTTGTACATATAGTACAGTTTTCATAAATAAAGCATGCCCTAGAATCCGTATCTTTACTTTAAACATAAATTTAAAACATGTAGCATATAAATAAATTGCGTTTTATCAACAACAAAAAATTATGATACACTTAATAAGTTTCAATTAATTTTTTTTCTTTCGTTCAATTTTTTGTTAACTTTGCTCAATTCCCAAAGTTAATACAAAGAAATAACTTCTTTCGATTTTTTAGAGGGAACATGAAAGTAATTTGTATCTTAATGCACAATATCGAGAATATTGTATATGTACATGAATGTATAATGCAATGTATATGAATTGTATGAAAAATAAAAGTTCGAAGTGAATATTTTGATTATATATATTATAAGCAATTTTTTATCAATTTACGAGTTTATAGATATAAAGAGTGTGGTTCTTATATACTTTAATTGTTACAAATGTAAAATGCATCAAACCTTGTCTCGGACAACTCAAAGCAACTTAATTATGAAACTAAGTGCTAAATTCTTTTTTAGGTATCGTCGGGCTCTTCGCTTTCTACTTTAAATGAAAAGAAAGGAACCCATTGGCTAATTACTGTGTACACCCTTTCAAGTCCAAGAGCATTTTAAGAATACGATTGTAATTATTTTAGTTTTAAGTAATCACAATCACAAATAAATGTGCGGTATGTGTTACATTAATCTCAGTTACATTAATCAAACTTTTCATTACATGGATTTTCTAATTATTTCATCACGAATCATCTGTTAATAATTTCTTTTTCGGGAATCAATATTTAATTACGTTCTGTTCAAATATTTAAAATATATAATATTGTACAATTATAAAAGTGTTTGCCCTGTACAAATTTTCATATTGCATTTTATCTTTAGGATTGAAGTAACATGAAATACTTTTGCGTGAATTGTGAAACCGAAACATTTAGACTATTTCATTTTTATGTATTTCTTGGTTCAAATAAATTAATAGTTGAATTTGAAATGTATTTAATAATTAGATCTGATGAATTTACAAAACATTCGACTTTCCTAATAATTAAGTTGTGTATTTATGTTAAACTTATGAAGTTAAAGCTTTTTCAATTCTCTGGATGTATTGTTGTTATCCGTTTTAGTGTGCTTCATCCCTTATACTAAGAATTCTTTCAAAAATGTAAATTAAATAAAGAGTATAACATAATTTGTTATTGTTTGTATTATACTGTTTTTATAATTTTTGAAGATGTGTTGTGGCTTTGTATACTGGATGTTGTAGCAATGCAGTTGGTAGTATGTATGCAATAAAAGTATTTTACACTATATTTAGTCAACTTGAATTAGAAATTGAAATAAGAGAAGTATTTAATTTAAATTATGACCATTAACTAATTTGAAAATTTTTAAATACCATATTTAAATGTTCAAAAGTAAATACTACAGTATCAAAAGATTGTTTCATATTTTTTTAATTACTATACCTAAAATGAATATACTATTTACAATATAAACCAAATTTTGACTGAATAAAGCGATTGAAAAATAACTATTTGTATACAATATAATCCCAAATGAAAAATATACATAATAAGCAATAAAAGACATTTGTGGTTAAATTTAATCAATAAAAATATTTTTTTTTTCGTTTATTTATCGTTAATATATTTAAGGACCGAAATGTTAATATTTTTCAGTGGGTCACAGTTGAAGACTTGAAGACCATTTGGTGTAACACCAAAGAAATTAATTAATTTCATCCGTACAACCTCTATTTAAAAAATCTACTTAATTTATAACTTCGTGGAAGGTTAGTTATATAACTAAATTTGAAGATAAAACTATAGAACGTTTGAGAGGACTTTCTAGATTTTAATTTCACAGATCTCATAAACATGGTTTGAGATCCATACGTTAGGGTACCTATAATTATATGGTATATAGGGTTAACAGGTGTTGCCGGAATGCATTCCATCCCGTATTAAAAGTTCCGATGAATATTTAAAATATTGTTTTGAAATTCATTTTCTAATTATGTGTTCCAATAACTAAATACCACAGCTTATATTTAAATACAACGATATGCAGCTTAACACGTTTTAAATAATGGCTTTATGAATACGAAATTTGTCGAAAATACTGTTATTCAAAGTAGAGTTTAATGTTTTGGAGTAAATTGGGTATGAAATCATCTATTTCAAGAATGCAAGAAATTTGCGCCCATAAATAATTTTATACCTTATAAGACAAAAATCTTTGAACTCAATAATTTCAGATTTCATAGAGGCACATACTGATAGTTAAAACTCTCTGTAATTTTTATTCATTATAAGCTTGGATTTTCAAAACAAACGTCCAAAAACCTCCCTTTGAAAATCGCGTTCTTTAAAAGATAAGGGTTTTTAAGAATTCACTTTCTAATACGCACCGTAAAACCTATAAAGTACATTACCTTAGGACGTAATCTGGCATATTAACATATAGATGAGAAAAAGTGTTTTGAGTGATCCGGTCACTTGAGTTTTCATAGTTCCTTTACATCTCTGTTGATGAGGTATGAATTATTTATGTTATGAATCTCCTAACACACAAAAAACGTTAATTCATCATGGTCTACAGATAGCTTTTAACGTGGGCTTCTAAAATTACTAGAAATTTGCTTATTTATTTGTGTGTCATTGTAAAAAGGCTCTTTTTTTATCCCTGACTGATATTACTCTAGTATATGTAATTCTGCATGCCGTTACAACAGGTTCTCCACTTATCGAATTTGATGATTCGATAAAACAAAAATTCGATCAGAAATGATTATTTTTTATGCATATGTATTATGTAGATTATGTGTTTGGAAATAAATTTCTTAGTCACTACTCTCGTAACTACCTTAAATTAATATTAATTACATTATTTTTAAGTAGTATTTAAAATAAAAAATACGCTTAACTTAAATTGAACTAATTTATTTACTCAATACCCTATCTCAGCTGTCTCATTTTCACTCATGAAACATGCTGAGGTAGCCCAGTTGTTAAAGTAGCAAATTACCATCCGAGAGGTTTGCGAGTTCAGAACTTGATCCATTCAAAGACTTTCGCGAGCGCGGGATAGTGCACGTTAAATCTGTCGCATCCTCAAATGTCAACACTTTGGCGAAGTCTGGAGAGTGGGGTGCTAGCTCATGTCTTGCTCTCCTAATCTGACCGTGGATCAAATTACGAGGTGTTGTCTTCTAATCTTTCCCTCCCAGATTGATCACGGACCGTTACCAATAGCCCGATGTGGTGCTCCAGTGTGACGTAAATTCAGCTATTACCTATGTATTTCCTGCTACAATATCTACATGTTACTTCAGGGCTCGAAACAGAAAGGTAGGCCTACTAGCCTTTGATTAGCAGGATCTGTGATTGAATACCGCTTATGGTAACACCATTTGTAGCAGTTTGGAATTCACTTTAAGCCGTGAGAACATTTATAAATGGTATGATTACCCTAGACAAAATCAAAATCCTTACTTTTGATGTCTTGCGTCTCTGGACTGTAGGAAGCTGCATCACCTTTCCTATTTTCTATAGTCAGCTGACACACTGGATAAAATGGGCTGCAAAACAGACCAGACATTCCCTCTAGGCTTCACAGTGGATACTTGAAGCCAATGGAGATGGAATTAAGTTGCAAGCAATTTTCTTTGGGCTCTAATCCCAGGTGCAGAATTCTATTCAGTGTTCTGCAATGCAACTCCAAGCAACTACAATTGTTCTGCAGGCATTTTGAACAATTTTTGAAAACTGCAGTAAAATCAAAAATAGACGTAAAACACAATTATCGGCTAAATATGTATTACATACGTATGATAAAACACATCAAAATTAATTAAATTACTTCATTTAAAACTAAAGAATGTTTTCAGAATTTGCAATTCTGTCGATAACTTTTGACGTTAAATATTTTGTTATTGACATAGAAGATGTGTTATTTATAAAGTGTTTGTGGTTATTTGGGAATTTATAACTTATGATTTAAAAAAATTCGGCCGAAATTTTAAGAAAATCGAGGAAAAATTGTTCTACAAAGACTTTGTTCTGCAACATACGTCGCAGTTTTAAGCACTTTCTGCTCCCGAGGCTTTAATTAAGGTCTCACCCGAGCACATATCCTATCTCAGCTGTCTCATGTGCCAGCTTATTCACCTATGTCAGCTCATTCATACCATCAAGTCTCACGATTTAACACAGACTAGGTGGGAATCTTATTTATGCCAAGTGAGACAAATAATAACAACAGCAAGGATCTAATTAGTCCTCGTGTAGAACAAAGTGAGCGTAGTAGCAAAATCTATAGTCTTTTTTCTGATAGGTTGTTTTAAAGAAGGGAAACATTTCTATCTTCGACACATACATTTATTATGAAGAAATGTTACTATATAATAAAACAGTTTTTCTATTTAATGGATACAAAGACTTAAATTATTTGAATTTTGATTAATAGAAATATATTATTTATGGAAGTCTAATTTTTCTCTTCATTGTTTGTTAGAGTTGTATTGTACTTTAAAACGTACTCAATGTGATTTTATGTTGGCAATAATGTTGTTAACCACAGTGTGGAGAATTAAGTTCCACTCCTTCATCAATGCGGTCTTCGGGGCATTTATATCTCTTAGAGGAAGATGTTTCCATGCAACTGCTTTTCCCAGGTAGTCCCATACATTTTCTATCGGGTTCAGATCAGGAGATTTTGCTGGACACGGTATTCGCTCAATGACTTCTTTTTAAAGGAATTCGTCAACGAGGTTTGCGCAATGTGAACGAGCATTATCATCCATAAATTAAAAATCAGATCCTTATGCATCTCTGAAAAGTCTTACTTAACGTTCAAAGACCTCATCCGATATCTCTGGCTGGTCACAAATCCCCTGTTGAATTGGATAACAGCCATCACAGCGTTGCCTGTGGTGTTGGTTTGCTTCACAAACCAACACCACGGGCAACGCCATGACGGCCTCGTAATCGTCAAATGCGGTCAAATTCGAATTGCGAAGAGATCCAATCGCTTGACGTCACAATCACTTGCGAAAATATAAATATTTAACTGAAAAATTAATTATTAAAAGAAATTCCAACGTATAAGGTATCGATCTGGTGTAAAATTTTCCCCAGATTTCAAATTCGTTGAAATTTTTATTCTATTTTTAACTCTATCGCTGAGACAAAGAAAAGCACTGAAAAGAACTACAGTCATAACTTCAATTATTTCTTTTGCTTCACTCGACTCCGTTGCTCAGGAAATCAAAATGAATGAATCAAGAATCCAACGAAGGTTATTCTTCGCGGCGGTGAAATTCGTATTGGAAAAAATATATGTTACAATTTAAAAGTTATTTATTTAAAGAAAATCAGTTTTTTAGGTATCTATCTAATGTGAAATAAATTTTCCGCAGATTTCAAATCCGTTGAAATTTTTCTCCATCTTTAACGATCTAAGAGATAGAAAAAAGAACTACACAACTTCCTTTAAAACTTTATTTGTTTTTTACGTCCGCTGAAAAATCGTTCCTCGCAAAATGAAACGGAAACCCGGAAAAAAATAAATATAGAATCTGCCATAACTTTATGGTGTTGTCATCCTAAAGAAAACAATAATAATTAAATTCCATTAAATTCATTTTAAAATGTTCTAGATTGTATTTTATAAAAGAAATGACTCGTACAAAAATTGCACAAAATTCGGACTACCTATAAGCCAAATTCCATTATTATAAGTGCCATAGATTCTTCAGGACAATGCGAAGACATAAACAAACAAACATTTCCTTTTATAATAGCAGAGATAAAAGTCCAATAAGCCTTGAAACATTCATAAATTCCAAAGGAATAGACAACATAAAATATATATATATATATATATATATATATATATATATATATATATATATATATATATATATATATATATATATATATATATATATATATATGTACATCAAAAAGAAGTCTTCATCTGGCACTCCTCTCTACAAACTTCCTCATCACCCCAACGTGAGGACATTTGAGGATCAACCCATGTACATGGCCAATCTTTGGTTGGTTGTTAATATATAGCTACCCTCCAGTTGCTAAAATATGTGCTCAACCAACTGGGCGATCATGGCCCCATTACTATCCAGAGTGGTTGGTTAGTTGGTTTTGAATTTTATGGTACAAAAAGACAATGTATAATCAAAAGAAGAAAAAAAAGAAATATATATATATACAGTACGATCTCGTTACAACGAATACCGATACAACGAAGAATCCCGTTATTACGAAAGTCACCGAAGTCAATCCGAAAGTCATCCGAAAAGCAATTAAAACAATGTTAACTGAATCTCAATAAAACGAAATGATCGATTTTTGAAAATCCCGATACAACGAACTATTTGTACAGGCAAAAGTATGTTTTCCTTTCATGGTTCACTCAACTGATAACAAGTATGCAGTTTCTTTAGATTCAATGAATTCCGTTTTAGTCGGGCTGAAACCAGGTGCCAAAATAAAGACTGGTTTTCTAAGAAACAAGCAGAAATTTGACCGTGTCGTAACCCTATTTACCGCCTAATTGCACGGCAAAACTTCAACCTCTTGACCAAGGCATCATCAGATCACGCTACAGAACATTTTTGTTACGTTCTATGCGATTTGGAGAAAAATATCCAAAGAAAATGTAACGTGAAGGAAGCTATCGAATGGATATGTGGATCTTGGGATGACATCAGTCAATCAACAATAACAAAATGTTGGAAACATATGCAACCACAAACAAAGAAGCCAATTCAGTTTCAGAAGAAGCCGACTTTAAAGATGAATCAAATACGTACGACATTCAGCAATCTGTGTTGGAGAAAATTTGGAACGCTACAAAAAAAAAAAACTTCGGTTCCTGACCACGTGAATTTGAAAACTTATCTCAGTGTAGATGACAACGTTTCAACATGTTATGAACTGACCGAAGCAGACATCCAATCCATTAAAGACACCTAAGATGAGGCCGATGAAAGTAGTGAAGATGAAGAGGCTCTGTTTGGAGATGATGTGCGCAATGACTCATCTTCAGAAGCTTTAGCAAGTTTGGAGACAATGCGGACATTTATTTCGTCACAAAGCAATGTGCCGGACTTTATCTTTACAAAAATTCACCAGCTGAAAAATTATTTACTCTTAAATACAACAGCAAACCTTGTTCAGAAGAAAATCGTAAATTTTCTTAAATAAAGTTTTGTTTCCTCGCATTTGGTTCATTTAAGATTAATGTTTCCCAAAATAGGTAAGTCAATTTTTTTTCAGGTTTTAGAAAATGCTATAACAATGTATTTATTTGAAAAAATTATTTTCTCTGGCTAATTTCAATGAATTCCAATAAACTTTCTAATTGCAGTAGCTAATCATAGTAATAAATGTAGTCTTCTTTCAAAACAAAAGCCGCATTTTTATTTAAAATATTCTTCTTTTCTATTCGAATTAGCAAAATTTCGTTAAAGCGAAATCTCCGTTATAACGAAAAAAATTTACGGTCCCTTGAAGTTCGTTGTAACGGGAACTTACTGTAATATATATATATACTAACTTCGATTCGGATTTAAAGAAATACTATAGTTAACAATAGAAATAAAAAGAAAATTGTCTATTTTGTATCTACTCATCTTCGGCATAAATACTTACCAACATCAAATTCAGAGCACGCCTGTGTTCCTAACACAACCTAAGGTATACTCTATGTTAATTAAGTTCAATAATCTTATGTTCACAAAATTATTAAAAATCTTTCTCAATAAATTAATTAACTCCAAAATTTTAAGAATTGAAACAATACTTTTACATTGAAATTCCTGTAGAGGTTTTATATTAGTTTTGAGTAAAATAATATAAGGTTAAGCTGTGCAAAAAAGTCATATTTAATAAAAGAACATAAGCAAAATATAATATTTAAAGAAAGTATATCTTTCCCAATATAAAATATGAGAAAACGGACAACGTTTATTACATAATTTCCTTAATTGTTCGCATAATTTTAAAATAAAAATATTCGTACCACATAAAATGTTCGTATCAAACTTTTTAGAGTATTTAATAGTTGATTGACAATTATATATATATAATGTTTCTTGGCAGTAGCAGAAACAAAATATGTATTAAATTGGAATTGGTCAGAAGATGAATCATCCAAGAAGAAATAAAAAACATTTAATAGTTGAAGTATTTTTGCCCATTTTTCATCCCCCATTTTCATACGTAATTTTCATGATTTCAATTTTAGAATTAAATTCAAGGATAGAAAAATGACGTAATGCTAGTATTTAAAACAGTAGTGCCATCTTGTGGTCAAACTACTAAAACCAAATTTTGTGTAAAAAAAAACCCAATTAGTTAAATAAGCATGTAAAAGCATAACTTAAATTGAGCAATGAATTTTCATTTTCTCAAAGTACGTTTCAAAGATGGCGTGTGATATACTGTGTTTTAGTAGACCTGAAAATATAATCAAAATATTAACGGATGATGAAAGTTTCTGAGAAAGATTTTTTTCGGTATTGGAATATAAAAAAAAGTTTTATGAACGTTACGTCAGTAGAAACATTTCTCTCGGTTAGTTTTTTGGGAGGGGTTAAACTTTAAATTGTAGTAGGTAAGAAAGTTTTATCATTGATATTTTCTCTGAAACATTTTATTAAAAAATTAATCTCAACAATATATTAATGATAGCAATTTCAAATTTTGACTTTACGTTTCTTCAGAAAATAACCACTTCTAATTAATACTATATTTATTGCACAAGAAAAATAGTTTTATTCAAAGAGACCGGATCCACGTCTTTTGTCCATTCTGCAAAAATCGTATTACACGAATTATGAAACTGACTCTAATGACTATTGAACAAGAAAAAAATTGTAGTTAGTTAGACACCAAAGCCTTATGGAATATCAAGTATTTTCCAATCGTACTAGTATTTGAATAACTCAAGAAATATTTTAAATGAAGGCTATCGAAATATTTATATATTTTTATTTACCTGAATACTAATTTCTTCATTGCTCCAAGCCTGCTCAAAAATGTACTGTGTTCCGATAATTAAATACAATACTAACACAATATTCACATTTCTATCTATATTATATCTTTCTTTTCATTAGCAACAACTATCCTTTAATTTTGGGGTCAAAAATTGAAATTTATTTAATGTGCACCGGAAAACATACCTTCTGTATTTATTTTTTAACTTTTAATAAAGATTTAGCTGTAAATAAAGATTGCTAAATTAGATGTTTGACATAATTTACAGAAACCAATCAATATTTCAATAAAACAAAAAAGTATTCAACTTTCTTTCCGGACAAAAATTGCTATTATTTTCCTGTTAGTTTTCTATAAACAATATTTTAAAACAAATCTATCAAATCCTATTTTTTCGAGATAATGTAATACCCGCCTTCTTTAAAAAAGTAAACACTTTTATTTATTTTAACAACCAACACTGTATCCTATCTGTGTTTATATTTGTAACAATTCTTTTGCGATAGAGGTCGCCACGATGATAAGCCTTTTTCGAACACTGGTATTTAGTTTCTTTTCTTACATACAATCTTCGATGCAGGCCCGATACAAAGAATTATGACGAAAGATATTTCAAGTAAGCAAAAATGTCTTTTGGAAATTAATTCGTGGCAAGTTACCAAAACCTTAAAACTTATCTATATGTTCAAATAAATGTTCTTAATTTCATTGAAGGGGCTACCATTGTTATACAGGGTGCGGCAGAAAAAACGTTCTGATTTCGAACGTCGATAAAAAAATACAAAGCAAGATAGAGAAATAAATATTTTATACCTAAGAAGTACACAGTGTGCCATTGTGATCCATTAAGTTTTGAAGAGTACATTAATTAAATAGCGACCGTCAATGTCGATGCAGTTTTGAAGTCTCTTTCGGAAATTTTGTATGATCTACTGACATGTTCCATTGAGTCGCCGTGATTTCTTGCGTAATTGCTGCCTGTGGGGCTATCTTAAATCAAAAGTGTACCAACACCGACCTACAAATTTGCAATCACTCAAAGGAGCAATTACGCAAGAAATCACGGCGATTTCGCTGGACATGGTCAGCAGATCATTGCGAAATTTCCGAAAGATACTTCAAAACTGCATATACAAAAAAAACATTGACGGTTGCCATTTAACTGATGTACTCTTCAAAACTTAATGGATGACAATGGGATACTATGTACTTCTTAGGTATAAAAGATTTCTTTCTCTATCTTGCTTTGTATTTTTTTTTATTGACATTCAAAATCAGAACTTCTTTCTGCCGCACCCTGTATATATATACTCTCCCATATTATTTTAAATCTCATCTAATGAGTTATTTTTTATTAATTTATAAACATTATTAAGGGCTTGAAGCTATATCTCAATATAAATGTAATGTTAACGTCATTTCCCAAAGTAAGTCAAATGTTATTGATGCTACTTCATCACAAGACATCAAATATAATTGTGTATAAAAATGTAACATTAATTTGAGTTGCGGAATTTCATTACATTTATTTTATAGGGTTTTTCAGAAATGACTTCCTAACTTTTGAAATGAAATAACTACGAAACAGTAATGGATAGAAAGTTGAAACAAAGTGGTACGTACGTTTTATAGGCCTAAATTTGAAATATAGAACGGATAAAAAATTAGTTAAAACTTTGGACAATAGATGCGCTGCAATCTTGATTATTTCCCCTTTAAATGGAATGTAAATAATTATTCGTAAACAGGCGTCAAATCACATACAATGGATTTGAAATGGCCCCCTTGAACAGCAATCATTTGACGCAAGCAAAAGGAGAAGTTTTAAGCCACCTGCCTCAATGTGTGCACTGAAATGGACTCATATACCTCACAGAAGGACTGCTCAAGCTGTTCGAGCGTTTGAGGATTGTTACTGTTAACAATATATTTCAAATAGCCCTAGAGAAAGAAGTCGCATGGATTGATATTCGGGGAGTGTGGAGGCCAATCTATTAAGGTGCTTGTCTCTTTAAAATAATTTAGAGCAATGACTGTCACTGAAGTATTCATCAAGGAAGGTGAACACTGCAGAAGCACTGCGTTTGGGCACCATCTTGCACAAACCACGAAGTGCCTAGTACAGTGATTCTCAAAGTGGTTCCTATGGACCTCCAGAGTCCTTGTGACCGCTGAGGGAGTCTGTGGCAAAAAAAAAATTGGGGGGGGGGAGTGAGGCGTGGACCAATAGGCCAATCTATTAAGGTGCTTGTCTCTTTAAAATAATTTAGAGCAGTGACTTTCACTGAAGTATTCATCAAGGAAGGTGAACACTGCAGAAGTACTGTGTTTGGGCACCATCTTGCATAAACCACGAAGTGCCTAGTACAGTGATTCTCAAAGTGGTTCCTATGGGCCTCCAGGGTCCTTGTGACCGCTGAGGGAGTCTGTGGCAAATTAAAATTAATTTTATTTTTTAGAGGGGGGGGGAGGCGTAAACAATGACGGGGAAGGGGTCAGCGAAAGGTTTAATATGAAGTAAAATAATTGTGACCCATTTTCATTATGAAAGATTAAATATATGCAGCAATAAATAAATTGGTAGCAATTTTAACGACCTAAGTAAAATATAAGTATAGATAAATGGATCATTCGCCTCCAAAAAATGTAAAAACTATGTTCACTCTGTTACAATACTAGTTCACTCTGTTCCACTGTATATGAATGTAACAGAATGGACAATATACCAGAGTGGATATTTAACCCTAAAAGAAGAATTGTAGCTTAAAACTTCATGCACAGTCAAAACACTAAAGAGTATTTAACAGCTGTTAATAATATACTTCCTCATCGTGATTTATTTCAATAAAAAATAGTTATTAGATTTAAGGTGCGTGTGCACACTACAAAACTTGAAAATCGAACAAAAAGTCTAAATTATTTTTATTGCTTCAAAATCTTTTTCAATTTTTTAGCTTTCAAACGACGCCAAGATCTTGCAAATATTTGAAATAGTTTTCTAGTTACAAGGATTCTCGTTAGGTACTGTCACCATGAACAGACATGTTTCCAAAACTTTTAAACTCGATTTCTGAAGAAACAAGTCTTGCAATATTGTACTTTGTTCAAACAGTGATAACTCAACAATAAATTAATCCATTATAATTATTTTTGTAACATTATAATCTACATAATACAGCGGATGTTTTGACAGGCAATCAGAGTTATTAGTTAAGAAATACATTTTTAATGGATTTTTAAATCCTAAATTTCCAGAAAAAATCTGGATTTTTTTTGCATCCTTGGCGAAAAAATTTGTAACAGAAAAACGTTTCTCTCTAGCAACTTGATTGAGGGTCAAAACATGAAGAATTATATTGGAAATAATTTCCAACTAGAATTATCTTTCTAGACAAATTAGAATTTGAGACATCACTGTTCAAAAAACATGCTAATTAGCTCATTATATCTTAATTAGCTAATTAATAATTAGTTTAATACGATTTTTTCTCACTGAAATGGTTTTAATCATACACCAATGAACTACTGTGAAAAAAACAGGATTTTTAAACTTCAAATTAAAAATAAAAAAACTTCTAGTTTGTACGTATACCTTAACAAATGATGTAACAGGGTGGACATTTACTAATTACATGTAATTAATCATAGACATAAAATCCTTCTTGCCGTTTTCTTGAATATCCAATACAATATGACTATGACTGACAGGGGATCACAAAACCCTTCAGAGTGTTCAGTACAGTTGCTAACTTTAATAAAATTTCATTTTTATATTTAAAACTCCTTGTAACAGAGTAGACTTATTAGGGCGGAATAAAATATGGGACTCACACACACAAATCAATATCTCTAAAATTAAAAATAAATTTTAACGCTATTTGAGGCTCGTTTTTTTAATCGATAATTTTGCTAACTTTTTGTTTTGTTTTGTAAGTGTTATTGATTCGTTTTTATAATGAGTGACGAAGTGTATTATGTCCAAGAAGGTGCAAAAGAGACACGTGCAAGAGACCGAAAATATCTGTAAGAAGACCGCTGAATCGACACGAGTTGGAGGCACCAAGTGAATTGAATGATAGTACATCCGCGAAAAAATTGAAGCAATCGGAATATATGTACGATATTGAAGTGAATCCAGGTTTTGGTTATCGTATCATAAACTTTATTGCAGTTTTTTTTTCAGCTATTTCCTAATGTCACAGTACTCAAGAAAGAGTGTATAGAACACATTCAAAAGCGAATGGGTACCCTCATACGTAATTTGACAAAGAAAATAGAAGGTCTCGGTGGAAGGGGTGAATTGACGGGAAAACTAATAGACGAACTCTCTATTTATTATGGATTAGCCATTCGTAGAAACTGTGATTCAGTTGAAAACATGAGAAATAGTATATGGGCTACACTCAATCATAAATTATCTACTGATGCAAAACCGCAGTACGATAAATGTCCGATCGGAGAGGATTCATGGTGCTCATGGCAAAAGGCTTAGGCTACAAATAGTTTGGCTGAGTACAAACATAAGCCAGCTCTTCCAATTGAAGTGTATGAAGCTATCAAGTTAGTTTACGAAGAATTGACCAGAGACGATCTTCTTACTCGTTGCATTGGCTGTTATACTCAAAACTGTAATGAAAGTTTAAATTCGACTGTGTGGGCATTGGCCCCAAAATCCATTTTTTAGTGGTAAAACTGTGTTGGATATAGCTATGGATATTGCAGTTTGCGTGTACAATGAAGGCTTTGCTTCAATTTTGCTCATAATGAAAGCGATGGATTTAGAAATTGGCCCAACAGCTACGAAATGTGATGGAGATTGACAAAGAGCGCATAAAGCTTGCAGAGAGATCGCTTTCTAAAGCTCCAAAAGAGTGGAGGATCGCTTTAAAATCCAATAAAAAAGAAATGGAAGAGCAGGAAAATAATCTAGAAGGCCAGTTATATGGTGCAGGCATCGCGGATTGAAGGTATTGCAAAATTGTTCATGACTTTCTATAACTTGAAACTTTAAACGCGCTTATCTAAAAACTGCAATTTTCAAGTTGGCCGCACCTATAACTAGAACAATTTTCAACCAATTCACTACAAATTTTACTAGATCTTTAAAAATATTTTTTCTAAATAAGTAGGATTTTTTTTATATGGCATAATTCATTTGTTATTAACAATTTTCTGGCGTTTTTTCTGCGAATTTTGCAATTTTGACTCTGGAAGTGCGCCATTCGGCCAAAAATCAATCTATCAAAAAAATCCTACGTATTTCTCTAGCTGTTGTTATGTACAGTAAAAAAAATTAAGTGACTCATCATAATTCAAAATTTACAGTAGGTGTTGGTACGGCCGTGGACCCTTCCAAAATAGAGATATCATCTAAGAAACGCTGCACAGCCGCCATTTATAAAAAAATTATTCTATACAAATTATGTTTTACAGTCAATCATATGTACAGTAAACATACCTTTATAAACACGATTGATTTTATATTTTTCCTGAAAAAAAAAACACACACAAAAAGCCTATTTTTTCGGCTTTTAGAGTGGCTTAGCCCCTTAAAATAAGCTATACCGAATATATTATCTGTAGATGTGTCATTCATGCATAACATTTAGTCGTCAAAAATCTTAGTGAACGCTTTCATGGATCACTAGATTATGTCATTAGAGCAGTCAATAAACACCAAATGAATGCCTTAAATGAGAGATTATTTGCTTAAATTTATTTGGAAAATGGTAAAGATTGTAATCGTTTACTACTTAACACGGAAGTTTGTTGGTTATTTAAAAGTGCATGTTTGGATGGATTTTACGCACACTGTTTTTTAAATTACACAATAATACACAATTAAATACACAATTTTTAAAATTAATGTACCTTTAGTGTAAAATATCCAAAATTTTACATCTAATGCCCATTACATCCACTAATATGTCGAACGTTGAACTGTGTAATTTTTTATACCTCACCCCTAACTTCATCGGCTTTCGAGGGGTGAACTGACGGTCATCGTGAGGAAATGCATAGAACTGAAAATAGCTGTCATGGCTCCTAAATGTAAAATCAACAGTATCCATATGCTTAACGAACCGCAATTAAGAAATATAAAAATAATTATAGCATAGTTTGGTATTTTATACCTGCGTTCGTTACAAAAAATTTTTTATTCAAACAAAACTTGGGGAAAGGAGAATGCTCTCAGTTTCCAAATCTTTCGAAATTGCAATACTAGATGAAGATATGCTTACTTATTATCAACACTTAACGGCAATACAACGACACACCACAAAAAATAACTAAAAAATATATATAATTTAATATAATAGAATATGTTAATAATTATTCCAATCTACTCTTCTGAAGTTAGAATGGGTTTCTTTTTCTGTGAAAGCTTTTATGAAGTTGTATTATGCATGAAATATAGTACAGTATCAAAAAAGTTTTACACAAAGCATACAAATTGCTGAAGGGTTTAGCACGATCATTTTTTTCAGAGACGTGTAAGGTAACTTTTTTAACATTTATACTTAAAATATATTATTCTAGGTTTTACAATTAGAATATTGGCTTATCTCGTCTACAAGTATGTTTATCATTAAATATTATAAAAATAAGAACAAAAAGTACAGACAATGGAATCCAAACTTAAGCATTATTTATAAATATTTCTCGAATCCACAGTTCGAATTGAAATGAAACTTAGTACTCTTATGCAATAAAGTAATGCAAGTATAACAGTATAAAAATTTAGGATACGGGGATGATGTATTTAAAAAATGCCAAGACAAGATTTATGCATATCGCAAAGAATAAGTTGGTTTATGAGCTGATTCAAAACAACAGAAGAAAAAAAACAGGAATTGCCGAAATTATGCTGTTTTTTAAATACTAAAACCATATTTATACGCTTCAAAAAATTCAAATTTAGTGCATGAGCTGTTTCAAGTCAACAATGAAAAAATAAGAAGGAATTTAGTTCGGAACTTATACATTTAAAAAATACTAAATCATGATCTATGCTTTTCATAGTATAAAACGATGGTTTTTGAGCCAATTGTAGATAGCAATAAAATATAAATACATAATGTAGGAGAATTTCACATGTATTTAAAATACTTAACATGGTTTACAAGTTTGATCAAGTAAAACGATAGTTCATAAAAAGTAATAAACAAGTGTTGTGTTACTTTTAATTCCTAACGTCTCACAACGATTTTTTGGTTTCTATGAAGTTGTACATGAACTATGTAGGTAGGAAGTCCACTTCTGAAAATATTTGAGTATTAAGCACTGGAATCACATTAGTGAGAACTCAGCAGATGATATTTGTCTTTCTTGTGCATTCTACACACGCGTAATCAGATTCATATGTGTTTAATTTAATAACCAGGACATTGATAGAAATATTAATTAAGAAAATAACTTATCGGCTAATATATCCATGAGGGCAGGTGTTATAGTTCAAATGGATTGCGGATGAATTGCCAGCTGGAAAGCTCCAAACAATATATTCTAATTTGCCTAATGAGAAAAAAAATCGAATAACTCCTCTTTATTGATACGAGAACAAAAGTGAAAGATAAAATTCATTACAGTAATAACATCTTCTATAAGTTTTATATGCAAAAGATATGCATTAAGAGATTGTTTACAAATTGCACTCAATCTTCATAATCGTAATTTCCAATTGATATCTACAATCTTTGACATCAAATTGTAACTTTGTATCAGATTTTAATCAGTTGGTCAGTTATGTTTGAAGTCATTGGGTCTGACAGTTTCTAATTATCTGGGTGTGTAAAATTTGAAGCATTTAATATTAATTCAGTTTTACACAAGCTTTTATTCATACATTCCCACAAAACTTCCCGTCCACCCTAAAGTTTACTATTATGTTACTTCTAAGAATCCCAAGATTAATCTGCATAATGAATACTTTTTTTATTCGTTTTAGTGTCTAATTTAATTATTAGATTTTATGTTCGAAAGAATTAAAATAGTAATCTTGTAGTTTCATGGAAATTGATTGAGGACTGAAAAATTAGCACTTTCTTTACGATAGCTTTTACTCTATAATAAATTAAATATTCTGCATTGTTATTCGTTTTTCCTACCGTTCCCCTATTTTTATTTTAAATTCGGGGAGGAAAGAGTTGAAAATTTTCATTATCGTAAACGTTTTCCAAAATAGATTCACTTCAAAATATATGAAAGTTGCCATTCATAATTTTTTTTTTAGTATTAATGCCATAAATGATATTGTACACTAAAATTTGAGCTTAAAAGTGTCATGTCTCTTTTGCTTGGGGTTTTTAATGGTAATTTAATCAAATATTTCAGCAGGGTAGATATGTTTTTCGGAAAATATGAATAAAAGTATGTCAAGCTAATTTAATATTAGCAGCTCCAAATTCGCTATACTCAAAATAAATCATCACCATAAATCATGAATGGTTGGTCAACATTACTTGAAACGGAATAAGCGGTTACTTTTTTACATAGATTTTAAATTCGCGGTAGCTTAGTTAGTGGAGTCTCGTATTAGGAACCGGAAAGTTGGGAGTCTGAAATTCGATCCAATCAGACTCGTCATGTACGTGGGGGACTGGTGCATAATAAATCTGTTGGGGCTCAAATGTCCTCATTGTGGCTTGGTGTGGAAGCTTAAAGGAATGTGGTTCCAGCTCAGGTATTGATCTTGTCATTTGAGTGCGCTTCAAAGTTATGAGATGTTATGGTCAGAACTTTACCTAGTGATTTAATCTCGGACCGTAACCAATAGCCCGTTGTGTTGCTACAGAGCGACTTTATTTCAATTTCCAACCTATAGTGAAACAAAAATTAAGAATGATGGTACGTTCAGGATTTCTCCGCAGCTTCCTCTTGGTTAATGTTACCATTGTTGAAGATGTGAATCGATGTCCACTTGTATCAAACCATAGCCGATCAATTTGTCCTTTTACGCTTTATTAAGAAAATGGTAACGCGTTTTTTTTTTTAATTTTCTTTATATTGTTATGGGATGGTAGGTATTTTATTAACGTCGCACTGTGGAATAACACAACGCGCTATTGTCCGGTATCAAAGCCGAAGGAAAAAAAATCCGATATTATGGTATGATAGTCAGTCTACAAATTGAATATGGACTCATCACTTAAGAGTCCATTGTCCTACTGATTCACGGTCATTTGATGTTCGTGTCTTCAATTACACCCCGACAACCCACGAGAGTTGTATTAATTAAAATAAGTTCGGCTTTTTTTTTTTTTAAGTAGACAGTAATCGTCAGTAGAATATTGCATTGCACAAGAGATCGGAACAAAATATCGTCAGACTGACATACTGCTTTTTAGTTTACTCTTGTATACGTCGAAATATAAAATCTTTTGAACTATTTTAAAGTAGTCTTTAATGGTTTAAGAACAGCCCATTGACCAACAGATTCAGGGTCATTTGATGTTCGTGTCTTCAATATACATCCCGACAACCCGCGAGAGTTGTATTAATTAAAATAAGTTCGCCTTTCTTTTGAAAGTAAACAGTAATCGTCAATAGAATACTGTATTGCACAAGATATCAGAACAAAATATCGTCAGACTGACGTACTGCTTTTTAGTTTACTCTAGTACGCGTCTAAATATACACTCATTGCCATAAACATTTGCGCTCCAAGAAATAATTGTGGGATCATAACGAAACTTGGCATGAAGGTACATGTCGGCCAGATATGCAAATGATTAGAAATGTAGCATGATTGTGCATTGCGTAATGCCACTAGAGGGCGTTGAACGTTCTCCTTGGAGTATAAAACAGGTAAGCAGATCTTGTTTGAGTGTACTTAATCTTTTGCAAAGAAAACGTTGAGGTAGACATGCCGTTACGCCGCCATCGAAGACAATATGAGCAGCTGTCAGAGTTCGATAGGGGAAGAATGATCGGGATGATGGAAGCTGGGTGGTCAGCTCGGCGAGTAGCTCGTGAAGTAAGCCGTTTTGATTTTACTGTGAGGAGGTGTTGGGACCAGTGGACAGAAGAAAAGTCATATACACGGCAACCAGGCTCAGGACGCCCTCAACAGACCAGTCGGCGAGAAGACGGTCACATCATACAAAACGCACGCATAGAGTCAACTGCCTCATTGGCCGGTATCCAGACACAGGCAGCACTTTCACTACCGGCCCCTATGTCTTCCCGAACCATCGCAAAGCGCCTGGCTGAAGGACATCTGGTATCGAGGCGCCCATTACGTGTGCTATCAATGACACCCACCCACCGACGCCTCCGTTTGAGTGGTGTCGCGCACGACGGGATCGGATTGCAATGGAATGGAATCTGGTCGTCTTCAGCGACGAATCTAGGTTCAACTTGAGCAGTGATGACAATCGTGTTCGTGTGTGGAGACCCCGTAGTGAACGCCTTAATCCTGCCTTCGCTTTACAGCGACACACCGCTCCCACAACTGGTGTGACGGTATGGGGTGCCATTGCTTACGATACACGGTCACTTCTAATATTGATCCATGGCACAATGACAGCCCAGCGGTACGTCCATGACATCCTTCAGCTACATGTGATGCCACTCACGGCAGGGCTCCCAGGAGCCATTTTTCAACAAGACAATGCTCGTCCACACGCAGCAAGTATGTCACAAAACTGCCTCCGCCACATTACCACCCTTGCCTGGCCTGCTCGTTCCAAAATTTGTCACCAATCGAGCATATCTGGGATCATTTGGGACGGCAAGTTGGACACCCGAAGAGTTTGGTTGAACTAGAGGCGCGTTTACAGCAACTGTGGAACGAGATGTCTCAGGACATTATACGGAACTTGTATGCCGCAATGCCCGCTCGTATCGCATCGTGCATTCACGCTAGAGGGGGTCCAACAGAGTACTAAAACTTCCGTTCATTTGTACTTTTTTCTGCAATAAATTATCCTTTTCCTTTGATTTTCTAATCACTTACTTATATCAAAGTAGAACTTACATGTGTAAAATTTCGTTTCATTTTGATGACTTTTTCTTGGTGCGCAAATTTTTATGGCAATGAGTGTATTTGTCGAAGTGCACGTAGACATGTTTTATTGAATGAGTTACAATGTTTAGTGTGGAGTTGGATTTGGTACAATCAGAATACTTTTCCTGGGCCTCTTGCAAGCTGTTTGTCGGAAAACGGTTGCTTCTGTGACGGATGTCAATTCTACAGAGATCTTGCAGAAATAGCTATCTGATATCGTATATATATGCCAGGTATTAGTCTTATTTAGGAATTGTAAATCTCAAGCAATCTTATTCTATGTGACATCTAATGCTTCCTAAGAGATTTGAAACATTCCCTACATTCTAAAACTTACGCACTGGGACAAATTCAGTGCACTAGAAACTTTTCTCTGTGTCTGACTTGATTCAATTATTCTAATGGTTCTACTTTCCGATAAAAGTTTAGTTAAAACCTCTCTTCCATAGTCAAAGTTCGTGTTTAACGGAACAGCACTTTTCATGGAAGAAACGCTGTTATTTAATTTCTCAAAGATCATCATTTCATAAATTGCATCTAAAGGAATTACGACAGTTTATGAAAATGTCATGCGCACAAAAATCGGTGTAGATGTGTGAATAATATAATCTGCATGTAAGTGTCTGTTATTCGGCTACGATTATTACCATGTTCTAAACGCTTTACTTTTTACGATTCATATGTAAGGTATGGTATTATCAGTGTGCACTACAATACTCATGTTAAACAGATTACAGTTTTACTAGTAATTATACGCTGTATGTAAGCGCTGTATGTTGGAACCACCAAATAGTAGCGTATGCCTGACAGTGTTGACGCATGGCTTTTAGTACAGACTAGCTACTGCGTAGCTGGCCCGGCGTTGCCCGTAATGTAAGGTATTAATCTGGTGTAAAATTTTCCGCATATTTCAAATCCGTTGAAATTTTTACTCTATCTTTAACAGTCTAGGAGATAAGAAGAACTGACTTCAGTTAAAAGATTTATTGTCTGGCTGGAAATTTTATTCGTCCGCGCAAAATCAAAGCGGAAATGAAAAAAATAATTTTCTCCGCGTACTGCGGATGAAAAAACTTGGCATGATTCCAACCCCTGACTGCAAGGTCACACTTATAGAAAAAGTTCGCGTTTGAAAAAGTGATAGATAATAAAACTACGACATTCATTTAAAAATCTTCTAGATTGAATTTTTTAATTCGCCGCGAACCAAAAATTGCAAATAATTCGGACTACATGTGTGACAAATCTCATTGCTGTAAGTGCCATAGAATCGTCAGGATTTTGCGGCCCAAAACAAACAAACAAACAATCACTTCCTTTTATAATATTAGAAACTGGCCACGCGCATGAACAGCGCCCTCTAGCATAGACATGCTGCGCTTGTGTAAAATTCCCTTTTAAAGCTTGTACAAGAATTTTCCAAACGCTGTATTTTACAATCCTGCGACTCAACTAATCAATTTAACACGACATGAATAATAGCTTAAATGTATGTAAAATGCAATAATGAAACATTTCTAAATATGTTCAACAGGATTGTTATGAATGGATTCACGATTCACTAAAATTCTTACACATGTCTAGTTTTATTTCAAGTAAACATATTTGCCTTTATTTAACAACATTTAATATAACACAAACTTCAGTGTAACGTCTTTCAAAAAACGGCTATTCTTTTGAGTTATATAACTTTAAATTAAAACACATATCACATTTTTAAACACTTGAGAAGACACGGAGAAATCAAATTTAAAATGCTTTAGAAAAAAGAGTCCAACCCTTTTCCTACAGATTTTTTCATCTGTGTAACCCAACACCAAATTGAAAAATATGACCTCAAACAAAAGAATGATTCGAAATTGTTTCGTTAAAAACGCAGTAACCGCATATAAGCCTACTTTTCAACCGGATTGTTTTTTAAAATATCAATCTGTTCTTCGGTTGCTTTTTCAAGAATATTATCTGCAATCCGAAGTAGAAAAATAAAACTTTTTTCCCAATGTGTATATTCATAAAGTCGAAAATATTTATGATGCATCTCAATGTTTTTATTTCAGAAGATTGACTTCAATTGCACTTTCTTCTAAAATAAGTCACTCGAACTACGCAACTACACAATTTAATTCGTGTGCATTTTCTTTCTGCTGAACAAAGGTTCAAATCAATAAGAAAGTTTTGTTTGTGTACTTTACTTTGTGTAAATACTTGAAAATTAAAATAGTACTAGTTCTAGTCCCTAGAAATAATGAATATACATATTAATACAATCATATTTCTGGGCTTGAATAAAAAATTTTATCAAATTAAATATTTCCTCATCTTAATTGAACCATAGTCACGGACAAAGCCCATTTGGTTTGCAAACCAATAACCCCACAAAAGCTACTGGCACGGGCAACGCCGGACTTGCCACCCAGTGGCTAGTGTATATATGTATATATATATATATATATATATATATATATATATATATATATATATATATATATATATATATATATATATATATATATATATATATATATATATATATATGGGTCATGTGTGGCTACTGCTCGCTGACGTTTACCAATCCTCGGTGATTGCTACGTATTCCCATTTGCTTTGCCACGCAAACGAACTCCACGAGCAACTTCATGATGCCATCAAAGTGGCATTATCAACAACGTATATCAAAACACTCTATAATCAAAAAATTTGGCATGGTTCAAAAACCATTCGGAGAAAAACGCTTGTTGCGTCTGCGGTCGAAAATCGCAAAATCCACTCGTTTCTTCATTTGAGGTAGTGGTGATGTCACATTCCGTCACAGCTCGGATACTGCAAAATATCGGTTACTACGAGTTTTTTCTATCCCCTTGGAATTGCAATATTAAATAGTGTTTAAAAGATCGTATATATCGAAGTATAGGAGCTTGACTATCGGAGGCTGCGAAGTATTGGGTTCTGGCAAAGAACGAAAACCCCTCTTTTTTCCAACTGTGGACGACAAAACCAGAGGGAAAAGAGGCAATGGAGAAAAATTTCCGAGAAACGTGGGAGAAGAGGTTTTGCTTGTTTAATGGTTACTAGTGTCACGTGTTTTAACCTTGAGATGTAAACCGGGTATAGGAGGACATTTGCGATTTTTTTTTTGGTTATGTTGCAAGGCAGAGTCATAGGAAGCAATTGGTTCTTTGGGAAGGTTTAGTAAGTGTTTTTATCAAAATGTGTTACATCAAAGCTGCAGCCTTTAGATAAGGGCAAAATAAAATGCGTGAAAGTGTAATTACAGAGCTCAGATTATTTGACTTGTTCTTTTGAATCCAGATACTGATCCGAATTTTGTTGCGGACAGTAAAATTGCTTGCCAATTTTTAGATGATGCCTGGCGTTTGGTTCAATCGAAAACCATCCAAAAATCATCCATTTTTAGGGGGACTTGAGGACTCAGATTTCATTTCTGAGCCTGATCCTAAAAAAAGTTCACTGTGGAAAAATTTACAGGAAAAAAGAATTTTGGATGTGGTTTTGTTACTTTTGTTGATTACGTTGCTAGCGATTGCAACGTAGAAATTGAAGCACACCTAACACACGATGCCATCATGGCAGCAGTGTTACAAAATACTTCTCATGATTCCGAAGAGTAAGACATTAAAATTGAAGTAAATAGACAATTAGTGACATCAAAATCTACCGTGGGCAGACTAAAAAATGTGCGTGAGTTCTTAGAATTGCATAACATTGACTGCCGTGATAATTTTAGTGCACTGGTAAAAGAATTATGCAACTGCATTGTAAATTCAACTGTTCAAAAGAAAGTTTGGGACTTTTTCCCAATTATATGAAATAAAGTGTAGCCTTCATGTGGAACTCTTTTGCTTTAGAACATGCGGGTAAGTCCATTTTTTATTAAATCGGATATAACGAATATCGGATATAACGAATAATTTTCAGTATTTCGTGCGACTTCGCTATATGCGGGCTCGACTGTATTTCCAAACTGGGACGCGCAGCTTGAATGGTAATCTAGTACTATTTGTGACAGCTGTTGCTGTTTTAAAGAAACTAGGAAGCCCAAATAAATGCGTGATCTCTTAAAACAAATGTTTTAAATTATTTTATTAATAATGCGTAATATTTTGTCACTTTTTAACAGTAATCATAGTTAATTTTAGTTATCATTTCAATTCAAAAGACGTTTGGAACACGTAGATAGTATGTGTCGTCTGCGTCTTCCAAAAGTCCTTAAGACATAAATACCTCAAAATTATACATTTTGTAAATGTTATATTTATCATTCTGTAAATATTATATAAAAAATAAAACGCGTTATAATTTTCCATGCTTAAAAATAAAATTATTCATTACGTTAAAATTAGAAGATGTAAAAAAAATTATCACCAATCTAAAGATAATCTTATTCTCTCTGATATAACAAAACTAAAAATCACACACTTGTAAACTTTTGACTCTGTATGTTTCACTTGCAAAATTACAAAAGAAGACCAATATATATATATATATATTGTATAAAAGTTATATTCCCTCATTGTGTGTAAATGCTATACAAAGTTATAAAACTGTATTGTTATAAGATAATGATATAAAATGTGTGTTATATTATAAGATTCAAAAGATCAGATCATCTGTCTAAATGTCATCGCATTCTAACCCAACAAAACTGAAAGTCTCATATTGGAAAATTAGTTTGACCTTTGTATGTTTCACTTTTGTACAAAACAACGATGCAAGGTTTAAATCCTTAGAATTACACACTGTGTGAAAGTTGTTTATGTATAAGTTATACAGAGGATGTTCGCACATTTTTTAAACGATTTTGGTTAGCGGCAATAAAAAATCGTTTGCTGCAAAAGAAATAATTGCAGTTGTACTATGTTTTTAAAAGTCAAAATTATCGTCTGCGGCTTGAGAGGTTTGTTTTTATTCAAAATGTGGCGTTTTTAACGAAGCAGTGGTTCGAAGGCTGTATTTATGCTTTTTTCCGAAGAGAAATATTCATATTCCGTTATCCAAAAACGATGTGAGAGTCGTGGTTTTGTGATATCTAAAGCGTTGATAGGTAATATCGTGAACAAGAAAGGAAAAAAACGTCACATTGGAGCCTCAAGTGGGACAAAAATTCCAAACAAGTATCCAAGGAAGAAACGGACATCTTCGACTATTGCAAAGGTACGTTGTTTAATGTTAAAAGAAAATCCCCTTAGTCAAAGGACAGTTGCAAAATCATTAAAATGCTCAGTGTCCACTGTAAACAAAATGATAAACGTAGATTTAAATCTTAAGAAAGCGAAATAACGCAATGTACATCGTCTTTACCCAAAGCATATCGCTGAAAGCAGGACACGCTGCCGAATTCTATATAAGAAACACTTATCCAAAGAAAAATGGGAAAAAAATTGTCGCAATTGATGAATCATGGGTGTATTTAAATGATTGCAGCAAAAAAAGAACCATTTATTGTCATAAAAAGGGAGAAAAAAAATTTAAGTACATGGTTCACAGAATCGAAAGAAAGTTTTTCTAAGGGATCCATGATTGTTGCTGGTTTTTCATATAGTGGCAAGTTAAAAATAAAGAGAGTGGGAAAAAATGTCAAGATTAACTCCAAATACTATCAGGAACATATTTTATCGCCAATTTTTCTGTATGAAATACCATCGCTTTACCCACAGTGCCATCAATCTGTGGAACTCCATCAAGACAAAGTTAGCAGTCACACATCAAAATCCACTGTAAATTTCCTAAAAGAAATTAAACAAAAAACCGGTATCAAGGCCATACCCTTCACTGATATCCCTACTAAATCTTCCGACCTATGAATTTTTGTGCTTTCGGACTTTTAAAATCTGCATTATCCAAACGTCGTCCCACAACCCTTACAGGACTCTGGAAAGCTGTTCAGGAGAAATGGGATAGAATACCTCTTCTGACACTTCAAGAAGCAATATTATCCTGGAAATTACGGTGTCGAAAGATAGTTCAGAATAAGGGCTATCAAATAGAACATTCAAAACACAAGAATTTTATGTAATTTAGTTTTGTGAATACAATGTACGTTGTCTAAAAAATGTGTGAACAGCATCTGTAAAAGTATGTATTGTGTTGAAGTTATAAGAAGTATAAAAATAAAATTGTAATTCAAACTTAATTTGTTAATAGGGGCATCAATCTCTAACTGATTATAGAAAAATTGTATCTGTATAAACAAAATTTCAAATACTAATAAAGGTAAAACTTGATTTTATCCGTTTGTCCCAGATGAGACGTAAGTGTCTGATGGATAATCTGATACCCCTTTTTTTGTTCATCTTCCAAAATCTATATAAATAAGAATGGAGTGTTTGTTTGTACATTCAATATTTTCGACCCATTTCAAGTTTTCTATCCGTTTTGGACCCTTCTGATGCCGAATCCGCCTTTTTCTCGTTTGGTGTCTGTCTGTCCGTCTGTATGTTGTGCCCTATACACGTCCACGCGGTTTAAGATATTTTCATGAAAATTTGCATACAGTGAGTACTTATCTTCATTTAGTGAGTGGCATTGGTTGCGAAAGTCTGTCTGTCCGTCTTTCTGTTCTATGCTCGATTTTGTGTTTGTTTGTTTATGTAGACAACACATGAATTTTATTCCAGATATATGATTGAAATGTGTTTTATAATATACACTATCTATTAGTTTAGTGAATGCAATATTAAACATTTCTTTATTATTATATATAGTTGAGTTTCATTCTAAAACACCTGAGTACGTATACTTAAATCAACCATATATTGGTAGTTTTGGAAAAATTGGCATGTCTATTGAATATTATGATTACTTCGATTGCTTTACCAGTACTGCTGAAAAAGTAATTATTCTTCAAAATTTTTTTTTTTTTATGGAATTTCATCTCTGATACTTCATTTATTTCGAGTCTTATTTTTATTCTTTGCGCAATGAAAACGATTTTCTGAATATTTGGGACAGACGATATTTTTCAACGAAACGAGAATAAACAAGATCGCGCAAGCAGTGATATTTTTTCTGGTTCTTTCGCTCTGAATTAATTTCTCATTTCTAAATTTTGTACACCTTTAGTTGTAAGTTGTGGCAACTGTGCGAGATCAAGAGATAAAATTGAATCACAAATTAATATCTTTGGAACAATTTTTTACGACATCTTTTATTTTGTTTTACTTCGCTGTTTCCTGTTTTAAATATTTATTATTTTAATAAATGTGTTTTCCTTCTCATCACACCCAACAGCACCACAAAGTATTAGACTTGAAAATGTTAGGTAAGTCAGTATAAATTTTCAGTAAATTTTAAGTGTAGTTATGCCATTATTGAAAGAATAATGCCGTTATTTAAAGATTAATGCCATTATTTAAAGAATAATGCCGTTATTTAAAGAATAATGCCGTTATTTAAAGAATAATGCCGTTATTTAAACAATAATGCCGTTATTTAAAGAATAATGTCGTTATTGAAAGAATAATAATGTTTAAAAATCCAAACTAGAACTTTTTCCAACATTAAAAAATTCGTTGTAGTAATGACAGGAGAAGATTGCAAAATTTCACAATGTCGCATACCGGAGGCAAGAGTGCCACAAGTAAAAAATATTGTTTTGTTGACTATGAGTGCGAGAGCACTCGCCGTAAATCGTAATTTTAATTAATTGAGTTGCACATGAAAAGAACTTAAGAAAGGGAATTCCAAATATTCCTATAAATCGTCTTTTATAGTAGTAACCTTAGTATCACCTTTCGTCTTTTTGTAGCTTTGTCATACAGCAATTGTGCGATATATGTGAAATGTATTACATGAATGGATATGCATGTGTAGGATTTGTGTCCAAAGTAAGTTGTAGAAAATATAAAGATGGCGAAAGGTGTTAAAATAAATTTTTATTCTACGAAAAACGTAAGTCATTATATATTTTGATTATCTCTTCAATCTAGAGTAAACGAATTCAAACCGAGTAAGGTCGGGTATTTTGCTAGTTTTAGAATAAAAATACGAGATCCTTAGCTTTTACAGAAAAAACTACAAGTATATTCGAGCAGAAAACAGAACACGTGCACAAGAACAAAAACCGTCACTGACTTTTCCTAGAATTTCGAGTTTTCCTCTTTTCTGCCGAGAATACCAAAGTCAATACAGCAATAAAACTGGAAAATAAAACCAGTTGTTGTTTAAATTGTAGGATTAAATCTTACGCGGTGCACTACTTGTGACGTCTTCAATTCAATTCTTTGGGAAACTGATACTTTAGAGCACACACACACACACACACACACACACACACACACACACAAAGAAGTCTTACAAAATCTAAAAAACCTAAAACTATTTAATAGTTCTGATAACAAATTGGTATTTTCAAGAAATATGAAAAGAAGAAAAACAATTTCCTCCCTAAGATTCACACAATCAATATCAGGTGTAAATACGAAAAACAAATTCACGGTGTTAACTCTCGGTACATAAACATAAATGTCTCACTTTTAATCCTGTCCTCAAGAGTAGTCCATTCAATCAAAATTTAATAAATATTTAATAGATTTTCTTCAGCGTTTCAAACTTTAATAATGTAAATATAAATTGAAAAATTATAAAAAATAATTTCGATTAAACCTTGATACTATTTTTTCACAGAATAAATTTTAAATTTATATATTCTAAGAAGTGTTTTCTTTTAAGATTAAGAAAGGTGAAAATGGTTCGCAGATTGTTTAGTTTCTTTAGAGAAGTTATGTTCGCAAAGCTTAATACAAAGAAGGATATTGGCTACCTCTTTTGTAGATCGTGTCGTATCTTGAAATACAATTTTAGCATATTGCTTAAATTAAAAACTAATATAGAATATCGCCTAAAATGAAACTAAATCTACAATATAGTTTTAGCATGTTCTTTACATTAAAAACTAATGTAAAACATTGTCAAAACGAAAATCAATCAAATGAGTTCTTAATCAAAAGAAGTTTTTCTTCTACAGAAGTAAATACATGTTTACACAGAAAAAAAAGCAACCATCATTGGAATGAATATTTACTAATTTAAATACCGATCAGAAACAAAATAAATGTGACTTATTCATAAAGCCATATTATTAAACAAATATAAAGAACCAAAAAGATGATGTATGTATGATACCATTCATAAAAAGTTCGATTTTTGCTCAATGAAGCAATTACAAAAAATATCGACCTTACAAAAACTTAACATGACATGGTTGGTATGATGGTTAATACATTGTATGTCTCGTTGACGATGAAATACAGTCCGTACAACGCCTAGGCATGCTGAGGATCAAATTATGGAGCTGATCGTGGAGAAGATCACTCCACTCAACAAGCAATGCTCTCTGAAGTTCCTGTACACATGCAGGAGGGGGTGGACAGGCTGCAGCTCGTCGGCCAAGCATGTCCTACACATGCTCTATCGAATTCAATTCAAGTGAGAATGCTGTCCATTCCATACGGGTGATATCCTCAGGTTCGAGGCATTCATTTACAATGTTTGCACGGTGAGGACGGGCGTTGTTATATATAAACACAAATTCTACGCCCATGGCACCCCTAAACAAACGTACATGTTCCAGAATGATGTGCCTATAAATTTGGCCTCACATGGTTCCGATTTGAACATGCAGATCTCTTTTGGAGCTCAGTATAATTCCGCCCCAAACGAGCTATCCTGCACCACCATAACGGTGTAGTTCAATGATGTTGTCTTGATGGTAGTGGGTACCTGGCGTTCACCATATGAACGTCCGCCGTGAATCAGGCTGCAAGCTGAACCTGGACGCGTCGGAAAACATCACACAAGTCCACTGTGACGATGTCCACATTGCATGTTCTCTACTCCAGGCTAACCGTTGGCGACAGTGAGTTGCCGTGAGCGGAACACATCTGACAGGCCTGCGAGCATATAGACTAACATGTCCCAGATGTCTGTAAACGGTTTGCCTTGAAACTGTCGTACCCGTAGCTGAAAATAGCTGACGAGAAAGGTCGGATGCTGTTAACCATCTGCTTCTTTTTGCAGTTACTGCCAAATACCGGTCATCATTCGGCGTTGCAAATCGGGGGCGACCTGAACGTCGGAATGTAACGTCTACTGGCATTTCCATCATTTTGGAATCGTTGCCAAAGCCTAGAGTTGACACTTTGAGCGATTCCAAGTTCGACTGAAACTTCCGTCTGAGCACGCCCACATTCCAAGCGGCCGATAATTCTACCACGTAAAAATTCATCGACATGCGTCCTCTGTGCCATAACTATTCGGATGTGGCACTGAGAGGTTTACAGAACGCTTGTGAACAATTTTACGTCTTTGCGACCATTCCTTACATACACCTCCCATACACTCTCATGTGACGTACTATTGGCGTCATCTGATGACTTCCTGTACTGGATATTATTTGGATATTATTCTTGAAGATGTGTGCGATAACTCTATAGGTGAAATTTTTACTTTAGAGTTCGATTTCCGTGTGATTCTGAATTATCCTTAATTTATGAACATGAGTGTAGTTTTGTTCAAAAATAATGACCTCTCCTCTAGTATATGTTCGAATTTGCAAATAATTAAATCTTGTAATTATTTTCATTGGATATTAATATATATTTCTTCGAGGAAAATAAATTGTCTTCTAGTTCTTGATTATGATCATGTTGTCCATACTTGGAAATTCAACCTTTACTAAAGTTTTAATATTTGCAAATTCGACCATTATATCTCTAATTTATAGAGATATAGAACTAGGGTTTATTAATTCTTCCCCCAAAAAAATATGTGATTCGAGAAAGTTTCTTCACCTTAGGAATCACTTTGGCCTTAAAATTACTGGCTTCATTTTTATAGAAACGTAAATTCGAATATTTAATTTTTTTATTTGTTCTTGGATTGTGGTGTCAGTTAGTATTAACTTTTCAACTGGTTTAAATCGATATATCTTATTTATCACGATCTGACCGAATTCGCTAATAACGAGATATATCGTCATCAAGATATTGACGGTTTTTTTTATTGATTATGTGATCAAGATTAGGTTAGTTTTCTTCTAATGTCAATAGATCTCGTTGATCAAGATCTAGTCAGTTTGCTGGCAATGATATACCTCGTCGATACAATTGCTAAGAAGGTTAACTATTCTTTTGTAACATTTAGAATTCATCGCCAAAAAGGTTAAATTATATTTATTTTCTTCTAATCAATATTTTGTACTCGTATATCTACGAAAGTATTACAACTTTGTAACAAATTGCGACTATTATTTAACCATTCTTAAAACATGTATACAGGAGACTAATACCGTGGACATTATTGAAAACATTTCTTTTAAAACTTTCCATTCTAATTGAAAATGTTATTAACTGCACACTTGGAAATTTCGGATGGTATTAAAAGAAAGCTTACTGTTTTGAATACAAAAAGTGATAGTCAAATATCAAAAGGTTGTACTTGCTTTTTTTTAAATAAAAGCAATACGCATATGATTAAATTAAGAAATGGATAGAAATTATATACCTAAATGCAGTAGTTGTGATACATCCTATCTTAAATTAGAATAGTTAATTTTGTTCTAAGGAATAGAGTCGGATATGAATGAAAGTGAAACGCATTTTAGATTGCGTGATTATATTTAGCACTTTGTCACATTTCATGTATCATTATTCTTAAGAACATTCTTCTCTTATTATACAGGGAAATCGTACGAAAAGGTAGTAGACATGTATATGATAAGAAATCGGTAAACCCCAAAAGTTTTTCTTTTAACTTTAAATAGAACAGGAGTCCATCCTACCCTAAACTGAATCATCTAGCTGTAACCATACAAATTTATTTACATCCACACATAATACGAATAAAAAATGCGTGAAGCATTTTCTTAATGTGATCAGAAATCGGTTGACTCAGTGGGCTTATCCACTGCTCTAGCAATCTGCGAGTTGTAGATGATGCAGGTTTGATACCATCCTGAGTGTATTTCTCTCTTATGAGTCTTTAAAACATTCCTTGTGCGTATATTCATGCATCCAACTATGGGTGAGATATGAGTTGGTTTTCATGACATCCATCCAACCAAACCAACACATTCTTTCGTGGCACTTAAAAACTACATCCCACTTTTTTTTTATCCGAACATATGAGAGGAAAATTGAAGAAAATATTACGACAACCAAAAAAAGCATGACACATTAGAAAATTTCAACTTATTTCCTACAAGTTCTTATTTGGTAGTTTTAGAAACCTTCAGATTCTCCTGTCTCTAATAAATCCTTTAGCGTACAAGCTTCTCAAACTGAGCCGAACTTCGTGTAAATCCATGCCAAATCCAATGCAATTCCAGTTTATCTTTCAAGAGTTGCTAAATCCTGTAGATATTTCTTTCTCAATCTGAAAATGATTACAACCGGAATTCTTTTTTGTTTACGCTAACACCTTCACAAATAATTAATCAAGGTACAATAGACTGTTCACTGTGCAGGGCGAAACTGTGCTGTACCTGGAATTCTGATTATTTCACAATTGTTGAAACTTGTACTTTTTTACTTTAAATATGTGACATTCATTGGATTTCCGATAACAATTCCAAAAACATACAGGGGCCATGGTGGACCGATTGGAAGAATAACGGATTAGAATAAGATTGCGAATTCGAATCCCACCAAAGACCATCATGTACAAAGGAGACTGGTGGAAGTTAAATCTGTAGCGGCCGCAAATGTTATCACGTTGGTCTTGTAGAGTGGCGTGCTAGCTCGTTTGTGACCTCATCATCTGACCGCGGTGTTACGAGACTCTCCTTGAATCAAATTATGCTATCCTTCTCTACAAAAATACACTTAATTTCATCTGACTCCACACATAGAAATATTTACATGGCTGCCTTAGCAGACATTCTCTTTTGGAATGAACGCGGAGATCAGAAGCAGCGCGATCACTCTCATATTGTTGCCATTCTTATCAAACGAAAATATAACAGCAACCAGTGTGCAAACGATAGTACAAAAATGTAACAATAACTAGTGTACAAACGATAATTCGCATTACTTTTAACGCGAGGTACAAAATTACGTGGTGTTGTCCTCGTATTTTCCCTTCGTGTTTGCTCCGGTGACCGTAGCTGAAAGCCCGATAGTTCCAGTGCTAAGTTAATCAAACACCTACATACCTATTAAACGCATACAAGTAAATTCTTCAACCCTCTAAGGGATTTCGACGAGTTACCACGTTTATCAAGACTTGATTAGTTTTGCTAATGACGAGATATCTCGTTATCAAGATATGATCTGTCATTTTATGATGACTATATAAAGATCTGGTCATCATAAAAATAATAGGTAATATAATGACGAGATATAAATGGCAATCCTGAAGGATTTGTTTATCTCGTATACTGAGGAGCTATCTCGTCCAACAGGATCTGATCGGTTTTCTTTTAATGACAAAATATATCGTCGGCACAACCACAAGGAATTTGAAACAAAACATTTAATTTTCCACATTTCGAGGTGTCAACATAATTTGGTGGATTTGCCTATTGCACTAGCAACCTATGAGTTGTAGACGGTGCAGATTCAAATCCTTTTAGGGTTCGATTTTTACCTCGATATATGTCTCTCTTCTGAATCGTTAATGTTTTCTTTTGTGTATATGTTCATTTGCTGCATATTGTTTTTAACAGCTTGGTAAGGTGTGGTCCTTGCGACATGAAACCCAAACAACTATTTCTCATTTTGATTGTTCATAAAAATCTAACCAATTTTATTCTTTACATAAAAAACAACGACCTTGTAATGTAGCTTTTCGTCTATCATAAATTAGAATTTTAGGCAAATTTTATTCGTTACATAATTTTTGCTTCTATAACTGAGGCATCGTGTGATTTTAATCATGAAACGACTTTTTCTTCCTCATTGGAAACTTTGAGGTAGGTAGGTAGATATTTTAATTAACGTCATACTGGAGCAACACAACAGGCATTTTACCACGGTTCTGGATCAATCCCCAAGGGAAAAGACCCGAGGACAACACCACGTAATTTTGAACCACGATCAGATGACGCTTCACACTTGAGATGGCACCCCACTTTCCAAACTTCTATAGCAACCCAACGTGAGAAAATTTGAGGCCATGGTAGATTTAACGTGCATAAGCCTCCTTCGTACATGATGGCCTCTGGTTGGATTCGAACTCGCAACCCTTCGGTTTTAAACCGATGTTCTTCGAACCAGGCTACCGCTGTCAGGGATACTTTGATATAGCAATCCCTTCAATTTGATTAGGATTTGTTTGCCACTATAACATATGCAAAAATTGCATTAACTTTGTTTCATTTGAACGAAAAGTTACAGTGCTTTAAACTAATCAAATCAAAGACTGCGGGGGACGCGAAAGAAACGTATTAATACTTTTTTACTTAAAATGCTGTTTAAATCGAATTGGGATTTTTTTTCAACTGTAAAGCTGAATCAAATCTATTAGAAAAACTTTGTAATATATTTTCTTGTTTTATAGTGTTCGAATTGTACCGTATTTATTAAGGATTGAGATTCTCAGAAATACTATCACATTTTATTTTTCGCTTGTATTTAAATCAATTTCTTAGAAATGTTTTTCACATACCTTTTTACAATTTATAGTATTGATTTAATTGATTACAATTTACAGCATTGATTGAGCCATTCTGTTGAAGATGATAATTTTGATATTTGCTGCTATTCGGTCATTTTTTTGGTAACTCGTGGGCTAATTTGGACACACATTGAAGGAGATTGATATTGAAATGAACTTTTTGAATCGAATGAATCTATCAGTTTCCAATCTTCAATTAAAATCATTTGGTCATTAGAAATTAGAAGGTTTTTGTAAAAGGTATGCATTCATGATAACTGTATAAAAGATGAAAACGTATATCATCAAATATTCAAGTGAAGTAAAAACTTTTTCTTTGGTGCAACCATTCAATTTACATAACTGTAATTTCTAATGCAATGAGAACATCGAATCATAAAATCGTTTTTCTAATTTCCAAATTATTGTATGCATTGCGTTTAATTTATTTCACTTTATTATAAGATGTCTCAAAATGCATTTGAATGCTATTTTTTTAGTTTGTGGTTTACTTATGATGTAAGTCAAATCAATAATTTGACTTTAAAGTGTTGTGTATTGAATGGTTTTATCGTCATAAATGTTACTACAAAACTTGTCTATACTTGATGCATTTATAAAATATGCAATTCAATTTAAGATTTTAATGTGATTATTTTTACAACATAAAAAAATTAAAGTATTTAGTTAGTTTCGGCTTAATGTATTCCGTGTCTTTTAGATATTCTTATCACTTTTTTTTTGTTAGACAAAAGTGATTGAGTAACAAAAGAGTAGTTAATGGAATTGTTATCATTGACTTATACTAATAAGACAACGAAGGTCATTATTGCGGGCTCTTCTGGAACGGGCGTTTACATTAATCATTGAAGAGGGGTCAGTCACAAAATGAATGATAGCATAACATTGTGAGGAAATAGAAAAAGGGTAAAACTACAAAATGTGAACAATTTCTAGATTTAAATTTCAGCAGTAGTACAAATTATCAATTTAGCATTTCTGAAAACATACTTTTTCTCATAACTTTAGCTAGCAAAGAAGATTATAATTTAATTTCTTATTCATTAAATTGGCTGAGATAAATATTCTGCCGTTCCTAATTTATAAATTTATATACAAGGGGATTCCACGGTCATGGACAAACTTGAAGGGGTGGTACAGCTTACTAAAACATACATTTTTCGTATAGGAAGTGACGCGTGGAGGCACGAACACAGAAAAAGAGACACGAACAGAAAAACATTGTTTATTTACAGCATCCTTGCAAAGTTCTTCTTTGCAGTAATGTTTGTCCCATGACCTTAGAATTGTCTAGTTTGATCACTTTGGTTTCTGGATTTTCTGGGTGATTGTTCAATTTTACAAGTGGTTTTTGTAAGTTTTATAAATGTCTATTATAAATACACATATTATTTCATAGCTGAGAGAAAGATTTTAATTGCATTATCCCAGTATTTAATACTAATTATCTTTTGGAATTTAAAATTATTTTGCGATTACCTTCCTTAAAATATTTTTAAAATTTTAAAAACTATATTAATGTTACTATATGAATTGTTCAATTTATTACTAGTTGAATAAATTAAAAGCTTATATACAAAAGTAACTAACTTACTAATAATATTTTTTTTCTGTGTATACTACTTTAAACATATTTTGATTCATAAAGTGATTCTAGTGGACAATAAAATAGGTACGTATTTATCAGCAAAACACTAAAAACATAATAACGTTATTTTAAATTTACATATTACGAGTAAGAAATTACCCAAATACATGTATCCAATAAAGAATTAAATAACTTAACACTAAAACGTTAATAATTGATAAAACACTTTGATAAATGTCTCAACACTTGTAATTATCCCTCACTTGTTCGAATACTTCATTTCTTAAATAAAGATGCCTTAATTTGGTTTATTAACATAACGTCCAATTTGAAAAATGCAAATTAATTTTCATTTCCAACCTCACTTCTTCCATAATTAACTTTCATGACAGGGCCATTTCTAGACTAAAATTAACTGTAGAAATTAAGATGATCAGATGAATTAGATTATGAGGTACACCTCCTTAAATGCAGAACGTCTCCTGCACAAAACTGTCTTCGCTTGTGATGTGAAGAGGTACTTTTGAACTGAATTATACCACCCTCTTTATTTAATTTCCTAAATTACCCCTGTCTTGAACTGAACAGTATTTGCAAGCGACTTTCACTCAATTAGAGGAGCCTCGTTAAAACTAATATTTACAATTATACGAAGTGTGACTATTTCTAGCTACATTCGAGTCATAAATTAATACCGAAAGAACAGAATTAGTTATGTTAATCGATGCATTTAAAATTTCTTCTGGAAGTCTATGTATATACATATTATATATTTAGCCTGGATATAGCCGGATGGTTGGTTAACTATTTTTGAAGGGTCTGGACAGCGGGATGTGGGCAAGCCATTTCCGAGGGGTGTATAAGGTGTGCAGATCGATAAAACATTCAGAAGGCCATATCTCGTGGAATAATAAAAATATTTCTGGACTGCAGGCAAGGGGTATACCTGCCAATGTATGAATAAATTTGCTCTGATTGTTCTCTTCCTGAAATGTTTCTTTTATCTGAACCTGGAGGCCGGTTAAGTCTAACCAGCAAGTCATATATGATCTGCGGGTCATACAAAATTATTTAGAGGGCCGTTTATGACATGCGAGCCGGTTAACCTATCCGGAAGACCGTATGTGATCTGTGGGCCGGTTAACCTATTAGGAGGGCAGTATCTCGCCTGAGGACCTAAACAAATATTTGGAAGAACATAACGATAGGGGTCTGCAAGCTGAGTGAACCTGTCCAGAGAGCTATATCTGGTCTGTGGGGCATGATAAATTTATCCGGAGGCCGTATCTGAACTGTGGGCTTGTTAAACCTATTTAGAGGGCCATATCTCTACGGGCCGAATACACGTGTCTGGAAAGCCGTATACGGCCTGTAATCCCAGTAAATCTGTCCAGAGGACTGTATCTGGCCTGCAAGTGGGTTCAATCGATTTGCTTCATTTCACATAATTTACACTTGCGTAAGGTTTGCAATCCTGCACTATTTTCAATCCGGCTGGATCAGGCCGGATTGGTACTTTGCTTATAAGCTAATAATATTTGCTAATACTTTGCTAATAACCAGTATGTATTTTTGCAAAATCGGCTGAGTGAAAGTAGGTAAAAAGAATATTATTCTACTAAATTGACGAACAAAACGTTTATTTTAGCATTAGAAAATCATCTTTATTAATAATTTTCCATAGGAAGTATATCAATCACCAACAATAAATTATAGTAACTACTATTACTACTAGTAGTAAGTATTAAATGAATTGACCATGATCAGTGTCACTAGTTTTCCACAACAAAAAACATCAGTTTGTTTTATACATACTTTTCTATTTATCTAAAATTAAGTAGTCTGTATCTCTAGCGTCGTTGAGCAAATGACATATGAATTGTACCTAACCTTGTCTCATACTAAATAAAAATCTAATCTTTGCAGCTTTTGGTCAACATAATAAACAAGGGAACTCTTAATTCTTCTTAATTGCTTAAATCGAAGTTATATAGTAATGCAAATCACTATTGAGTTTGAAAGAACCATCTAAGGAAACAAATCGTATTAACTGTGTCATCCTCCAACCTACTTCTCAATGAACTGCGAATATAACCAGCGGCCTGGAAGGCCCTCTCAGCTTGGACACTAGTTGATTTAACCGTCATTAAGTAATCGTACATAACAGATAAATATTTTCCTTTGACTCCAAATCATATGAAGTCATTTTTTTCTTCGTTATTTTCTCAAAATCTGTTTCTTTTTTAAAGTATGTCTTTTGCAATAGTCTTCATTTTCTTGTAGAATTTGCTTTTCTAATTCCTCTTTATTAAAAAAATATTATTTATCATTTAATTTATTATTTTTCTAAGGATTATTCAAATTGATGATTGAAAAATATAAAATCGATTAATTTATAATCGATTTCTTAAACGATTTTGCGATTTTAAAGTTAAGTTTGAACAATCGATTACTTAATTAAAAAAAAGTTCAGGTTTATCGGATCTGGACTGGATTTGATAGATAATAATGTTGCTGGATCCGGTAGGTAGCCAAATGATGCCGGATTGTATTGCAATACCTACGAGTGCGGTTCTTTATATTTACACGTACGGTTTGGACGCCACCGAAAACACCAGCTATTTCTCAAATAGTTAACAAATTATTTTTAGGGGTACAACAAAGGGTTGTCAAAATATTTCCAGCCTTATACATTTTAACGTAGATACCTAAAAGATTTTTAGAAATATATAAATTCAGATTTGAAATCAAGTACCGTTTTCAAATGTCTAATGTCAAATACAAGTTGGGAATGGCAGAAGTGTAAACACGTCGTATAAAATAAAACATTTTCTGTTTTCAGGTACTTGGAAGTATTTTTAAAATGTAAGAAAGTTCAAATCTTCTGAACTGTATCATACTTTGAGTTCCTTATCGTTGGCAAATTTGATATATGTCATGTTATACACAAATATTAAGGTGAATTATTTTCACTATGAATACTGAACCACTTAGGAATTCAGACAGTTTTTAAATTTAATTTTAGATTCTATTTTTATTGGAGAATTTGTTTACTAGATTTGACTAGATAAACGTCATGTGACACTTTAAATAATGTGTATTACTTCTACAGACTATGAGCTTAAAAATCCATAATTTAAATACTGTGTAATTTATATACTGTGTATAATATTTTGTGCTATGCAGTATGTATAGTCGGCTTACAGGTGAAACACAGGAAGTCAAACCCATGAGCTATGAGATAACGGTGAAACATTCTACTTATTAATTTTACTTACTAAGCGTGTTTATTAACAAGAAATCTAACCTTCATGGAAAGAAAATATAACTTAGGGGACACATTTCATCACTCTAAGGATCATCACATTCCCGTCCATAGAAACTAAAGACGTATCTTGAAATTATCGATAGTTTTCTTTGTAAGAAGACGATATTCTGTTTTAAAATATACTCTGTAACAAAACAAAATCGACGCACCAAGAAGTTGTTCAGGAGTTGTGCCGGGATCGATCAATTCGAAACGGTGCTGATTGGGAACGTATAGTCTTTAGTGACGAGTCCCAACTGTGTCCTGGTGACAACCGGAGACCTGTCTGGAGACGTCGAGGGCAGCGTGGGGATTCTGCCCTTACTATCGCACGCCACACATGCCCACAACAGGGCGTTATGGTCTGGGGTGCATCTCCTTTGATATCCATACCCCTTTGGTAGTCATTTCTAGAACACTTACAGCATAGCGGTACGTAGACGATATTCTACGACCGGTTGTGTTACCGTTCCTTTTGCGACATTACGGACTTAATTTATACCACGATAATGCCCGGCCGTACGCGGCACGTAATGCTATGAATTGTCTTCAAGCTTTTCCAACCCTTCCTTGGTCAGCTAGGTCTCCTGGTCTCTCTAGCATACTGCATATTTGGGAAGTTATGGGAAGACAATTGCAACCATCCCGGAATGTTAAGCATTTAACCCATTAACGACCGCATTACTATTCGCTTGAAGGAAATGAACAAAAATCATTTTTAGACGTATTAGAGTCTAATTAAGACAAAAAAAAAGTATTATGAAAAAAAAACATATATTTGTATAAAAGATACAAAATGTTGCGAAAACGCAACGTCAGTCAAAACCGACTACTTTTGGGAAAGTAGAAAATCTTTGAAGCACTTGCTATGTAACGGCACGTTACATTTTTTACATACAGTTATTGTTTGGCTACTATAGTTTTTGCATCTTTTTCTTTGGTTTGTTGGATATTTCTCGATAATATGACTTTTGGGATCCTAGGCCACCACCATTTCTTTCCCTTTACTTGCACTCTATAGATTGCAACGAAATTATCAAGCAGGTCCACCCCACCCATATGTTTGATGTAATCCCCGATGAGTTTAGGTTGCTTTATAGATGCGGATTTCTTTATTTTCTTTAGTATCTCTTGGCCATTGAAGATGGATTGATTGTATCAAAGTTGGTGGCCATAGAGTAACAACGGAATTTTCGTTCCAACGAACTACTGCGATACTATGCTCCTTATCAAAGACGAAGTCATATGTTCCACGTTGCTCTTTTTTCATTTTGATTACAGGTGTAATAGGACATTTTCCTAATCTGTTGTCACGGATCATTCCAGTGGCATGAAACCATGACCTTTTCACTTTCGACAACAACATATATCTGATGTAAAAAGTTGCCAAAGCATTCTTAGTGGTTTGAAGGAATTTCGACTACACTTAAAAGACGTTTCCAATTAACCCAGATCCGTTGTTTTATCTGCATATTTACCTGAGTATATATCAAAATGATATAAGTACCCTTCAGAAGAACACAAACGCCAAACTTTATACCCGAAATGAACGGGTTTTACTTTCAGAAACATTTTGCACGAATTCTACCGAACTAAGGTAACATTTCTTCATCGATAGAAAGATTTGATGAAAAACACACGCCACTGCATGAAATTGGCATTTAAAATGTTTACACACGGACGAACTTTAGCCATATTAACTATTTTATCCAATACGTTATTAACCGCTAAATGTAAATTATGTTTGATAGCAGTATGCATAGAATGTGTTAGTGAAGTACATACTAATGGACAACTGACATCTTCTGCAACTTAACAGTTAAGTCTCTCTTGAGGAAGACATACATAGCCAATATAGAGCTGAAATCCTATAAAATGCTTCAATATAGGAACAGAAAGAGGAAAATTTTTGAAGATTTTCTGTTGTACATATATTTTATACTTTCTTGAGTAATATGTTCCAAAAGATTCCGGTTGTATAATTGTAAAAATACATTTACTGACTCTAGATCGTGCAATTTTTGTATAATTACTTCCTTTTTTGCTTTTTCTACGGTTTCTTTGTCAGCAGACATTAGTGTGTATACGGGAAGCAAATTTCTCCAAGCAATATTTTTTTTAGGTGATTTAGACAAATGTTTATCATTTTCTGATGAATCCGATAAATTTTAAAGTTTTTTTGAAGAAAAAAGTTCAATATCACCAGATATGTCTTTCGATCACTGCAAATTATCTCCTAACGTATCGTCATCAATGCTTTCCTCGTCGGTCATTAAGTCAGGAGGTCAGGGGGGGTGAAATCACTAATATATCTGCTTGACCTTGACTGTCTTCATCTGATGAAAATTCAGAAACATCTTCATGATCTAACTCTCATATATTCTAAAGCTCCATTCACAGTTAAAAACCGTTTTCTTCGACATCCGTTATTTTCGCACAAATGTTCATAAAGACACTGCTTTGGACTGACGTTGCGTTTTTGCAACATTTCAAAAAATGCATATTTATACAAACAAAGACAAAATAGTAACCTTATTTTTTATGCCATTTTGCAGACCTATGTTTCTAAAACATAAGCGTCTCTTCATGAAGTCCTTTGAATTGTTCTGCCATATGTGAGATCTTTTCAAAATTAGAGTAAAAAATCGCAAAAAAATGACAATTTTAGAAATTTATTTTATAAAATCTTGCATTGAGAGGAAAACAATTTTTTCCCCAGAAGACATTGAAGCATTGTCTACAATATACAAAAATATTTTTTAAATAAACGCAATACAGAATAAGAAAAAAAATTGTTTTCACTAATGTTGCGAAAACGCAACGTCAGTCGTTAATGGGTTAACGCGACAGTTGTAGACAATTTGGCAAAAAATTCTGCAAGACACCATCCGGGAACTTTTCAGTCTAAGCCACGTGACAACTTGCATCCAGGCCAGAGGTGGAGCAACCCCTTATTGACCTCCTCCCTTTGTAACGGTCAAATTCTGGAATAAATCCTTCAGTTGTTCTGAAATTTTAATTGTTTGTTTTTATATGTATGTTCTTCACATCCACCAATTTCTATCGCAATCGGACAACCCCTTCTTGGTGCATCGATTTCTTTTGCTATAGAGTGTATCGTTCTATCAAAAGAAACTCTTTTGATGTCTTAGAAATGCAACACTTATGTGGTTTTAAAACGTATTTTAAAGGTTTTTACTAAGACCAGTACACAATTAGTATTTAGTTTCAAAAAGAAGTTAAAAACTTATAATTTTGGCATAGAAAGCATTTGACTTCGGTCACTTGTCCTGAGGAATTTCTCACTCGAAAATGCTTCTATACTCGAAACTCTAAATTAAAAAAATAGATTGTACAACTGGTTAAGATATAGGGATTGTGATACGCTGGCTAAATTTACACACTTTCGTTTCATTTACACACTTTCGTTTCATTGATATTTTTAAATGTTTACCTAGTTCATTTTCTTCTCCTGTGCGAAGCGTAAATTTCGATCGATGAATTCTCACTCCAGATCTAAATTGATCCAAATAATTTCTTAACTCCCACGCGTTCCTCGTAAAATTAATTTTAAGTCTCAATCTTTTAGACTTGGCTATAACTTAGAAACTAAAAGAGTGCTTGAGATTCACATAAAATTGTATCCAATGTGTGGTTTCGGATTTCCGTGTCGCCTATCGTCTCAGTTCAGGATTAAGAGTTAGGGGTTGGAGTATGCGAAGAAAAGTGAATCCTGTCACCACGGAAGTCATTGATAAAGAGAATACATGGTGGCGCTCTAAAATTTTGTGTGAAATGCTATTCAGTATTGACTCAAAGCTCAAATATCTTAAATTATTATACATTGGTTTCGCTGTATTTGCTAAAATTTGTTTAGCTTTCATACATTGAAAAGCAATTGAAGAACATGTTGGTCGTCATAAAAATATATGTTGAGCGACATTCAATATAAAATGCGCAAAAAAAAGCTATACAAAGTACTTAAAGCAAAACCTTTTGGTAATAGTAATTTTTTTAATTAACATCGTACTGGAGCAACACAACGGGCTATTGACGACGGTCCGGGATCAATCCCTTAAGCAAAAACCTTTTACTTCGCAGTTCAAAAATTATCATTTAATTCCGATGTTTCGGAATTTAAAACTGCTGTTTAGATTTGTTTATTGTAGATTGTATCTAATGATTATTACACAATTCGTGTAAACAATAATACAAACTTTTTCACAGAATTTGTTAAAATGATATTACTTCATACTATTAGGAAATTTGATTTTCTAGACTGAATCTCTTAAGTCATTCATGAAAAATTGGATATTAATACTTTTTCAAGTAAATGGAAGCAATAATTCCAAATCCGACAAAATAAATACCAAGAAAAGTCAATTCATAAGTCAGATAATTGAAGACAACTTATTATTTCACATTAATATAAAATTATAATACTATGTCATGAAAGAGTATAAAGTTGTCACAAGATATTCTATTAAATTGAATTCAATCAGGTAGATAGGTATTTTAATTAACGTCGTACTGGAGCAGCACAACGGTCTATTGACGGACGGCGGTCCGGTAATTGGCAATTTTTGGTAATTTTTTAATTAATGTCGTATTAGAGCAACACAATGAAAATTGACGTCGGTCCGGAATCAATCCCCTAAGAGAAAGATCCTAGATCAACACCACGTAATTTTGAACCACGGTCAGATGATGAGGCAGCATCTGAGCTGGCACCCCACTCTCCTAACTTCCACACCAACCCAACGTGAGAACTTTCGGCCTCGATAGATTTAAGGTGCACCAGCCACTTCTACACCATACGCTTACAAACAACCATGCACTGACTAGGATTCGAACCAGGAACCTTCCAATCCAGAGCCTAACACTTTAACCACCAGACCGGTTAGTCGGCCAAGACGGTCCGGGATCAATACCCAAAGGAAAGATGCGAGGACAATCAGGTAATTTCTATTAGTTTGCAAATGAAAAAACTTCGCAAATAGCTCATAAAATTTGTGTGTTATTTTCATAGATAAAAACGGTTCGACAGGGTTAAAAATGCATACTAAAAGTTACAAATTAAAAGAAAACAAATAACTATCTTATTTCTACATAATACTCTTTTTTAAGCAAAAAAACTCTAAAATTTAGTTTTGTAAGGTATACTTATCCAGATGTTTCTAACGCAGGATATAAATAAATAGTTCTTGAAAAATTAAATCCAAACTTAATGAAATCATTAAAAGAACCTTATGTCTCTAAGAATACAAATCTGCTAATTCTTTCTAGCGGAACTTTTTTAATTTGCGTTCAGACACAAAAATTAGATTATTTTTGACTATCATAGAGTTTTAAATATTATTACTAAATTTGAAATTAAAATACGAGAGATTGATCTATTTGAGCCTTTTAATTGATTTGTGTTCGTATGAAAGTACTGATTGTCCTATATTAGTGTTATCTGTATTTATCATCATCGTTATAGTAGATAGGGAGATCCAAATTTAAATTTAAAATCATACTCCATCTGAAATAACAAAGTTCTGTTGATCTAATGTATTGTAGAAAAATAATTGACTTATTTTGCATGAATTATTAAAAAATTTTACTTTCAACAACTCTCTCATACACATACAAAAATTGCATTAAACTCCACAATAAAATATGTAACAAAATATCTAATACAATAAAAAATGTAACAATATAATATAAAGTTTCAAAAAAATCAAAATGTGGTAACATTCTGTTTCAGCATTACAGAAATCGCAACTATATATTTTAAAAATCTGAATATGATCCCTATATCCAAAACACACCTTTTATAGTTATATTAAACAAAAACTAGAAGATCGCAGTAATTTTTGACTTCAAATGCTCTAGATATATTTCTTTTTATAACTATGTATCGTACTTTATTCAAGAAAAATATAATTTGAACTTCAAAGCATATAAGAATAGAAATATCACATATTTAACATAACTTTCAAAGCATCTAAGGGTAGAAATAAGTATCATTATAAGTCACATATAAAGTTTTATATCTGTGTATACATAATTATCATTTACCATCGTCTATCTATACATGGAGTATAAACTATGTTCTACTTTGTTAGTACATTCGCATTAAAAATTTTGGACGTTTCTTTGAGTAACATTCTAATTTCGAATATTTCATAGTTCAATTATTCTGCTTTTAATGTCCAGAAGATAGTATCAAGTTAGTTTTGAGTATCAATTAGTATTTAGCAATGTTTAAATGTTACATGTAAAAGTATTAAATGCCTTACAACTAAAATAAAGCACACTCAATCAACATGTTGTACAATAGTCGTATTGTCGCGTAGAAACAATTAAAAATTCAAAGGAAGAAGTATTAAGGTTTATTTGAAAAACAGATCGAAACTCAGCAAAACATCACAGAAATGGAATAATGAATAACTAATAATCAGTTACATTGAATAATAAACATGGTTCGATGTTTCATGATTTGCTATAAGATGCTTTCTTAAAGTTCTATGACGCCAATACTAAAAACACAAAATGAAGTGTACATATTTTAGTGCAAACAGTTACGGAAAAATATCGTCAGCCAAAAACGTCTAGTAACATTTTTAAACCTGAAACTCTTTTTTTTCTTTTTTCCAATTATTTATCATCTGCTCAATTTATATTGCAGCAATATTGTTATCTGCTGGTATCATAAAATACAATGTACGTAGTATGTAAAACAACCTTAAAGTCAAACCTTACATATATACTAATTTCTGCCTAGCACTGGAGTATTGTGAATACTATGTATCAGGAATATAAATTTCTAATTAGTTTTAAAAGAACTAAAAGATTGAAGATATATTGCTATAGAAATCGCGCACAAATATCCATATATACAATTTCGAGTCATTTGGATAAACAGAATGTGCCTAAAAAAGTTAGGCTGATATATACCGCTATCGCGCGCGTATTCCAAATTGTGGCAGGCACTTTTAGTGTGAGGATTATCACTAATTGCGTTTGCATCACCACAACATCAAAAAGGATTATTCACCGTAGAAATTTCATGCACTTTCCTATGAGAAAATGATTTTGGGGCGAAAATTAGTCTCTTCTCCTGTCTACATATTTTTCTCGTGCCTGTAAATATTACTTCGTTGATATTAATTTTTGGTTGCCCCTCCCATCGGCAAACAGTTTGTAATTGCCTTTTACGCGAAGTGTTATGATGGTTGGGCTAACATGGAAACATAACAGGGGGGCAGTTTAAAAATTACGTGGTGTATTTCGGTAACTCTTATTTTCTTTCCCTTATTAGAATTTAACCCATTTCTTAGGAAAGCGGTAGGTAGGCGAATGAATGGCTGAAATTCTATGATAAAATCTAAATGGTTAAGTTCAAAAAATGTTCAGTGCAATTGTTTGTGGTGAAGGCTTCCTGGTATTTCCACTGTACACATTTTCTTCATCGTAACCTTTAACTGCTGTGTCACAAACAGTCTCGTAACTAGTGTGGAGGGGTCTCTCAGACCTCGCTCACTAAAGTGCGTATAAAGTTGATTAATATAATATATTAATGAAAGATTCTTTAGATAATTATTATTTATACATTTTAAATTTAGATAATTCAATTATTAACATGAAATACATTTTATATTACGATATAAGTTAAGTAGATTCCATGTCTTTTCAGGCTCAGCTTTCGGACCTAATTTTTCAGGAAGTTTCAACCCTGGAAACTGTTAAACTGTTGTGTTTTAGTGTTCTAACGGCACGATTAGGTTCCACCCTGGCATTCCATTTGAAGTTATTTTTTCCGTAGAAATATTCATGCGAAGACGCACTTGAAATGTCTTCATCTTCATCTGCATAAATTTCCGAATCCGTTTCGTGTTCGCTTTCAATAATATTATCCGAAATTTCACTGTCCTAGTACTCTTTTTCCGACCAACTATCAACAATATCCTTAATTTATTTTTGTGTAAGGTACACAGGTCGTTTTTTAGTAAAGTTTGTTGCCATTTTAGGCTCTCTGCCGATATTCCCTATTCAAACTTAGACGATTTCATTCAACAAGAGCGGTAACGCAAATGCTGTGAAGGGTCTAAGAGACCACGCGGGAAATGCGAATAGTATAAAACACTAAATAGTTAGGCAGCTAAATCAGTCTTGGAATGTGGCTTCTGTTGGACGTAGTAGGAAGGTACTGAATAGGACAGGGACCAATATCAATTTTAAGGGGTGGAAACGACCTGTCAAAAATGACTCGGACTCTGTGAGACCCATGACAGCAGTTAAAGGTTAAGGCTTTTTAAAAAATTTATAACCTGAAACAATTATTTTAGAATTAATTTTGAATGTCTTGAAATAATTATTATTTCAGTCTTGATTATCATGTAATAATTATTTTAGAATATTGAATTCCTGAAATAATTACTTTATTTTTTGTTCTAAAATAAGCATTGAAACCCTTCAAGTGGTTTCGACAAGATATCTCGACCATCAAGATATGATAAATTGTTTTAATGACAAGATGTACTACAATCAAGATATTGTCAATCTTTTTATGGTGACGTGATTAAGATCTGATCAGTTTTCTAGTAATGATAGATCTTGTCTATCAAAAACGACTAATAGTTTTGCTAATGACAAGATACTTGGCCAGGAGGGTTAAAACCATGTAATAGGGTATAGTATGGATTCACCATTATGAAATAAAGAATTTTGACACGATGTCGTTTTCCTCATGCACAATTGACTTATTGATTACTACAGCAGATAAAAATATAGGCTTGTTCTAGTTGAAGAATATAATTTTATCATTTGTAATATAACTGAAAGAACTGTTTTACATAGATAACTAGTAATTTAATACACATGTATTTAAATAATCCTCTTTGGAGCCTACACAGCAACATTTTAAAGAATTTCAACCGCTAAAAACGTATTGACCATCGAATAGCTATATATTCTTGGTTCACTCCTTGTGAACCTCATGATATCATTCGTATACAGAAATACCTATTTCAGTATCCCAAGAGGTAGAAGTTCCTCCTGCTAATTTCAGAAGTGGCATTGTCTATTCTTGATCGCTTCAAGTGTACCAATTTCTCGAACTTACAGCATGCACTTAACCTATCTAAGTTTTAATAGTAACATTGGATGCCACCTTCGTCAGTTTTGTATGCTCCTTAACCCAGGCCTCGAAATAGATTTTTTAATACAGGTGCACCTTGTGCATCTAAGTTTTTAAATTCGGTGCACAGATTACATTTTAGGTACACATTAAAAAAAACGAAATGTAAGAGTATATAATGTAAACTACTTTATTAGTTGGGTATGTTTATATAGGTTTTCGTAGTAGATAGTAAATAAAAATATTTAAAAATCGAAATTCTCCCTCGAGCCATCAGGAAAATGTTTCGATCATCGGAAAGTTCTGTTGGCAGTGACACGGGTAAACCTTCCTCCTGTATAAACTCTTACGGCCCAGCTATTTTGTTTTCGCATAGTGTGTAATTAGGAATTTTAATTACGTTCCTTTAGAGAGAGAGAGGTTGATACTAATATTTTGTTCAAACATCAAAATAAGATAAAACACGTTCCCTCCCTTCCCTTTTTTTAACGTTAGGTGCATTGCGTGCACCTAGCGGGAAAAAATTATGTGCACAATTTTATTTTTATGTGCACAGTGCACCTGTGCACCCGGGTATTTCGAGCCCTGCCTTAACCAACCTAATCAATACTCGATCGAGTTGTGGCATATAGCAACAAAGTGAACAGATTTATTGGAATTCTGTAGAAATCGATTAAGGGATTTATAGATCAATTATGAATCGATTATCGATGGGATTGTAAAGAATTAAAGTCTAAAACTGTGTACTACCTGAGCTACTGTAAATCACTATTATAATTCACTTGCATTTCATCTTCAGGATGGTATCAGACATACTAGATTTACGAACTATAAAGATACAGTCGAGTAAATCCACAAGCGAAATTGGTAGTCCTTAGAATCGGGCTAAATATGCGCCTAGCTATAAATATCAAATGTAATTACTTAACTTGCCGTTAACATTGAACATCACTCCTCTTCACATTTGAAATACGATACAGTAAATGGAATGAGAGAATAGGCATTTCCAAGGATGTAAATCTCTGACTAACGTTATTAAAAGATTTGGTAATCGAATTTTAGTATTAAATGTAATCGTTTGTATGAAGCTTGTTTGAATGTGATTTCTATAACATCGATTTTAACCTAAATGCTCTAAAATATTTCCCTCTCATATTTAAAGAGCTTAACTGTGCTACTATTATCAGAGAAATATTGATAGCCTAGCTTGAAAACATTTCATTAAGAATTTATTTCAGTTGCGATCATTTTTTTTCCCTTAATAAATTCTTATTTTAGAAAATGTATTTTTTTTTGAAGCATTGAAATTTATTAACTGTAACTGCCCTACCTGACAACTGTTTCGATTGACATCATCACGTGCGTATAGAAGTTATACCATTTTCTCGCTAACAAATTTAGTCAAAAGTTTTTAAATTTAAGTATGTATATCAAATTTTACGCTGACATGAGGCTTCTTTAATATGCGCTCCCTAGTAAGTTATTTCATGAATTTATTCCTTGAAATTTAAATATTTCTGGGTTTTAGTATTTATTATCACGAGAGAAATTTATAACATGTATTATTCTGAAATTTTTATTTTCATTAATTTAATATTCAAAGTGATTCCCAAATGAAAAAAAAATCATGCTACATGCTACATTTGTAATTGTATTGCTCAAATTGAAAAGTTTGCTCAATTTTCATGAACTTATTATGTCGGGTGCATTCCTTCCTAAGGGTATTTCTCTCTTTTGTGTCAGCAAAACTTACATTCTGTGTCTGTCTGTTTGTTGATATTTTATGTCTTATGTCTGGCGCAGCATGGCCAAATATAGCCCTCGCGGCATAAAACCTCCAAAAAACCAACCAACCATGTACTTATGGTTGAAAATATATAAAACCATACATATTTATTTAAGGATGTGTGTATGTTAGTTTCCATACTCTTCATGGAAGCATGAATGTGAGCTTGAATGACTGAAAAGGAATTGAATCAGTTATTAATGCGGTATTCCTTCACATACTAGAATTTTCAAAAGTGATTTCCAGTTCAATCATTACGGTTTTTATTATTTAACATTTAATATAATACCAGTTGTCACATACATTAACTACTTGTATGTTTTTATGTTTGCGGAAATTTAAAAAGCAGTTTTAATTTGATGGAAGGGGGGGGGTGAGGGAAATAAACAAAACATTTTCCTACAAATGAAATTATGTTATTAACCAAAACCTTATTTAAGAAAACTGACTTACATTTTTATGAGAATGTAAAGAGGACCTTTATATAATTCTCTGAATCTGCTTTCTATTAAGCATAGTACCGTTTATTTTTTTAATTATTAAATTCTATAAAGAATCAAAGCACACATGCTCGATGGAGTGTTTTTATTGAATAAGTTTTAAAAATAAGAGCGTTCTATAATTTATTTCATAGAAAGTTAAATAATGTACAGTTTTGTAAATGTTACTAGTATAACAAACGAAGTTAACAAATCAAATCACAAATGAAGGCCTTTTGGCCTTTTAAATTCTTAAATCAATCATTTAGAAACCAATAGTTCAAATTTAGATATAATCATAAAGAGTTCTAAGGATTCTTTTCCGTATAATACATTTATGAAAGGACAAATATAGCTTCCTTAGTCAAAATAACAAGTTTCGCTTAGTTAATTGAATCGAAAAATCATTTATTATTCAAAATATAATCATCTTTCTGGTGATTACGAAATGTATTGATAAAGAAATTCGAGACCTACCTGTCAAAAAAATTGTTGCAAACAATTCGTGAATAATAAAAGAAATTACTACCTATGTTACATAAAAATAGTACTAAATGTTCTATAAAATGAAGAAACAAACAGCTAAAAAATTAAATTAAAAAACGATAAAAAATACTATGAATAGTTTTGTTTCTGGAAAACAAAATTATTACAATGCATCCTAAAATTATGGTAAGGCAAAAATTATTTCAGCAAGCATATTTTTATTAGAGACAATGCATTTTTCAAGCTTTCATAAAGTATTGTATGTAATTTAAATTTTTTTTCCTGCAGGTATGTTCAGAAGTCTTGTTTGAAATATCTGTCACATTTATATCAGGAATAACTATGCCTGAAGCTCTTGAGTAGAAACGCGCTATGGGAAATTACAACAAGTGGTTGCTGTCTTCGCACATTTATTTCCTTGTCATATATTCACTCAAAACATTTGAAAGTGGATGTCCAATTTCTATCCATAGGACAAACACGTATTTTGATAACATTTTATTTTCATGTGGGAAGTGTCATTTTCGAAAGCGATAGTTACCAGAGTATAAAACTAGGTCTGAATTGAAGATATTCAACTATTTATAAGCATTTGCTACATCCTTTCGTTGTATCGAATGTAAAATTGTATAAAAAATGGAAGTTTGCTTCAATAACACATTTTGACTGTTAACTGAATTTTTTAAATAGTTAACATATGTATATATAGCGCGTCAAATAATTGAAAATTAATTCTTAATCCATACACACAAGTATAATTTAATTTTTGGATAAATGCCTTCTATCATTCCTTTTCGGGAAATTTAGTGCAACTAGCATGGAATTCATAGTTAAGGTTTCAGTAATTAGACATGACTATTTATAAAAAAGTCCAAATTACTATTAAAATTTTTTTATGGATTTGATATTTCTAATTAAAGAGTTTTGTAAACATAAAGGGTTTCCCTGAATTCATGGGCCAAACTTTAAGGGTAATTAAAATACATATAAAGAAGCATTTTTTGGATAGCAACATGGGGTCAGAAATGAAAAATGCAGGTGGAAAAACAAGAAATTCTGAGGAAATGAAAAAAAGCTCTTTACTTACATAATATTACAGTAACTGCTCAAATGTGTCACCACCAACATCGATACAGGCCTGGTAGCGCCTAGCAAGTGATTGGCGTACTCTTTCGAATATACCAGGTGTTTCACAAATTGTTGAATCAGCGACTGAAAGTTTTGCAATGCGGTCCTCATCAGAATAAATATGAGTCTAGTAGACGAGTGCCTTTAAGTGTCCCATAAGAAAAAATCGATACTTGATAAATCAGGTGAACGTGCTGGCCAAGCGACTGGTCCACCTCGTCCAATCCATCGAGGGCCAAAGGTGGCATTGAGGTAACTACGCACATCATTACAGGAAAGGGCTGGAGCCCATCGTGCTGAAACCACACGGAATTTCGAACAGCAACTGGAACACTGTCAAGTAATTCTGGTAATACCTCTTCCAGAAAGATTAGATACGTTCTGCCGTTAAGTCGATTTGGGAGCAAATATGGGCCAATAAGGAAATCGTTCACAATGCCCGCCCAAACATTAACAGAGAACCGCTCCTAGAAAGCATGCGGACATGTAGCATATGGGTTATAAGTAGCCCACACATGGGAATTGTGCAAATTAAAAATTCCGTCTAGCGTAAAGCTGGCGTCATCTGTCAAAAGTACATTTGCAGCGAAGCTCGGAGTGAATGTACTCTGCTGCAAGAACCAATGACAGATATCTACGCGCCGGAGATAATCAGCTGCCTTCAGTGCTTGCGCTCTCTGTATGTGGTATGGAAACAATCATTCCTCGTCTTTCCTACAACCTTAACACCTCTCTTTAGTTACAATTCGCAACCCCGTAAATAAGATGCATGTCTGCTTTCTCAGAGAACGCAAATTGATCCATCACGCAAATATAACAACAAATAATCGTTTCCAACAGCAAAGATTCTAACAGAAAGCTAATTCTCTAACAGCAAAGAATCGTTTGCAGATCCCGCAATGGAATTCAAACTCAATAAAATTGATTGCAGACGATTTGATAATGCAAACTAAATAAACTTCTACTATTCAATATTTTTCTTCCCAAAAATTCATCTTTTCTTTTAAAGCTACGTCACTAAACGTTTCTATAGTCTGTTCTAAAAATATTATGTAAGTAAAGAACTTTTTTTCATTTCCACAGTATTTGTTGATAAATCATATATATATATATATATATATATATATATATATATGTATAGTAATATAATAATATATATATATATATATATATAAATGAAAATCATTTTTTTCACTTCACTGATACACACAAAATTGCAGTAATGGTACATATTCAAAAGTAAGTTAGGCTTTTCAAAATTGCTAACGTTAAACCTCACAGATTACTACAAACAACGAAATCAAACCTAAATCAAGCAGTAATAAATAAAATTGTAGAAATGATACAAATTCAAAAGCAAGATGTGCTTTTAAAAAGCGTTGACGCTAAACCTGACTGATTTTGACAAATAACTTAAATGAATGAAAAAAGTCAGCGAAATCAAAACCAAATTAACTGCAGAAGTGATACAAATTAAATATCGCTATACTTTCAAAAAGTCTTAAAGCTAAATTTCACTGATTCCGACAAACAACCTAATTGAATGACAGTGTCAGTGAAATCAAAACCAAACTAAACAGTAATAAACAAAGAATTACATAAATGATAAAATTAAATATTGCTATACTTTCAAAAAGTCTTAAACCTAAAGAAAAAAAATCAAGAAAGAATAAAAACGAGATCAATATTTACATAAAGTGAAAAGAAAATCCGTAAAGAACTGGGGAAAACAACCAATGAAAATGAAACGAAAAAACTGAAAGAACCAATGAAATCAAAGTAACATAAATTCCTATTTGAATACGTTGGATGATCCGCAGTTAGAAGCTGAGATCTCTTACACTGTTCTAATTCTTAGGAAACCAAATAAAAGACAAATATGCCAATAAATTAATTAAAAATGCTCTAGATTAAATTTTAAAATTCGTGTTTTGAAGTGCATTCAACCGCCTATAAGACTATCCGTGTGCTATAGATTCGTTTAATTTCATATATATATATATATATATATATATATATATATATATATATATATATATATATATATATATATATATATATATATATATATATATATATATATATATATATATACGGAGCTGAAACGTCTGAAAGAGAGAGTCATGGATAAATTGGCAAAAAAGATCAAATCTTTAGATTGAATTAAAACAAACTACCACGACAATACATGCAAGATAATTAAGTTTGATTATTTGTCGAGAGAAAAAGAACGAGATATTCTCAATTTCATTCAGTTTTCATTTTACAGGCTTTTTTGTCTTATTTTCAAATCTTTCAAGGCAGGTTAATATAATGAAACTGTGTCTTTAGCATTACATCCTCGGATCAGAATCCTACATTCCCTACGACACGAACTAATGATCCTTCTACAAATCTTCTTGATTAGGAATTACAACTCTCAGCACCTGCTTAATCATCAAGGAATCTCTAAGTCTCCTAACACTCACAAAATGCCACTCATTGATCAGAGCCCTACACTAACTTTCCTATTTTGTTATTCAATATCCTCGAACTAAAAAAATACCTTTTGCTATGCTTTACATAGTGGTCGGATGGTCTGTTTATAATTTAAATCATTGCATTACATTTTTCCATATAATTTAGAATCCTATTAAGAAAGTAATTAACTGTTTAGGGTGAGCTAATTTTACCCAAATTCCATGAGATATTTGAGAGTATAAATTGATTGAATCATTTGAAAGCAAATGTACTTCCTAAAATTATCATATATTCAATCAAATCGAAATCGCAACTTCGATAAAACAAACATATTTGTATTAAACGTGAACTAAAAGCAGGTATCATACAATTATGATACTTTTTCACAACGGACGAACGCATTTATGGCACACAAATTGTCATATTGCCATGTTTTCTACTTTTACAGCGATGCGTATTGCTATCCTTTTCGTTTTTGTCGTGTGCAAACGTCGTACCAACTTAGGATACTTCCAGCCATGTTTCTCCATATATTCAAGAACTTGCGTTGTTTGAGGTCGTTGGGTTTGAGCCTGAAGAAGCGTCTCATGATGGCTCACACATTTTCAATTTGGGGTCTAGGGATTCGGCAAGCCATGCTGGGATGTTAGTGACTTACGTTTTGACATTCCAGTGTAATGTCGGCCAAGAGTCATCGTGCTGAAATGTAATTTGTTCATATCAGTTATGAAGAGGAGTAGAATGAGTTACAAGTTGTTTGTAATCAACGTACCTATGGAGTGTTAAATTACCTGATCGATTTGCAAACGCCAAAGATCAGGTTGTATGTTATTTCACACTGTTGGCCGGAAATTTTGAACATTTATTATAAATGTAAGTCCAAATATTTTTTCCTACGTTATGTAATAAATGCTTTTCATCATTAGCATAAAAATAATTGTTGTAAAGTTTGTTGAATTTGTGTAATAAATTCACGAATCGTCAGTCCACGAACTTTTAGGACACCCTGTATATACACATCTGATGACCTACAGAACTGTTCTGCTCTAGTTTAATCTGGGATTTGTAGATCAATGGGGGGGGGAGGCAATATTACACATAATATCGTTCCGTGCTCCAATCACAGCTGTACTAAAGAACATTTTTTAATCATTCTTTGACGATTTACTGGATTAGTTCCACATGTACAGTTTAGTTAAGTTGAATCCACATGAAAACCATTCATCCATTCTTTTTCAAAGTTTTTGTTTGCTTGTAATATTCCTTATATTATAACTTTGGTTCTGGACATCATATACAACTAATTGTCCTTTAGAAACAAGTTTTCTTAATTTCCGCTTGTGAAGAAATTATTCATAGATCAAATTGCATAAACGTCATTTAGAATAATATGTATGTTAGTCATATACACATGCCTTTAAGACTTTTTCGTATGCAGATAATGCAAGCGGTTTGGTGCATTGCAATTGCAATTTTTATTGGGTCATGATTCCGAAGGAACTTTAAAGAAATGGAAAAAATTGAAGAACTTAAATTTACTACACAAATCCCGATTATAAATACAGTAAACTATTCTCAAAAAGCAGATTAGATTAACAGAATCTACAGAGGCACTACATTTATTTACAATCTAATCGAAGACATTTATATAGAAATCAATCACTGGCACGGTGAAAATTAGTTCCAAGCTTGTTTTTTGCAGTAGACCAAATACTTAGAAGATAAAGGTATAAAACAGTTCCAATTTCAGCTATTTTTATTTTAATAAGGTTAAACGTGTGATGGGCGTGTGTGTGCTTAAATACATACAATTAAAATGGAATATAAATATCTTAATTTTTAAGATAGCTTGAAAACCTTTGTTTACATTTTTATGTAAATACATGAGGTACTTATTTTTGGTTGTTTAAGCTATGGCAAGTATTATGTAACTGGCGTTGACAATATTCCAATTTAAAATGTTCATTTTAATTTATAACATGGTTTGCTTTGTTAGGAGAATGTGTGAATATGTTTAAAAAAAACTTCAAATAAAAAGAGCCTTACAGCTAAACTTCTTTAGCAATTAATATCTAGCTAATCAATGTCTAAATACGTTAAAAAAGTATTTAAAGCAAATCAACAAGTTGTCAGTTTTCTGAATTTAGTTTTTGCTGCTAATATTTCTTAAACAATATTAAATGTCACTCAATTTCCCAAACGTTTTATTTTTCGTTTTTCATTAGACAAACAGAACAGAAAAGTGGGCGTCCGTGAAAATGAAGGCAAAGTTTCAAGGTGTTTCCCCCTAGCTGTGTACAATCAGTTTAATACTTCGGGCTCTCCTGTAAGTCTAGCAACCATGGCAACATCATCTCAAAGCACTCGCGTGACGTCAGCACCTACGAAACGAGCACTTCAACTTATAGACCAATAAAATTTTTGCTTTCGGAATGGAGGCGTTATCAAATGACACGTCGTGGACAGGAAAGGTATTTTTTAAACACATAAACGGGATCCTTCCCCCACACAGTTCTTGCTTATATTGCTAAACAGACGATAACTTGAACAGTTCGATACAGATAAGCGCGATATGCTGATAGGTTGGAAGATTCACTGACTGTGGTGACTGGACTTCATATTTGTTGTAAATTATTGCAAGTTTTTTAAAGGCACTTTTCAAGTAAGTTTCGTACATTTTGTGTTTTGAAGTATCGTTATCATAATGGATTCTTAGTTTATGCATTTAGATATGAATCCAAGTAGTAAATAAACAAAAACTACGTCAAAGTTAAACGTTCTCTTGAGTATAAATGTTATCTAAAATGATGAATTTTTTGTAAACTAAACAATTCTTTGCTTTTTAAAGTTTTTGTGATAAATAATTGTAAAAATTATACTTTACATCGATAAAAACGGATTTTTGAGACACTTATTTTAAGTAATTGAAAATGGACTGTCGAAAAATGTGGATTAATTAAAAGTAATACAGTTTATTAAACGTTTAGGTCTGAAATACTTTGTCTCAGAAACTTTTATGGTGTTATATCACCGCGTTGTTTAATCAACACAATTATTTTTGTAACCGATAGACGCTTTGTAAATTGTAATGCACACATTATGTTCTATTCATTTTTGGATTTCCCATTTTTATTAGTATTGTATCAAACCAAATCGATTTAAAGTCATATTTCATGATTTTTGTTAAATTATAATTTAAATTTAACTGGCCATAATCCTACAATAATTACAGAAAACAACTAGTTTATCTCCGAGAATTTTTGATAAAAACAGGGCGAAATATGTTTTTTTTAATTCATAGATCCATTTTATATATTCGCTGGTACAATACTATTTTGCTTGCATATGAATGTTAATATATCAATAACACGGGATTTATAGTTTAGTAATTTATAGTATACGGGAGTTATAGCTTGTTGTAAGTAAACATGCATGTATGAGTAATGCGTCTTTACAAAGGATAATTATTTGCAGAAATATTGATCACAGAATAAATACATATGTAAGTAATAAAATATAAAACAATATATTTATTTATCATGAAAAGTAATATATTTTTAACCTATGTATCATATATATGTTTGTGGAAAAACGTTAAGAAAATGGTAATTATTAGTATTAATTTATGTGTTTTTAGTGGGTTTTTTTTTATGTGTTAAAGTGTGTGTGTATTGTGTTTTTAAATTTATATTTTAAGTGTTGTGTTCCTAAATAGTTTGTTTTAGATTCATATATTAAACTAAATAGTCTTAATGAAAATAATATATTTTGAAGATTAATTTTATGTTCGTATAAAACCTTCCTTGTTCATATTTCATGAATATTTTGTTTAATGATCAAGTTTAATTTAGCTTTCCCACCCAATGTTATTTTGTTCTGCTATATTGATTGCACACTTAAAAGTATTACGCAGAGAAAAAACATCTGTACAGAAAGCCGAATTGAAATATAGTATAAAACGCTTAAAAAAGTATTCAATGTGGTGATAATGGACACCTTAACTTTAGTAACAAACCTCAAACTTCTTGGAGAACTTTTTTGCTTCCATCAAATATTCCTATTTCTTGTCCAAGCGAAGGAGTCTTAGAAAGGCTAAAAATAACCAATCTTATTTTGCGAAAGAAATAAGATTGGCTTTCAGAAAAATAATATTTTTCATATGAATAAATCACAGAAATTGAAAATTGTGTAATAAAACAACATCTGCAAGATTCTTAGATGTCTTTAGTAAATATGCTTTTATAAACTATAAAGGCCTGAGCGTGTGCTGCATTCCTCCTAACTTAACTCCAACTGTTTCGATAAGTCCTCATGTAAATGTTTATCTAAAAACTAAGTATGTATATACTAATGATACATTTAAAACTAGTTTACTAATAATAAATTATCAAAATTTTTATATAGTTTTTTAATATAAGTTCCTTACGGATATGTCAGTCAAATGCAAAATGTGAATCTTCATAAATCATATTTTGTTCTGTTATGTATTAGTAAAAGCCTTCAATTATTTATTTATATTCAAATTAATAATATTATGAAGAATGTATCTTTATTTACAGATTTAAAGTAATAAATTAATATTCGATTAAAATGAAAAACGTTCTCATTGAAAAAAAGGTGTGAAAGCTCTAAGTCATTTTCTAATATTAAGGTATTTGGCTCCAATTTATAAATAATATTATACGATTTTGGAATGTTTTCTGTAGAAGTGAATGTATGCTTATACATAGCATCCGATTACTTTATTTGTCGGCTGACACCTGCCTGTTCGTGGAAGCAGAACGTGTGGAGGTTTTTAAATGTTGTCAAAATACCACAAACATTCTTCGTCTGATTTGAATTCCAGCCATTCCTTGCAGTAGGAAAAAATAAGTCAATGTTATGTTTGCGCTTTTCTGTGATAAGCTGTCTTACAACAAATCGTTACGGTTCGTAAATTTAAAAAACGCGAATCACGCAAAGTACGCAGCTATGAATTTTACCGGGGAAAACTACATGAATATAAATTCTTATACAATCTATGGGATTTTTAAGTAGTCCATAAAGAACACTTATCAACAATTTACATTCAATAAATCTGCTTTTAGTAAATAAATAAAATGATCTTTTGTGTTTAAATACTGTCTCAATTGTTGTAAGTAAGTTCATAATTTCCCTTGCGCTAAATGAATAATTCAAAATCTTAAGTAAAGCCTCATACCTAACATTTTACGCCTTGTCTACCCACATGGGTTCATATTTTAATTCATAAATACATTATATTCACTCTTGAAAGCAATTAATTCTCTTTCGTAAGTATTTATAAAGTTTCATAAAACTTTTTTTTTCTAATGGCGGGCACATTTTGACCGAAGTCATTGGCCACTACAAGGCCGGAAGTGATGGCCACTTGTGAAGGAGCACCCAGTGGGAGGGCCTTGCCCCTAACAATTACATCGTAGTTTTGAACCATGTTCAGATGACGAAGCAACACCTAAGCTGGTATAAGCTTACAAACATCCATGCCCGAACCCGGATTCGAACCGGGGACCTTCCGATCTAGAGGCTAACACCTTAACCACTATACCGGTTGGTCGGCAATTTCATAAAACTAATATTCGTGTTTTTTCGATCGACTGTCTTTCGCGAATTTGGAATCAAGAAAGTAAAATCTTAATAAAAGTTTTCAGGCTTTATCTTCGAGTAAGTACTGTTCAGAAGGATAACGGGAGCGAAACTCCAGTTTCCTTCTTAAAATATGTTCCAGATATTACATCAGAAAGAAGAGTAAAATCCCAATAGGTAAAAAAAAAATTTTAATGATCTATTTTAAACTTTTTCAAATACTACATCATTTTTGTTGAAATTCCCATTAGTTTTATAAAGATAAATAAAACTACGAAGAAACTTAATTAAATTAAATAAATTTTAAGTTATGGAATTGATTTTCTCAAAATGGACGGCTTCTATCTGTGAAGTACGTTTTCTAAGAAACTACTTTGTATCTTGGTAAGTGGAAAAATCTTAACATGTTCTACAAACAACATAGATTATACTTTTAGTTTTACTAGATTGTATTTTTAGTTTTACTAGATTATATACTTTTAGTTTTACTAGATTATACTTTTAGTTTTACTACAGTATACTTTTAGTTTTACGTTCCTCTATTCAACAAATAGTTACTCAATGTGTAATTACATACAAAATTTTAAGAACAAAAAGCAGAATTTCATAATTTTCTAGTTAGTTATATAAATACTATTGGAAAAAAACGTTATGGCAGTATAATGCTTAATGCTTTCATCAGTATATAGGTAAGCGCTTTTGATAATGCAAAGATATTATTTCAAATTTATATGATTAGTACATTCTGTGAGAAAAAGCACATCAAAATTAGATAAATTGACCTTATACGTACTAAGCCTTACCTACGCTCTTAAGTTTTCGTCACATTTCCATATAACTCTGAGATAAAACTCTATACTTTATCACTTATCTTGGGGAAACACAGAATTCGTTTAGCAGTCTCGTAATAGTTGCCTTTCTGCAGTCTCTACTCGACAGTAAAGTTGTTGATTTTCAAGACTAAGGACTTAACGATTCGGTGATTCAAAATTAGATTATTTTGATGGACGTCACAGGTGAAACATCACTTAACATTAAGCATACCTTGGTACATTCTTATACACATACATTCGCACCGAAATAATGGTGTCTTCTATGAAGATGAAAGCATTATACATAAAAACAGATAAAATTAACAGGAACAAAGGATTGTGAATCACATATTCCAGTCGAAATTTTCCTAAATCAGTTCTTTCCAAAACAGACGAACAAGATGTGTTCCAAGGTCTCTCCATTATTGAGGAAAACATCCCATTCATCTAAATCCAGCTAGGCGGAATCTGTGCAAGTTAGTCTGAGTAAAAATATGGTCCATTATAGTTTTGGCAGCAAAATGGGCAACTTTCTCGGCACCTTTTTGAAATATACAAGACAATTCGGTTGCTTTTGAAAGGGACCTAAATACACTAGTGTATTTTCAGGACTCGAACCATTTGGCTGGAGCCTCTTTGGACTTTACTTTAGAATCATGTTGATCTATGGTCCCAGCTACAAAAAACTGAATCCAATCATACGTCCTTCAGTTCTGTCACTGTAAGGACTCATAGGTGTTAAGTATTTTGACATACTTCAAGAATTGATTTTGTTAATGTAATTAAATTATAGAAAAGCACCATGTGTACAAAATATTTTATCTTTATGGGTGAATGCCTATCTCATTCAAATGCATTTTGTAGGTGACAAAAATTTAGGATTTAAGAGTATTTTTGGTTTGTTTCTTCATAAACTCATCGTTCGTTTGTTACGAGAACAAATTCAATCCGATAGGAAATATGAGAATATAAAGTTTAACACCCCATGGTTAAGTATCTGCTCATTTGCAAAATTGACCTAATCATGATGAGATATGTCGCCATTGAAAAAACTGACCAGTTCAATTGAACAAACATAATAAAATAAATGATAGCTGTATTGATGACAAGATACCTCTTATTTTGCAAAATTGGAAAGATCTTTACGAACGAGATGCCTCTTTGAAATCCCCTTGTAGGGTATAATAACATTTAAGAAATAATTTATTAAATTATAATTTATAAAAAATATTCAATTTTTAAGGGGTTTTTTAGTTGTAAACCATTATTAATTTTAAAATTGTTAAATTTTACTGAGGAGATAAGTCTAAAGGATCAACGTTGTGAGCTGAAAGTAATTGCGTTGATCTAGAAATTCCAAACAGAATAAACTATAGAAATTTTATGACGCCAAAGTTCGGTGTTGGAGAGATTTTGCTATTTTAGACACAAAGTTTATGCTGAAAAGATTTGATATTTTTATACAGATACGATATGATCGCGGTACATACAAAAACATAATTAATCAAAAGAATTTCAAAAGTGGGAAATTTAATATTCATGAATTGCGAAACAGTTCCAAAGAACTGATAAACAACAAAGAATTTATTAATCTCGTAAATTTTATAAAGGCTAATTCATGGTGGTACATGAAAATCTACTGATTAATTTTAAATAAATAATGCATTTTTGTAATGATTTTTTTAAAGTGGAAAATCAAACATAATACTCAATAAAATTCTGGAATAAATATGCTGAGTTAGCCATTAAGTTAATTAAAAACGTCAAAAAATATATACGCTTCTCTCTTATAATTTAAACATTAAGTTTAATAGAAATATATATATATATTCAAATTTATTCGAATTGAAATTTACTTATTCGTCCAAATGAACTCCTAAATTGATGTTTCACTACAAACCACAATCTATTCTGTAACTCAGAATTTCAGAAAATTGGTTTGAATAAAATCGAATTACCTATTTATTCAAACGCAACTTCTACATTTCCTTGCCAGTGGGAGAACTTTAACATGTAACTTAACATTAACATCCTACTAAATTAATTTAGGCTAATTTCATTTGACTAGTCAGTTGTTGAATACAGATGGCTCTCTCCCATTTCCAAATTTATGGTCTATTTAACAAAGGGACCAATTTTCGAATCTCTTTAAATTACTTGAAAGCAAGTGGTCTAAATACACCGTGAACATTTATAGAATATCATTCAATCAACTTCAAAGACTCTTTAAACACACGTGAATAAGTACTTTACTTTTCCATTACTATCAAGGTTAGTTGAGGTTATTGGGATTTATTGTAAAAGGGCCATAATTGTCCGAGCTGTATTAAATATAAGACGCACAATATCAAGTAAATGTACAAACACTTATGAAAAGCTTTACTGACACAGAATTGAAAAATGTACACATATAGTAATCGAACCTGACGTAAGGATTTTATAACAGTTTTCTTGATCGGTCATATGAGAACGATTTTCAGTGTAAGCAAAACGAAGCACAGGAAGATGAAGATATTACTTCCTGTTATTTAATGCTTTAGTTCGATATATAATGGGGTTACCTCAACTTATCTAAGTGACGTCACTTCAGAAATACGTAAATGAAGCGCGCTTACCTCGAAAATACTAGTACCATCTGAATTTAGGTTTTCAGAGAACAGCCATTTTATACTTTTGTCAACAGTTTCAAAATATATGAAACAACTAAATTCGTTTGAAGTGGACATTGCAAATTATGTGTCACAATTATTAAGAGTATATCTAATTATTTCAATTATTCAACCTAAAATGTGATAGCTCAGTAAATTGCAAAACAACTCAGTCGAGAAGCATAGAACTTAAAATTTTATCACCTCCTTTTAAATATCAGACAAGAACAAAAATTATCTCTTCTCGTCTAGCAAGTATTTCAGAATAGTGTGTGTACATATATAGATATATATCCTATACTCTTTGACCACTTCAGGAAATTATAATCTATAACAAAGTACCACTGCTTAGTTTCTTACCTGAATAGTTGACAATTGTTATGAAATATTTCCAGTGATTCAGCTCCCCCTCAGTACCTGTTAAGAAGACGCCCTACGTATTCAATGTTGAACTCACACAATCCTGTACTTTTTCTTATTTTCCTTTTTAAAATTGCTTACACGTTGAAATTATTTAAGCCGACCACTGACATCTTTGGCTTTTGGAACTACAAGAAGCAAATTGGTGGATATTTGTTAAGTAGAATCCAGTGAGCAGTGGCCATTTTTCGTAACAGGAATAATCCATAGACGTGAAACTGCTGAGCGTTGAGAGGAGTTTTTTAAAAGTGTAATCAACATGCCGACTCAAAGTAACTTGAATGTCTTAAAAAGTTGACTTGATTGGCCGTTTTAGAATCTTTTCACCTCACTGTGGAAAGTATAACATTTTATGACAAGGTAGGTGTGTGAATTAGAGATGCGACATCGGTGTCGATGTTTTCAAAATATTGATGTTTTTAACATCGATGTATTGGAGTAGATGTTTTTGTAAAATCGATGTTTATACTTGTCAATGTTTTATTTTTAAATAAAAAAAATTCCCGTCATAAAAATTAAAAAAATAACCAAGTAGCGTAATTTCTATATTCAGCAAATTGAACATACTTTTAGACCAAAGTGGTCAAGGGTGAAGGGTCTGAAAAGTAGGGATGTGATATAGATGTCGATGTTTTCAAAACATCGACGTTTTGCTGTCGATGTAGCATCACTAAGTGCTAAACCAGTTTTAAGAAATGGGCGGGGTAAAGTTTAAATATACTGAATTTTAAGAACATCGATGTTTTGGGGGCGATGTATCACCAACATTGATGTTTTAATTTTTAACATCGATGTTTTGCAAACGATGTAGCATCAGTAGTTTCTAAACCAGTTTTAAGAAATGGGGGAAAAGTTTAAATACACTGAATTTTAAAAACATCGATGTTTTGCTGTCGATGTAGCATCACAAATTGTTAAACCAGTTTTAATATACACTTTATCTATTATACCACATAGATGGATTTTGGTATAGCGGTCTCTCTCTCTCACGTTTATTTGCCACTTTATAGTTCTTTAAAAATGCAATAAAAATATTAGTAATTTTATAAGCTTAGAACATTAGAATAAAAAAACTTTTCACGGATATTTCGTTCTCACTTAGATTTCGGGCCCCTGTAACATCCTATAAAACCAAATGCTAAATAATGGCACGACTCGGGATCAGATCTTCATGCTTTAAGATTAAAAAAAAAATAATACAATTTTTAACAAAACAAATATATTAATCGTGCTATTCAATGCATTCTTGCATTTAGAAATTTAATTTAGAGATCTTAGATAAATTTTTAATTGATAATGTATAACCATTTTCAAAGAGATAGTAATTATTTAAAAATTAAGTCTACTGAAAACATGTGTACAAAGTCCGATCTTTTAAAGGTCTTGCTAGGCTAAATCAAATGTAGAGAGTACAAGAGGTAGTAAAAACAGCTTTGTTACATTTAGATATCTTATTATAACCTTAAGACACTGAGTAAAACAAATGATATTTTACATATAATTGCAACCATTTCATTACCCGCAATTGCTCAAAAAAATTATTTTTTACCTATCAATGGTAAATATAATTGTATATAAGAAGATTATCAATAATTATAGATTGTGTTGCGTATAATTATTTCTATGAAATGGCTTCAAGATGCGTGTGTTCATTACATTTTACGAAACTAAGTCAGTATTATCAAATCGATTACACAGATTTTTCTGATATTTCCCATCATGCCATCCGTAAATTATAATTTTCTACAATAATAAAATCCATTAATTCTAAAGGGGGCTTCTCCACAAATTCTATAAATATATACATAAAAAGATTTATCTGTTGCAGTTAGAATGTATTCTCCAAGGGATTGTCTTGCGATACATCGATCGCTAATGTACCCCTTAGGCACGATGTGATTGCAGTAACTAGATTAAGGTGCGTTTTAGACCTCTTTCTAAATTAACAGAAAACGCGCACAAATTCTCGGTTCTGGGTTTTCGCTTCTTCATTAGTTAATGCGTCTTCCAGATTCAGCGATCCTTAAAATAGCCCGAAGAGAAAGGTTCTTAATTTTTAAGCTAAGACTACTAAGGGTTAAATGGTGTCGTTCTGGAGAATGTTCATTTCATATATTTACATAAAAACAACGGTTTTCGATGACTTCGCAATACAAAGAGAATGTCGAGTTATAGAATACATCTTAATGCCTTTTAATGAGAATTCATCATCTGAACCGAATTTGAATATATCGGGGACAGAATGGGGAAATCTGTGGCAAATTCATCTTGGACTAGGATATGTGGGGATAAAGTGGAACAGCGTACCTGAAGGATGTAAGATTTGCGAAATTTATAACTATCCTGTCATGATCCGCGCATGCGCACTTTTAGTCGAACTGGCGCGCAACACTTCCCTGAGAGACGCATAAGAAAAACGAGGATCGATGGTCGACACAAAAAGAATGCTGAATGTCGTCCATTCGTCCAGAAATGTAGAAAGTGTAAATAATTATTCCTATCGCTTTTAAGTCCATCCTGTTGTACATAGATTTTCTGTGTGTGTGTCGTCGTTAAATAAAGGTGTAATTAATCTAAAAATAGTATGTGTCATGAAGAAGTGTACGCTACGAAAGAACCCATTCCTGATGTTACGAAGTAAGAAGATGTTCACATATCCCAACTAATAAAACTATCGGAACAACAGGCTATTTGAAGGTCACTTTATCTTTCCATCTTGCCTTAGCATTATCCCGTAGAATTATAACAGATAAAGTTAGTCACAAAGGTATTCGGCAAACCTCACGTTTCTAACTATTTTCATGTACACTCTGTGCCAAAACATTAAAGCATCCCGAAGCCAGCTTTCTATCGGAATGAAAAGAAGCATATATGATGTAATACATGAAGAGAGAACGAAAATATCACAATATAAAATCTGGTGAGCTGTTCCTTTTTATTATACCTTAAAAGTCATGAATTAATAAGTTGTTAATCCTCATCTGGAGGCGATACATTCCGATGTACAGTTTGTTATGGAGCCAAACAAAATTATTATGCTATCTTGAAGTAAATTTTGGCAAGCACTTTACACTGCTCAAGATTTCTTATAATCTGAGGTGGTGCAATTGATGGCCTAGCATATCCCAAAAATGCTCAATTTAATACAGATCTAGGTATCTCTTGAGTCAAGGAAGGGTTTAAACACCACGAAGGAACTCCTGGCAGATGCAATTTGTGTTGCCGGGTTTTATCGTGCTGGTAAATAGTTCCTCGGACACCTGACATCAAAGACGAAACAATAGAGTTCAGAATCAGCTGATTATATCGCTGTGCTGCCTATTACCTCTTACCACTACTAGAGAACACCGGCTGTAGTAAGGGATGGCTCTCCACACCATTACACCGGAGTCACTGCAGTGTAAAAAGTTAAAGTAATGTTGGTTACTCTTATCTTGTATTTCTTGATTTATTAACTAGTGGGTTAATTGGGTGGTTGATTTGAGTTTTATGGATTAACTAGTGGGATAGTTCAAAGAAAATGTGTTTTATAATAATCCTTGTCATGATAGTTTTAGCTGGTTGAAAACATTTATCCTTTAAACGTTGAAGAACTGCGAAAGCAATCATAAGCCCACAAAATGACGTCAAAGATGTAAATTCTATCAACCATCTTCACTTCACAGAAGATTGAGGATATTTAAATTGCAGATATGTTGCTGGGCAGCGGACTCTCGATCTTCGGGAGATATGCTTATGAATACCGAAATGAATTAATGAGAACCTCAGCGAAATATTCAGTTAACAAGATATTCGAAAGATTCCAAATCTTATTCTGAGTGAACGATCTTTAAAGCTGCTGTGCAAACTATTTTTAAAAGGTAGAATTTATGAGAATCGATTAACTTAAATCAATTTAACTCTTGACTTGGAACATGCAGGTAACGAAATTTTAAAACCCTTTCCTTACCAGACGTGTCACATAATGCGAGATGCCGATTTAACTTTACAAAAAAACTAAAAATGCAGGAAAATGTTGAAAAAGTACTTTTTTCACGCATATAACAATGCCTAACCACTTAATTTAAGTTTTTATGATTAAGTGGCACATTTAAAATATAAATTTAATTACATAATTCTATTTGTCAGTAAAGAAATATCTACACATTCTTCGGTATTCTAAACTAAATTTTCTTGTATGAGAAGGAGACTTTTTTTTATTTCAAGACTGCATTTGGGAGGAAGGATAACACTTGGTTAGTGAAGTGAAATTAGTGAATTCCATTTCACTAAGAGATAGAAAAAGAGAAAGAGAGAGAGAGAGGTTTAGTACTTTACAATAATTGTTAAGAAACATTATATTTAGATTTTCATTAGAAATAGAATTATCTTTATGAATCATTCATTAAAATTATTTACTTGAAAAGGAAACTTAAAACGTGAATATTAAATTTCGTTTTCTTTTTTAATTTTGGTGAAAATTTAGCCAAATGATTATAGATAATTACTGAATCCTGCGACTATAAAAATACACTGCTGAACAACTCGTATGTGCCGGTGATTAAGAAACTGGCTCAAATCGCAAATTTAAAATTATTTAATTCATTTCCCAATTCGTATAGCACTTGCCAAAGTTGTTACTAAACAAAAATAATAAGAACTTTTAAGATTATTTGCGCAAATATTTTCTGAAGTATTTTGTTAACTATTTCTTATAATTTATCCAAATTCAAAGCTCTAAATACCTCAAAATGGAATATATATATATATATATATATATATATATTTATTTATTTATTTATATATAATATATATATATATATATATATATATATATATATATATATAAGTACAATAAAAGTGTTAAAAACTGATAAAAAATGAAGAAATGTTGGTGGATCAGGGCGTCATCAGAGAGGAGCCTGACCCAGACAACATAAAATGCTGTTTTCTGCACATGTGCAGCATTAGGCTGAAAAAATTGCTCATACGCTCCCCAAAACTCCACCAAAAAGCAAAAAAACAAAAACAAAACACCAAAAAAGAGTAAGAACAAAACGAAATCAAATCCGCAGCAGCAGTTTGAAATTCCTGTATTCTTGAAATTATATTGCTTACCATGCTATGTCTGCAGCTTAAGCGAGCTTGCATGGGTAGTTTCGAGTTTCATTTTCGGTTTTATTGCACCGTGGCTTTTTGGTTTTTTGTTATTTTGTGTGTTTTATGTTATTATAGTATATTATATATATAATATATAAAAATATCGAATCGGCTATGAACCAGTGAATGAAATGCTATTGAAGTGTTTCAGAAGATAGTTTTGGCAACCTGACTAAGGTGTGATATTTTCCCGCATGCATTATCACTAATAAGCATTATCAGTAATAAGTACATCTGAAAAATGTAAAAATACGTTTCCTATATTTGATTTTTTTTTTAAATTTGAATGTATGGTGAAGAGATGTGAATATCGATACTTAGGTACAGCTGCAGTCTACGTTTATAGCAGTGGCAACGGCCTTTTTGCATTTTTGGCGTACTTCTAGTAACGAGTTATGGCAGGTTAAGTCAACCCATCTGTATTTATTGTTATTGTGGGTGTTTTGGCAACTTCGGCAAGCGGAAAATATATATTTTCTTTTAAAATATTATTACTTGTTGTGAACGGTTTACAACGTTCACAAATGTGTTTTTGAGGCTTATCATTTTCAGTGGTGAAAAGAAAAAAAGTTTAAAAAAAAAAGGATTTTGAAATCCTTGGCGACTTTAGAAGAATTCCAAAAAAGAACCAAGACCGTTGCCATCGCTATAAAAGTAGACTGCAGGTGTACCGATACTTATATTCATAAGAAATTGATTCAAATTGGCTATGAAAGGTGAGTACAATAATAATGTAATAAGTATTTAAGAAATTAGCTCAGAAACTATGCGAGAATCAGCTAGCAATAGAGAAAATTAAAATATTTCGTACCTTTTCAATTATGTGTATTTTATTTAAATTAATTAGCACAAGTCATTAAAACAATTGACTAGAGGAGCGGAGCCATTTATAATACCGCCTTTCGTTTAAAATTCCGATCTGCCTTGCTGTTCTCAAAGCTTTTTCAGGATCTAAGTCAGGTGCTACGATCAATTATTTTTCAATTAGCTCCCTGTTTTCTCCAATTGACGTTTTTGCTTTAGGTCGCATTGTAGGAGATACGTGAAGTTTCCTCCTTAAAACGTTGCCTTATTTATCAATTATCCATTCTATAATCCCAATTCAAGTACTTTCATGGTAAATTTCGGGTCTCAGATTACGAAAAATAATCCTGGTAATCTAGATGCTAATGGTTGAAGCAAAACTGGCTGTTTCATTAGCAACTTTTCTTTAAAACTAAAATCAAAAATATTCACCTTGATTGGGTAAGTGTTTGGACTTTAAGGTACGACAGTGATAGTTCTAACTATACTTGCGATTGCATCTTTGCAAAACTGGGTTTTCAATAGAGGCTATTATGACCAAGCTGCGTTAGTTTTAATTCTCATAGCCACAGGAAGTTGTTGACTGGTTCAATGAATAACGAGGACGTAAAAAGTAACTAATAAAAATTCATCAAAAATTAAATTAAAATAATAAGCTGGCTAGTCATTCAAGTAATGAGTATAGCGAACTAATATATGCCAATAGTACTTTTCACTGCATTCTAAAGATAATTAATTTGTAATTAATACCAACTAATATACTAATAAAAAATTGGGGGGGGGGTATGGCGCAAGGTCCATATTTGTCCCTGCTTCATCAAGCGTAAGACATGCAATAATAGAAGATATACACTATCAAGTAATAGACATAAAATATCAAGTAATAGACATACACAATGAAATTTACTGACACGAAAGATAGAAATACACCCAGGGTGGGATGCACCCTCTATACAATAATCAAACCTGCACCGCCTACAACTCGTAGGATGCAAGAGCAGTGGGCATACCCACTCAGTTCCATCATTGTAAGAGTGAGTTAAACACATGGCATTGCTACGTACCTATTAGAATGTTTTGTCATTTAGTTTACTAATAGGTGCTCATATTTTCCGGTTTTTACACAATGTGGGTTAGCCTTAGTAAGCTTTTCAAATGTACAGTGATTTCCATAAATTAAGAAAACATCAGTATGTAGACGTCCAGGGCAACGTGGGGATACTGCCCCTACTAACGCACGCCACCCATGCCGACAACAGGGCGTTATGGTCTGGGATGCCATCTCCTTTGATATCCATACCCCTTTGGTAGTCATTTCTAGAACACTTACAGCACAGAGGTACGTAGACTAGACGACATTCTACGACCGGTTGTGTAACTGTTCCTTTTACGACACCCCAGACATACTTTTTAACAAGATACTACCCGACCACACACGGTACGTGATGCTGAGAATTGTCTTCAAGCTTTCCCAACACTTCCTTGGCCAGCTACTTCTCCTGATCTCTCACCCACAGAGCTCATAAGGCACGTTATGGGAAGGCGATTGCAATCATTCCGGAATGTTGAGCATTTAGCCCGACAGTTGGAGACATTTTGGTAAGAAATTCCACAGGACACCATCCGGGAACTTTTTTAGTCTATGCCACGTCGGGTGACAGCTTGCATCCAGGCCAGAGGTGGACCAATCTTATTGACTTCTTCCCTTTGTAACGGTCAACCTCTAACTTTTGAAATTTTAATCCTTTGTTTTTATTTTTATGTTCTTCACATCCACCAATTTTTATCGCAATCGGACAGCTTCTTCTTAGTACGTCGATTTGTTTTGTTGTAGAGTGTATCCTCACTTCAAATTCATGAAGAGTACATACTTCCATTGACTTTCATCCAGCAAACTTATACGTTCCCTTTAGTGGCGTGAGGTAAGATATACACAAATACAAATACAAATACAAATATTGACGACCAGCTACAGGCTCAAGACCAACAAGGCTGGTCCTTTGTTTATGAATTCCCCAATTCCCACTGACTATCCAATTGTGTCTTAAATTCGTACACTCCCTTTGAATTAACTATATTTTCTGGCAACGCGTTCCAACTGTCTATTGCCCTATTAAAGTAGTAGTTTTTCCTTAAATCCCGATTAAAATGTGTCTTATTCAATTTATACCCATGACCCCTTGTTCTGATATCCCTATTGAAATTTAAGCCCTCTGTGTCCCCTTGTTTTACAAACTTGAAAAGCTGAATCAAATCACACCAAGATCCTTGACTGTTTCTCCCTCCTCTACCTTTACTCCCTGCAGCCTGTACTCGGCTCCACTGTTCCTGTAACCCATATGCAGAACTTGACATTTCCCTACATTAAATGACATGCCCCATTTTACAGCCCATTCGGATATCTTATCAAAATCCCCTTGTAAATTTTCTATCTGTAACTTGGTATCCGCTGTCTCCCATATTTTTAAGTCATCTGCAAATATACTGATTCTATTCTTGATCCCCTGACCTATATCATCTATGAAAATTATGAATAAAATTGGTACACGAACTGATTATCGTAGAGACTAGCTTCACAAAGCCCTCTGCGAACAGTTGAAGGTGATATCAGCCGATATCACCTTCTGCTGGGCAACCCATCTTTATTGCGGTTATTTCGGATTTTATGGCAACCGCGGAAAGTTTATATTTTCATACAACTAATTATTTTCCGTTGAAAAAAAAAATCCGTTAAAGCTTATTTCCTTCCGTTATAAGAAATAAAATTCGTTTAAACGTTCACAAATGCGTTTTAAAGTTTATTACTTTTCGCTGTAAAAAGAAAAAGATTTTTGAAATAATTCTTTCCTTGGCAACATTAGAAGTACTCCCAAAAAACGCGCCAAGGTCTTTGCCACCAGACGAGACGCAGACTGTAGCTGTACCCTTTTTTTACACTAGTATCGGATGACGCCATAAGACGCCAGCGATCAGCCAGCTGGTAAAATAGATAGAGAATGTGAACGCAGCTTCATTTCATTTCTGCCGATTGACATTCATGTTAATTCTGCGTTTGGAAGATCGGTCTCATGGCTTTCGAGAGAGCATGAATTATAATGTGGGATAAATTATTTATTGATAAAAATAATTATCAATCGTGATTAAAAACACTAGTCGGTATTTCAATGGCCAATCGACTAAGTCGATTCACCTTATTAACTTCCCATCACTTCCATTACTCCGATCACTTCCTTCATTCTATCACTTCCATACCTTCCCATTACACCTTATTCACCTTATTACCTTACCAGTCCATGCGATACTCACCTGAGATCTTTCATCAGCAACTCCGCCCACACGCTCTGTATACTTCATTAGACGGTAGATGACATAACATTACAAATTTGAGTATCATATTCGGGTGCATCAATGTTATAATAACACATATCCTAACTATGCAAGAATCGATTTATTTATTGATGAGTGATTGCAATTTTTGTGCTGGTTTTCGTAATTTTTAGAATTGTAATTTTCGTGTAAGTGTACTATTCCTTTGTTAAATACCTTAAGGTATCCGAACACGTACAAGACCCTTTTATTTTAAATATGGTATAGAAACATTTTAATGATATTTTTATTTATAGTGTTTTTAAACAATAGCATTAGAATATAAATATTTAAAATATATATTAATAATTTTGTAAAAATAATAACTATGTATGAAATTTTAAAGAAATGTGTCGAAAACTTCAAGTGTGCTACATGAAAATATATTGAACCCATTTGAAAAATGATGCTTCCAAAATAAGCTACATGCAATTTTCTAGAGAATGAACTGGAATCAAAATGATATTTAAATACACAAAACTTTTACAAGCGATCAAAAAATAAATACAAGATTTTTGATAGTTTTACAGTTCTATTTTACAGTATATAGTTCAGTTTTACAGTATATAGCTTTACAGTTATATTTCTTAAATAAATGGCCATAATTTAAAAACTTTTAAACTCAACGTAATCATTTTTTCTTGTTTATTCCCTAGATAACATTATAAAGAACAAGTTCTCAACGTTTTACGAGAATCCATCCATAACTTTTTGTGTTATAACATTTGAAGTGAGGAAATAATGCATAAAAATTAATTTAGAGTAAAATAGTTTGAAGTGTATCGTTTGCTCTCTCCTTGATTTTACTGTTTGTGTAAACAATTTTGTTCTTCACTTCTCTTTCAAAATGTTCACAATATTTCTAAAAGCGAAACCATTTAAACATTTGAGAAAACTTTCTAAAATTATATTTGCAAAAAAAAAAGCAAATTTTGAATTTAAATTTTGACAGGTTTTTGGTTTATTAACAGCTACTTCCGATGTTTTCCATAACTACTTCCGGTTTCCCGCCTTGATTAAAATCTTAATATCTCTGCAACTAATTAATTTAAAGAAAAAATAATATGTATTTTGTAAAGTCAAAGTCGAAGTGTTTGGATACCTTAAGAGAGAGCACCTTAAAAAGCCTTAATACCTTAAGAGAGCACCTTTTAAAGAGGGCAAGAAAGCAAAATGGTTGAGAACTGCTGATATGGTTTCCAAACAACTGCGAAACCAACAATTTCCGGCTTTAATTTTCAACTTTATTTTCACCAACTATCGTTTTAATCTTTACAAATCGCATATTTACTAAAATTTAATAACCAGTAATTGAGGTCACACATAACCTACCTATATGCCTCCATTTCCAACAGTTTTTGGACCCTAGAAACCTAAACTCAGATCATTAAGGTAATCTTTAAAGGCATTTTCTATTGTATGAAAACAATAAGTGAGCGGGAAAAGCAGTTGAAGTCCATTTCCTATGGTAGAGTAGTATTTGCCCCCAGGTGAAAAAATCCCGAAACATTCACCCAGTTATTTTCAAGGAAGGCTCATTTGTCTTTGGAGCTAAGCCAACCATTTGGTCGAGATTTATTTCTTCAGCTGTATTTTTAGAAAACTGTCGGGAGGAAAGTATTTTGATGTTGATGGTCTTTGATGCATACATTTCTTCTATTTTTTCAAACACATCGCGATCATTACCGTCGTATTTTATCACTAAACTGAGTTGAGATCGTTACAGGAGCCGTCCCTGTGATTTGAAATATGGAGAGGGGATATCGTATAATTTAAAAATCGATTTGATACTTTGATTTAGGACTTTCTAATAGTCCATGAATATTTTAGTCCGATAACAATGCATGGATAGACTAACTTTACAGAATTTAAATTTTATGAAATCAGATAAATAAAAATTAGATGTACGCCAAGAGAATATTTTCTCCCATTAAATTTATTCGTCTTTTTTTACTGTGATTTTTTATTGAAATACGAATCTCAATTCTTTGGAAAAAGTATTTGTAAATCCATATATTGTTATAAAAGTCTGAAAATCACCACACACATATGTATATTTAGTCTGAAACACCGGACACATATTAATCTGAAACAGAACAAATATAACTGCAGCTGTATGCAAATCAAAAGATTATTATGCGAGTATCGTTTAACCCTTATCTGCTGTGTCACAAACCGTCTCGTAACTAGTGTGGAGGGGTCTCTCAGACCTCGCTCACTAAAGTGAGTTTAAAGTTGATTAATATAATATACTAGCAAAATACCCGACCTTACTCGGTTTGAATTGGTTTACTCTAGATTGAAGAGATAATCAAAATATATAATGACTTACGTTTTTTGTAGAATAAAAATATATTTTAACATCTTTCACCATCTTTATATTTTCTACAACTTACTTTGGACACAAATCCTACACATGCATATCCATTCATTTAATACATTTCACATACATCGCACAATTGCTGTATGACAAAGCTACAAAATGACGAAAGGTGATACTAAGGTTACTACTATAAAAGACGATTTATAGGAAGATTTGGAAATCCCTTTCTTAAGTTTTTTTCATGTTCAACTCAATTAATTAAAATTACGATTTACGGCGAGTGCTCTCGCACTCATAGTCAACAAAACAATATTTTTTTACTTGTGGCACTCTTGCCTCTGGTATGCGACATTGTGAAATTTTGCAATCTTCTAATGTCATTATTACAACGAATTTTTTAATGTTTGAAAAAGTTCCAGTTTGGATTAATAAACATTATTATTCTTTCAATAAAGGCATTATTCTTTAAATAACGGCATTATTCTTTAAATAACGGCATTATTCTATAAATGACGGCATTATTCTTTCAATAACGGCATTATTCTTTAAATAACGGCATTATTCTTTCAATAATGGTATTACACTTAAAATTTACTGAAAATTTATACTGACTTACCTAACATTTTTAAGTCTTATACTTTGTGGTGCTGTTGCGTGTGATGAGAAGGAAAACACATTTATTAAAATAATAAATATTTAAAACAGGAAACAGCGAAGTAAAACAAAATAAAAGATGTCGCAAAAAATTGTTCTAAAGATATTAATTTGTGATTCAATTTTATCTCTTGATCTCGCACAGTTGCCACAACTTACAACTAAAAGTGTACAAAATTTAGAAATGTGAAATTAATTCAGAGCGAAAGAACCAGAAAAAATATCACTGCTCGCGCGATCTTGTTCATTCTCGTTTCATTGAAAAATATCGTCTGTCCCAAATATTCTTAAATCGTTTTCATTGCGCAAAGAATAAAAATAAGACTCGAAATAAATGAAGTATCAGAAATGAAATTCCATAAAAATAAAAAAAAATTTGAAGAATAATTACTTTTTCAGCAGTATTGGTAAAGCAATCGAAGTAATCGTAATATTCAATAGACGTTCCAATTTTTCCCAAACTACCAAATTATGGTTGATTTAAGTATACTTACTCAGGTGTTTTAGCATGAAACTCAACTAAATATAACAATAAAGAAATGTTTAATATTGCTTTCACTAAACTAATAGATAATGTATAAAATAAAATACAATGCAATCCAATATCTGGAATACAATTCATGTGATGTCTACACAAACACACTAACACAAAATCGAGCATAGAACAGAAAGACGGACAGACAGACTTTCGCAACCAATGACACTCACTAAATGAAGATAAGTACTCACTGTATGCAAATTTTCATGAAAATATCTTAAACCGCGTGGACGTGTATAGGGCACAACATACAGACAGACAGACAGACACCAAACGAGAAGAAGACGGATTCGGCATCAGAAGGGTCCAAAACGGATAGAAAACTTGAAATGGGTCGAAAATATTGAATGTACAAACAAACACGCCATTCTTATTTATATAGATAAATGAAAAATTCTTTAGATAATTATTATTTACTAGGGGGCCCACCCCCTGCTCGCTAACGCTCGCCAACCCCCAGAGGATTGCTTCGCAATCCTCATTGGTTCGCTGCGCGAACATATGCTCGCTTCGCTCGCATCAATGAAGACATGTGTCCTAGCAGAAGGAATTGTTTAGAAAATATGATATTCCAAAAAAATAATTTTCAAATCTAAATTTTATGCTGTTTTCAGAAAAGATATTTACAGTACCTCTGGAATCAGAATTCAAATGGAAACTTTGAGCAAATTTTGACTCGAAATGTGAGCGTTATGATTTGGAAATTGAAAACCCAGCATGTTGGTTGTGTGTACATTTACCCAGTACTCGAGCCATCCACGCTTTTTTATTGAGTTTGTTGTCGAAAGTTGTAATGCAAGCGTCTTGTTGAACTATAATAGTTTGCCCCGACACGGACCTTTTTTTTTAAATGACTATGAAAAGATCCTCCGTTTTCCTTGATTTCTATTATTTACTGCAACAGCTCAACTAAAATTCATTTTTTTTTTCAATAAAATTTCATCCGATAACGCTATAAATTCAATTGAAGCGCGAGGCTTTGAGATAAACAAAGAATCGTACAATGTTGCCAAAACGCGAAAACAAATAACGTCTTTTTTGCGTGCCACGTAAGAGAATTATATATATAGATACACTTTAAATTTAGATAATTCAATTCTTAACATCAAATACATTTTATATTACTATATAAGTTAAGTAGATGCCGTGTCTCTTCAGGCTCAGCTTTCGAACCTAATTTTGCAGAACGTTTCAAACCTGGAAACTGTAAAACTATGTTGTGTTTTGGTGTTCTAACGGCACGATTAGGTTCCCCCGGGCATCCCATTTGAAGTTATTTTTTCCGTTGAAATATTCTTCTTGTGAAGACGCACTTGAAATGTCTTCATCTTCATCTGCCTGAATTTCCGAATCCGTTTCGTGTTCGCTTTCAATAATATTATCCGAAATTTCACTGTCCCAGTACTCTATTTCCGATCAATTATCAAAAATATCCTGAATTTTTTTTTGTGTAAGATACACAGATCGTTTTTTTGTAAAATTTGTTGCCATTTTAGGCTGTCCGCCGAAATTCTCTACTCAAACTTAGACGATTTCATTCAACGAGAACGGTAACGCAAATACTGTGAAGGGGTCTAAGAGACCACGCGGGAAATGCAAATAGTGTAAAACGCGAAACAGTTGGGCCATTCAAACCAGTCTTGGAATGTGGCTTCTGTTGGACGTAGTAGGAATGTACTGAATAGAACAGGGACCAATATTCACTTTAAGGGGTGGAAACGACCTGTGAAAAATGACTCGGGGTCTGTGAGACCCATGACAGCAGTTAAGGGTTAAAAAGGCTGAATGTATTTTTAAAAATTTTGAAAACCTATAGTAGCTTAGTAGTAATTAAATAGTCATCTCATTCATTAAAATAAAGATGTTAAGTAGGCACTGTAAATGATATATTTAGTTGCTATTTTTAAAATGGCGTTAAAGGTGAAACTACACGATTATTTCTTCAACACTCAACTTAAAGATTCTGTAAGGGATATTTTTAATATTTCATGTATAAAATTATAAGGGTATATTTTAGGAATTATTAGGTAGTCACAACGTACGAGCTTTAGTGATCAGTAATTTAATAATACGTATAGTACACGTTATATCATGAAGGTTAAAATGTGACTTCTAATAACTAGATGTGATTACTACCATACGGTACATGTACATGACAGTACATGACAACAGACACCGTATGCAACTAATGAAGTAAAATACACTCTATAACAAAAAAATCGACGCACCAAGAAGGAGTTGTCCGATGGAGACAAATATTGGTGGATAGGAAAATTATGTACAGAATAGAAAATGATTACAATTTCAGAACAATTGAATGATTTATTTCAGAGTTACAGTAACGAGTTCAATAAGGTGTTGACCCGCCTCTAGCCTGGATGCAAGCTACCACACGGCGTGGCATAGACCGATAAAGTTCCCGGATGGTCTCCTGCGGTATTTCTTGCCAAATTTGCTCCAATTGTCGGACTACGTCATCAACATTCCCTACCGGATGCAGTCGCCTTCCCATCATATCCCAGACATGCTCGATGGGAGAGAGATCTGGTGATCTGGCTGGCCAAGGAAGTGTTTGACAAGCTTGAAGACAGTTCATAGCAATACGTGCCGTATGTGGTCTGGCATTGTCTTGCTGAAAAATAAGCCCAGGGTACTGCGAAAGGAACGGTAGCAAAACAGGTCTCAGAATGTCGTCAACGTACCGCTGTGCAGTAAGTGTACCTCTAATGACGACCAAAGGGGTCCGGCTATCAAGGGAATGGCACCCCAGACCATAACTCCTTGTTGAGGGCCCGTGTGGCTTGCAATAGTGAAAGCAGCATCGGCACGCTGCCCTGGGCGTCTCCACACACGTCTTCGATGATCGTCAGGACACAGTTGTAAGCGGGATTCGTCGCTAAAGACTATACGTCCCCAGACAGCATCATTCCAGCCTGATCGAGCCAAGCACCACTGTAATCTGGCTCGACAGTGTGCAGGCGTGAGTGACGTAACGGTCGGTACGAGCGTAGATTTCGCTCTCTCAGCCGTCTGTGAATGGTCATGGTGGACACTCGTGTGTGGGTCGCACGACTGATGGTTGATAACGATGAATCAGGCGCTGTGACAGCTGATCTGACAATAACTCTGTCCTCGCGATCTGTTGTGGCCCTACGTCGACCGCTACCATCATGACACTGAAATCTGCCATTGTCCACCCACTCTTGCCAGCATCTTCTAATCGCCGCATCGTTTCGACTCACATGACAAGCGATTCTCCGATTTGCCCAACCTGCCTCTTTCAATCCAATGATACGACCTCTTTCAAGCTCTGAAAGTTGCTCGTAATGAGCTCGAATCCTGCACCGAGGCATTTTTTCAGTCGTTAAAAGGTATCCTGAATCGCAATGCAGCAGAAATTTCTAACAACCGTTCAAGAACAACTCCTTATATACATCTGCTGGATGCGCAGTTCCAATGCGCTGGAGATCGCACTATTCATTCATTGGACACCAAATTTTAATCATTTGCATATTTGGTCAAAACATTTTTGCATACGAAATTTCAAAGCAATCGGATGATTCCTTCTTGGTGCGTCGATTTCTTTGTTATAGAGGGTATTATAGCATTTCATGGAAAAGTTGAAACGGAATATTTTAGGAATTATTAGGTTATCAACGTACGAGCCTTGGTAATCAGCAATTTAAAAATAAATTACAAGGTAAAATTGTTATAAATGTTTAAGTGTGATTACTAATTACTAGATAGGGAATACTTTCACGTGCATGACAACAGGTTGGGCAACAATATAGTATGGATTAAAAATACAAAGTAAGTATAAGAAATTCAACATTGTCACCAGAATTATTTTTTTCACAACTATCATTTGTAAGACAACCAAAACGATAGTCAGTAATCTTTAAAGCATTTTAAATGAGAATGCGTTAATTGGAGCTTAAATATAAAAGTTAATGCAGAAAATATCCCATCAATTCGTTAGAGGAAACCTACATTGGAAAAAATTGTTCAGAGATTTACAATCATATTATAACTTAGGTCAGGGCTCGAAATACCCGGGTGCACAGGTGCACTGTGCACCTGAAAATAAAATTGTGCACCTTTTTTTCCCCTCTAGGTGCACGCAGTGCACCTATCGTTAAAGAAAAGCGGGGAAACATATTTTATGTTATTTTGATGTCTGAACAAAATATTAGTATCGACCTCTCTCGCTCTAAAGAAACGTAATTAAAATTCCTAAATACACACTATGCGAAAACTTTAATCCAGAAAATGCTATGTTTCAATGAAGGAAAAATACAAAAAGAAGAATGGACACTAAACCTTATGGGTAAGGATCTGCCAAAAACGTAGACGTTTCTGATTGCCCACCAATGTCTGATGATGACTGAATACTAGTAAGTAATGATTTCGCAGGTAAAAAAAATGTTTAAATATTTTTATTTACTATCTACTAGTAACATATCCAAACATTTTCAACTAATAAAGTAATTTACATTACATGAATGCTCTTATATTACGTTTTTTTAAATTTGCACCTACAATATAATCTGTGCACCTAATTTAAAAACTTAGGTGTACCTGTATGAAAAAATCTATTTCGAGGCCTGACTTAGGTGATAGTGACTATACTTTTTCCAAATCCGAAAGGACCATGTTTCATTTACTTTAATATTTAATTCATTATGCTGTAGATCATCTATCAATTTATGTCGTGAAGTTCCGCCACCACCTTACAGCTTTGATTCAATAGAAGTGGCAATGTACGTATATTAAGGTGAAACAGGTTAAATTTAGATCAATTACTCAGACGTATAGAAGTTCAAATCTGTTATAAATATTTAATAAGTAGTTCCGATATTGATCAAAATTTTAAAGGTGACGCGTCAGATGGATCGCATTAAAAATAACTAAATGTGTCAGGAGAATTTACCTGCCAATAATCGTGCTACTTCTTCACTTTGAAGTGATTACAGGCTTCTTTTATTGAACATAAAATCTATTTTCAGTACACACAGAAATATTCTACGTAAATGGTGTCACAAAAATTAGTTTCTTAAACTAACTTTAGGTAACTTAAACTAACTGACGATCCAAGTATTCACTCTGAATTTAAATCTAATCACATTTTGTTTCTTTTGTCAACCGGATAGACACTGAATAAAAATTGTCACAGAAATGAAGATTACATTTCTAACTAACGGTTTGCCAGATATCAAATTTATCGTAGCAACAATCGTTGGCGAGCGTAGAGGACTTACTGCTAACTATTAAGATAGTTTCGCCGTCGCAGGAGATTGACTCTGCAAAAGGAGTGTTGATTTGCGTAACAATCCCCGGGGGTTGGCGAGCGTAGGCGAAGCCCCCTAGTGTGATAAAAATGTGAAGGAAAAATTGATTGGACGATGAGTCAAAAATATTATACCATTTATATGGAATTGCGATATTTTCATAATTCATTCAATAAATCATGCTGTTTTTATTATGACATTAATTACAAATAAAACTAACGCACACATTTAATCAGCACTCTTTAGTTCTTAAAGTATGTAGATAGGCAGCCGGTTCACCATTAACACATTTCTGTAGGAATAGATGGGATGATGCATGTTATACGCAATCTTCTTAGATGGGAGCGTAGTCCCTTCGCTCCGACAAGCTGAAGTCACTACGGATGCAGGGAGACCCCGAGGAGAATATGTCAGGTCTCGACAAATTCTTACGAGAATCATTATTGACAGGGTGTAAAACTGAAAATTTACGCACTGCTCACCGACCAAAGGGTGGTACGTTTTCTCATGTGTTAATATGTGATCGGAGGTCAGTGGCCTTCAGATCAGACTCACATGAATCCCAATAGGTGTCTGTAGTGGAGGACGGGTGGAGTCTTATCCCTATTTATTCGTCCTAGCATTTATAGCGTGGCTCTGGCTTGAGCTAGGGTGAAATTTCATAGGCATCAATGTATTATTTCAGTGATCGTCAGTGAAAATGATTACAAAATGAGACGTATATATTTAAGCTTTTTTGCTCATTTAATGCACCTCTATATGGGCACCATTAGTTGCATGAAGCACATTAAGACGGTACTCGATTTCTCGCCATTTTCGCGGTAGCATACCCTTTTCAATCGCGGCAATGGCATTAGTGTTCCTCTGCTTTAGATTAGTGGTGTCCCATACCTTTGTTCGATACACCACCAAATTGGGGACTGCATGTTCGTGGGTTCTTAAATGAAACATTTCCAGACCGGTGGATTGGAAACTGTGACACAATTCACTGACCTAATCGTTAACAGATATCACTCCCCTCGACTTCTTTCTATGGGGTTATGTTAAAGATATTGTGTAAATATCGTAACATTTTGGACTAATTTATATCATAATTTGTGTGGCATAAATTATATCCTAACGGCATCATCATAATTTGACATGTGGATTAAGAACCCTTTCTTTCATCTAGTTTGTGTGCACTCATTTTTTAATAATTTCCACTTGTCTGTCTTTTTATTTGCCTTTGTAATAAATTTTTGAAAGAGTAAAGAGATTTTATGCATACCATAGATATTTTATTTCGTAGTTTTAGGCCCGGTGCACACATCCGGTTTTTCAACGTGCGGCTCCGCTGCCGCAACGCAAGTGCGGTCTGAGATACATTAGATTCAATGGAGCAGTGCACACATGTCTCCAGTGCCGCTGGGGCGACGCACGTCCAACTTGCGTGCAGTTTGTACCGCGGTTACCCACGGCGCCGCACTGTCGTCGCACATGAGTCTCCGTACCTTGTTTTTATAAACAAATGGAATATAAATAATAATTAATAAATGGTTGTATCCAGTAACGTCTATTTTGTTTCAAAATATACTTTTTTTAAACCAAGTACGCGAAACAAACACGTTTTCTTCCATAGAATATTTATCGCAAATGGCGCGAAATCAGTTCGTACGTCATTTCACGGTTATGTGTGCATAGTTGGGCTTCGGTGCCGCACGTTGAAAAACCGGATGTGTGCACCGGGCCTTAGAGTTGCTAGAATGTACGTTAATTATTATAATTACTTGGACACCAGTGCTGCTGAGAAATGAAATATTTTTCCCAAAACTATTTATTATGGAATTTAAATTCAAATATTTTATTTTTGTGGAGCCTTACTTTTTCTTTACGAAAGATGAAACAATTCTGAATATTTGGAACAGACGATAAGGAATATAAGACATTGTAAATAAGAAAAACAGAATAAGACTTTTTTTAAATAGGACTGGTACATAATATGGCAACTTTAATATATATTTTTTATCTTTTGCTTTTTTAAATGTGTGTACGCGTTATATTATAAGTAACGCCAGTTAATTATGTTAGTGAATACATAATTGTGAAATGCCTCGAAGATATTTTCTTTCTATCAATATTCACTGTTTCTTTTCACCTCATACGTAAAAAACAAACTATTTTAGAAGTTAAGAAAATTCTAAAAATTTGTTATGTTGATTTTTATTACAAAAACTACCTATGTATAAATGTAACTTTTTTATGCCAGTCATGGATTCGGATCCGGTGATCGTGTGAGCCAAACTGTACTGAAGTGCCGACTGATGACTCGTTTACCATATAAATGATTTCAAAAAGAACCCTTAAACACAATCTGTGGAGGGACACCATCCTGTATAAGCACTGTCGATTCACGACACTGACGATGTTGGAGTGCTGGAATCACTGAATTGGTTAATAATGATGAAAAAAGTGATTGCCAGCAACGAAATATGTAATTGAACCTATGAGTCCCAGCTCTTCAAAGAACAACTTATGTTATTGACGAAAACCCACACCAAACTGTCTCTTTTGAGGAATGTAAAGGTAGGTAGTTAATTAACGTCGCACTGAAGCACCACAACGGGCTTTTGGAAGTTAAAGGAATTTCCAGACATAAATTGAGAGATTTCCTCTTGCCCAAACTCGACAATTATAAGTGTTATGTACCATGTAGATGCACATGTCCCAGGGCAATTCACAGGCAATCTCGATCCAAATTAGAACTGCAGTCTACTGTCCTATAAGTGGATCAGTTAACAGAAGTTGTTGAACGGTAGAAATTTTACAAGAATAATAGTGCGGAATGTTTCGAACAATTTTGTGGATCGTAGATTTAGGCTGGTCTAACAATTGTGCAACGCGCCGAGCATTGACGTTGCTCATGACATTTGACACCCTGTCCTTTTCTACTTTGGTCCCCATCTGCGCGATAACATGTCATCTTCCGGGTGTCTTCTAACATGTCATCTTCACTTTCAACGACTCTGTTCCTCCAAAATATAGGGTCCTTTTTCGCTACCCATACACAGAAATTGGACATTTGAAAAATCCTTTCAACAACTTAAATCGACATGAGGCTTCTGACACTGAATTCGAGCGTTAGTAAAACAATTTCACCAATAACACATGTTTTCGTAAGTTTAACGTCATTTTGAGTTTAAGACAAAATGAGAATGAAAAGCTTGTGAGAATGTTGTTTCAAATACTAGCTAAGAGTAAAAATAGAGGGATGCCCCATACTGAACGAAATTCGCATATTGATACCATATGCGGCCGAAAAACGTCACCTGGAGGTAATTTGATTAACTATTTATGTTGCCACGAATATCCTTCAGATAACCTCGTTAAAACAATCTAAACATTTGGCAACATTCTGAAAAGTAGGTTTTGCTCTTCACTTCTAGGAATAGGTGAATTTTAATTAGAAATCCGTACATTAAACACTCTATTTAAATGATTTTTACTTTAACACACATTCGTTCTCTTTGATAAGTCAACATTATAAAAATTTCAATTTGTTATAATTCGATGCTTACTATTATATATATACGAAACTTACTTTTTACTTCCTTGCATGAAAATAAAAACGAAACTATTTTTTCTCTACTAACAATCGTATAAATTTCAAATAATTTCATTAGACTTGTATGAGACTGGTAGAATTTATACTTTTTGTTGTTAATAGAAAGTAAAAACTTTTATATCGCTCTTAATTTATTCATAAATTAAATGGCAGTAGGTGAAAAATAGTATCTGGATTTTGGTAAGCTAAGTTAGAGAAAAATAGTACTTGATGATGTTTTTCGATAGAAAAATACCGTGCATATTTAAAGAGAAAATAAACAGTAAACACATATAGAGCAAACCGATCTTATAACAGTGTCTTTTCTTGTCCTTCTATGCTTGTACTTAGCAGTTCAGTTATCTAAGAAAGTAATGGTTTGATTTGCAGAAGCAGTGCTGTTATAAAAAAGCATTGGGAAGAATATTTTTTTAATTAAATGAAATTTAAGGTGTATTTGGGAAAGAAAAAATTTCTTAAATCCTCTAACAACTACCTGTAACCAAGAATTCTAAATCCCGAATTTCACACCCAAGAATTACGTTGGTAACACGCTCAGTCAGATTTCATAGCAACCTCCGTGTTTGTCCCTTCATACTAAATTAAATTGTGGTACCTATGACAATACAGAAGCTGTGTATGAGCTTACGTAAGGGTGTTTTTAGATGAAATATACTAAAAGAAAATGCAGATTATTATTATAATATGATGGATTAAAATATATTAGGTGTAGTAAGAAGTTTTAAAGCATGTGTCAAATAAATGAATATATAATTTAGAGCTGATAATAATACTTTTATTCATCGAAATAATCTCTATCATTATCTAATACCTTCTGCCATCGGTCATTCAGTTCACGGATGTCAGCAGTGTAGAAAGATTCCTCTGTTGATACAATGAAGTCGTCAACCCATTTTCGTACGTCGTACACTGTCCGGAAGAGTACAGAAGACAAGGCATTCTGCATAGACCTAAACAAATGATAGTCCGAAGGGACTATGTCGGGGCTCTACGCCGGGTGTTCCAAAACTTCCCAGCCAAGTGTTACTAACGTGTCCTTGACCACTTTTGCAACATGCGGCCGTGCATTGTCATAGAGCAATTTGACGGGCCGTAAACCTTCTTCAGTAAACGGACGTTTTCGATCGATTTCCTGTTGTAATCGCAGCAATCGTTGTTTATAGTGTTCAGCAGTTACACTTACACCCGACTTCAGCAATTTTTAATAGAGTACTCCCTTTATATCCCACCAGATGCAAGGAGAACTTTTTTGCAGTGAATATCTCTTTTCGGCGTTAATGTTGTTGCTTCGCCAGGATTCCCCCAATATTTTTTTGCGTTTCGGACTGTCATAACAGATTTATTTTTCATTTCCTGTCACGATTTTCCACAAGAAAGATTTTCTGTGTTGCCTGCTTAGCAGATTCATGCACTTCAAGACACGGTCCTCCTCAATGCATGTGGCCTACCTTCTGAATCTTTCCCATTGCATGTAAACGATTAGAAATCGTTTTTTGTGATTCTCCTAACTGTTCAGCAAGTTCATTTTGCGTTCGAGATGCATCTTTATCGAGAAGTGTTTGCAAATCGTCATGGATAGCCTTCAGTGGAGCGCCGCTATGTTGTCCATCGCTAACCTCAAAATCGCCATCTTTAAAACGTCGAAACCAATACTCACTTTCGATACGATATTCACCTCTAAATCAGAATAAATTGATTGACATGCTTTTGCAGCACTCGTAACGAATGCAGTGACAAATAAATGTCTTATCGTATGACATCTTTCACCTTCAAAATTTCAACTTAAAGTTCACTTTTTCTTTAGCTTCTGCGTCGGTTTGATATCTCTAATCCTGTTTTTATCACATGACACAATCGCGGTGTACTGATTGGTATGCTATTTTGCAGTAGACGTCATACAAAACTCGCTTTAAAACTTCTTACTACACCTAATATAAACTGTTAAATTTTAGAAGAAAATTAATAGTATTTTATATAAACATGACTATCTAATCCCCAAAATATGGAAATTGAATGGTATCGACAAAGTACTGTATTCCATTAAATACATTTTTTATTAGTATTTAAATACAGATCCTGACCATTTTCAGGTAAACCTGAAATTTCTGAAGAAATACTACTTCATTTTTAGATCACGAGTTTGAGAAAAGCTGTGCTTTCCAGGTTTTAGGAATTTTTATTCTTAAAACGAACTTTAAAAGTACTTCAAGTGAGACTCAATGAGTCTCTCTAAGAAAGTTTATTTTTATGGAACTTTGCTCAATGCACAATATTTAGTATTTCTTTTCGTAAAATACTATTCCCTTTAAGATTTTTGACTTCCTATGAGAATTAATTTTGTAGTTCACAAGATAAAAACCTTCATATTGGATGTTGAGTTTCTTAAGGCGCAAAGGCGAAATCTGGCAGAGAAATGTTTTTTCTTCACGTAAATGCATGTACCTCAAGGAAAGTTTTTACCATAGACATGAAATATAAGTAGACTGACCATTACTATTGAGAGAAGCTTCAAAAAGTGTGCCCAACATGTCGACTAGTAGTCACGTGATTACTTTGTGGAAAATTGACTTGGTTGACTGAATTGGCACCTTATCATGTTTGCCAACTTTTACAGATTATGCGTTATTTTTACAGATTTCCACTTAATTTTACTGATTTACAGAAGGGCCTGACTTTTTACAGATTTTTAATATTTTGATCGAGCAATCGAAATATTTCATTCTCTGCAGCCATCCACTAAATCCATAGAAAAACACAACCTTGTTTTGAACAGAAATTCATTGCAGAATTATTAAAGACCAAAAAAGCTACTACAGGTTCATTGAATTTTTCTGCAGCCCCTCTCTTTTGGATAAAACACTAAATAAAACAACTTTGTAAATAGAACATTGATTTTTTCTTTCATCTACTTGTAAATAAGCTTTATGAACATTCATGATTTGTAATCCTGACACAAGTTTAAATGGTATGTAACATACAGTATCGGATGCAATATGTAGGTATTCATAAAGCGAATGTTTTTTTTACAGTGGATGTGTGCAGTTTGGTATTAAAACATTACTGCTTTGCGAAGTTTCTGCAGTTGATAAAAAGTTGAACTTCTAACGAATTTTTAAATACAAATAATACTAGTTATTGTGACATGTACGAAAATTTCTAATATACATTAATTCATGTATTTATATTGTGTTTTATAGCATGGGACGTTCGGCTCAAAAGTTTTACTGATGCATCATTTTGAAAGTTGGCAAGTATGCCTTATCGTCTCGTTTGGCGATATAAGATCTTATGACAGGGTAGATACGTTAATGGGCATTTCTATTCAGGGTGATTCATAAAAGATGGGCAAAACTTTAAGAGGTGATAGTACACATACAAACAAACAACTTTCATAAAATAATTCACCGTCCTAAACAAAACGCAAAGGTGCTGGTGATTTTGAAAACTTGATACTTGCAAATGTTAAAACTCTATTCTTGTTGCGAGTTATTGGTAGAACGACAGTAATGGCATGCAAATGTGATATGGGAAAAAAGAAGAACTCGCATGCAAATTTTCTCCTCGATTAATACATAAAAGCCGCTAATCCGAGTGTGCAACTGTCAATCGCTGTTGGAACATATCGGAAGATGTTGCCCTTCACTAATAAGGAAAAGGCTGATATGCATTTTATATACGGACTTGCAAATAGAAATGGCTCATAGGCTCAACATATTGTACGGAGAGAGGTTTCCCAACAGGCTTGTTGCCCGACCGTAAAACATTTGAGCGCTTGCATTAACAGTTGTACGAGACGGAATCCTTTCTCGCTTCCCGGTCGGATGCAGGTCGTGCAAAGACGGACAGAACGTCAGTCGTGGAAGAAGCCATTCTGGATATGGTGGCGGATCAGCCAAGTACAAGTACCAGAGCAATGACTAGGCAGTGACATGTATCACAATCCACGACATGGCTAGTACTAACGGCTGAACATTTGCTTCCTTACTATGTTCAACGAGTTCAGGAACTGACTCAAAACGATTATCCTAGTCGTGTGGAATTCGCTCGCTGGTTTCTGTAGAAAGCGCAGTAAATCCAGATTTTGCGGCAACTGTGCTTTTCACGGATGAATGTACATTTACATGTGAAGGTGTATTTAACACCCACAGTCAACATGTTTGGGCGAATGTAAATCCACATGTCACTTATTCATATGCTCATCAGCGGCGCTTTTCTATCAATGTTTGGCCAGGAATAATTGGAGACCACCTACTCGGACCTTATCTTCTGCCAGAACGCCTTGACAAAAAAAAATATTCACGTTTCTGCAACAGGTACTGCCAGACATGTTGGAGGACTTCCCACACACATCCAGAATGTAATGTGGTTCCAGCAAAATGGAGCACCAGACCATTATACACAAGAGGTGCGAAAAAATCTGGATTTAACTTTTCCGAACCGATGGCTTGGGCGAGATGGTCCTGTAGCTTGGTCACCACGCTCGCCAGATCGTTCATGTAATGATTTCTTTTTCTGGGAACAGCTGAAGGCTCTTGTGTATGAGACCCCCGTTGAAGATCTCGTCGCCAGACTTTCGCCCGCTGCAGAGGAAGCACGCGATATCCCTGGCGTTTTTCAGAAAGTTCGCTAATCCTTTCTTCACCGTTGTACCTCATGCATAGCCACTGCCGGTCACTATTTTGAACACTTATTATGATCACATGTCATTAAACTTGCTTTTGTCACTTATTCTCTCTTTGTGTGTTTATGTCTCATATAACAACAACACCTTCGGCACCCTCTAGCACCTTTGCGTTTCAATTCGACCATTCATTCTATGATGAGAGTTGTTTGTTTGGATGTGCACTATCACCTCTTAAAGTTCTGCCCGTCTTTTAAGAATCACCCTGTAGAATGGTGACGAAATTAACGGAATCCACAAAGACTACTATCTCACGCAAACCAGTCAGATGATGAATCAATGGCTGGGGACTTCTCCCGTCCCGTGGAAAAATCAGATGATGAATGTTCGGTTACACCCAGCAGAAAAAAGTAGTCTATCACGTTACTAGTGGTTTTGGTCACAGGACTCTGGGCACACAAAAAGGTTACCCCCATTACACGCTCTACTTTTATACTTTCTCTACAGATTCTACTGATACAGAATAGAGAAATACAGTCATGGTAGTAGCAGTAATCGAATCTGCGTCGCCTAAAAAACGCAAGCAGTCAGCGTAGAGGCAAACCCATTGGGCCACGGCGACCCTACTGTCACTTGGTTAGTTGATATTTAATTAGCGTCCTACTGGAGCAACACAACGGGCTATTGGTAATGGTCTGAGAAAGGAAACTATCCGAGGACAACACACCACGTAATTTTGAACCACGGTCGATTGTAACTTAAAGCCTTTATAATATGATCTTATTTTCTAATAACTTTGGCCGACCAACCGGTATAGTGGTTAAGGTGTTAGCCTCTAGATCCGAAGGTTTCTGGTTCGAACCCAGGTCCGGGCATGGATGTTTGTACGCGTATGGTGTAGATGCGCCTGGTACACCTTAAACCTGTCGTGGTCGAAAGTCCTCACGTTGGTTAGTGTGGAAGTTTGGAGAGTGGGGTACCAGCTCAGGTGTTGTTTCGCCATCTGACTGTGGTTAAAAATTACGAGGTGCTGTCCTCGGTCTTTCCCTTAGAGGACTGATCCCGGACCGTCGTCAATAGCCCGTTGTGTTGCTCTAGTATGACGTTAACCAAAATTACCAATTACCATCTAATAATTTTGTTTATCTGTACTGATCAATAATACGTCATAGTAGAATGAAAATTCTGGTAAATAGTAGGTAGTCGCACTGAAGCAACACAACGTGCTATTGGCTCGATACAGAAGGGAAAGATCCGAGGACAACACCTCGTAATTTTGAACCACGTTGAGATTACGAGATCACATCTGAGCTGGCACCCCACTCTCCAAACATCCACACTACGCCAAAGTGAGGAAATTCGAAATTACAACAGATTTAACGTGCACCAACCCCCACGTACACGACGGTTAGGGGTTCGATTGAGTTTTGAACTCGTGTAACCCTCCAGTTTCTAATCCGCTACTCTTCCAACATGGATACTGTAGCCTTTCTGGAAAATATAAAACAGTACTTTTCTTAATTGACTTACATTCGCAAGTATTGTATAATGCGACTAGTAACAAATACCTTTTTAATGCCCATACCATTGACCTCTTTAGCACTACAACGGGCGAACTAGCGGTTATTTGTGAACGAACACACAGACGGCAAACGCTCTTCTAACATGGACAAATATCAGCATCCATGCACTTGTTGTTGTTGTTGTCGTGCGGGCCATATATGGCCCAATTGGGGGTGCCATTGCACCGGAGGGTTGGACTTCTTACATGACACATCCGTTTTACAGGAAGATCCCTTTCACACATCCATTCACTCATACATATCGTAATTTAGATCCCAATCAGAGGCCGATAACCCCTTGATCAGGTACCCCCCAGAGGTATTGATTTGGGAACATGGAGGACTTTGTGATCAAGACCTATTTAACGTGCCCCAGCCTCCATTAGCGAACACGACGGTCTTTAGCCAGGTCCAAGCGCCGATCTCGCAACTATCAGAATTGCAGGCTCCGCCGAGGACAGAAACCACAACCCTTCCGATGCAAGCCCGGCGTTCTACTGACTGAGCTACCGCGGCTCTATCCATTCATTTGCAAATGGGTATTCAAACCCGAGACCTACTGGGTGGCAAATAAATTCGTTCCCTCTTCTTACTAATTGGACCAAATTTAGGAATTAATCTATGACAAAAACTTGGTGAAAAAAATTTTAGTGAGTGTTTTTAAAAATCTAATACGGCCGAAAACCTGTATTCGGCATAAAAACGTACACTACCCTACAATAATGGACCGGACGCCAGCAGATTTGCATAAAATCTGACTACTTGTTTGGGAGGTGTTTTGCTTGGTATGGCCTGGGACCTTTGCATGTTGTTCCTTGTAAATTGAAAGCCGACGCCTACATGGACAGTTTGGGAAAATCAGGATCTTCCGACGCTCGGACAATTTGTGGAATGGACGAATGTTACTTCCTGGAAGACAACGCTCCATGTCATGTTGCAACCTCTGTCAAGCAGTGATATCGAGATATGGATGTAAAACGTCTTCCCTGGCCTGCTCAGAGTCCCGACCTAAGCCCCATAGAACATTTATGGAACGTGAGAGCGACGCTTACGGACTAGGGAACCACGTCCGAAATCTACAGCTGAGCTGGCGACATTCTTGCAGCAGGAATGGACACAAATACCCATAGCTGTGTATCATATCCTTGTTGAAAGTATGCCCAGAAGGGTTGCTAGTGTAATTGCAGCACGTGGGGGACCATACCCCTTTTAAAGCATGCATGATTTCCTTTATACCATCACATCTTGCTGTCCGGTCCATTATTGTAGGGTAGTGTATATACTTGGCGTAAAAAAATATATTGAGTTGGCCGCGGTAGCCTGGTTGGAAGAATGACAGATCCGTAATTGGAGGGTTGTGAGTTCGAAACTGCCTAACCAAAGACCGTCATGTACTTGTGGGCTGGTGCATGGTAACTTTGTCGTGATCTCTAATGTTCTCACGTTGGTGTGGTGTGGAAGTTTGGAGAGTGGGGTACCCGCTCAGGGCTCGTCATCTGACCGTGGTTCAAAATTTCGAGACCTTGTTCTTTAATTTCAGGATTGATCCTGGACCGTTGCCCAAAACCCGTTGGGTTGCTCCCATGCGGCGGAAACTAACTACCGTGCTTCCTGACTTTGAGTCCTCTGCGAAATGAAATCCTTGGTCGCGCTACTGATTGTTGCGAACTCTAGCTGAACATGGCAATGTGGTTTGATCAACGAAACTACCACATCTCACTGATTACCGTGGCATGTGATATATTGATCCATTGCGCTAATGTGTTTGCATCTAGTTCTACTAGTATTCTGTCAATGTGTATCGGAATAATTATAATGAGTAAACTTATGAGATGGTTCAAAACGGCCATATTAATGAGGTCAAAGGACTACTGGAATTCGAATTAGCTGCTTAAGGTCCGTAGGTTTTGTAATTTGTTTTTCGAAGCTATTTTTCCGTTTAGGGAATATCATACATTCCTCTTTTAAAACACTATAAGTATACATCTATACATATGAAAGGTAGGTAGGTAGTTGAATTTACGTCGGACTGGAGCAACACAGCAAAAATGTGAACGGTTAATTAAACAAAAACTAACAACAATTTTTACTTAAACAATAAAAAAGTATTACCGTTGTTTTAATACTCTTATATTAACATAACAATTTTCCCCTATACTATCCCATTTACCTTCAATATAAACTCTTGCAATGAATGGTTTTTCATTTCATGGAAATAGCCGGTTGTTTTGCTCCAGTGCGATGTAAATTCAACTACCAATCATTTAAAGGAATTCTCATGAATACCAATACTTGTCTCATGAAAATCAGCTACACCCGTTGAAATTAGCCACTGGCGAATTAGAATTATCTTGAGAGTTAGTCTAAAAGTAATGATAAGTCAGTTTTATTATAAGGAAAAGAAAGTCTGATTGATAAAATAGGCTTTCCTTGCTTCAGATATTGTTTTGAAAAAATAATTACAAACACAATTGACCATGAATTAAGCTGATCTAATTCGCAGAGATCCCAACACGATGATATTACCAATCAGAAGAGATACGAAGCAATAATAGAACGTTCTCTCAACGTATGGAATGAAACAAAAAAGAAGACACCTTTTCTTACTTCATGGGACTCATTAACAGTAATCATTAATAAAACCCGGCATTTTGCTACTTTTCATTCAACGTCAGATATGAATTGAAATTAAAAATTAATACAATGAACAAAAATAATATGGTTAAAACTAACTATGGTGTGTGTGTAACAAAATTACTACTTTAATAATTAGCATATTTTACCCAAATTAAAATAAATATACTTTATCTTCATTTTAACTTTTACGCTCCGGCACTTAGATTTTTGCAATCGTCTCTCAGAACGGCTTTTTCGCCTGCATCACCGACACACCTTACCTAACTTGAGCGACAGAGCCTTGAGTGGCATTTACAACTGACGCTTTCCTTTCATAGTATTGTGTGGCGTATCGTTTGGCTTAAGAGAGATATCACCGGAGGGAACTTCTGCCTTTCCCCCAAATCGTTCACACCTCACGGTCGACAGAGTAGGGTACCGAACAAAAGGAGAAATCCTCTAGAAAGTCAGTTGCTGACAGATCGTAAATGGTGATCGATGCCAGCAGTCACTTAAAAGGGGGATAACACCCACCGTACATAGATCTATTCACTGGTGTAAACGAAATTTTAGTGGTAGCAATTGCCTATCTTCCGCAGTGTAAAGGTAAAACATGTAAATTTTGTTTTCAACTGAGTCAAAACAAGTTAGAATTAGGCTCACACATTATTTACACAAGCAAAATCCATAGATAAAACAGAATAAAAATAGAAGGCAAAGTTTCCAATTTGTATTTAAACTTTCAGAGGAGACAACGTAAACAAACATTTTAATAACTTTTTCTAATTTCCTTAATGTACTTACTCTAAGCCGAAAGTAGCATCTTGCACCAATCTTCTTCCAATTTTAAGTATACATTGTTTCACAGGCTGATCGATGATTGTAACAAATGGATGGATCAATTAAAAGCATGCTTTTTGACAATATTTTTAGATGTTTGATGCAGAATATTTAGTCTTTTCGTACGATTATAACTTTTTTTTAAAGTATGATCGTTTTAGGTTCGACGAATACACAGAAGGCTACTTATCCACTGACGAGAAATTCTGCATTGCAATCCATTTTAATTGATGGCTTTCTCTGACAACTTTATTCGTGGGTAGGGTCGTACAAAAAAAACTTTCACCGCTTCAAAGTGTTTGGATGCAATGGATAAGCGTATGGTGTTAGAATGAGGGGTAATATATACAAAATTTCTAAAACTGAAAAAAAGCTTAAATTAAATTTAAACAACAAATTTTTTTTTAGTAACAAAAATTATTAAGATATTTCGAAAATGAAAGTGTTGGTGGATCAGGGCGTCATCGGGGAGGAGCAAGACCCAGACAATATTCGAACGAACCATTCGAAAAAATCTTAAACCATTTCTTTGCTACTTTTTTCGGTTAATATTTAATTTGATTTTCCTTTTGTTCTTGAAATTATATTGCTTATCATGCTATGTTTGCAGCTTCAGCGCGTTGCAAGGTTAGTTTTGACTTTCGGTTAACCAGTGGCAAGGTTAGTTTTGACCCTATCACTCGCAAAAGCAAGTACAAGAATGATTACTTACCTGCATGTCATCCAGACATTTTCATTGAAAAATATAAAAATATAGGGATTGGTCATAATGTTTTGGCTCGTTAGTGTAGATACTTTTGAAAGCAATGTATTGCAGCTTTATTTCTCTACCAAGACTAATACTACTTGAAAAACCGAAATCTTCAAGGTTGCTATGCTTCGTGCCGACGTAGCTGTCGATCTTTGTCTCAATGGATGGTTACTTTGAACTTTGGTACAGAAGTATTCAGTTGTACCTGTGTTTTGTTTTATGTATTCACTTAAATGTTTACTAATATTTTTAACATGTGGTTATATACATATATTGGTATATACGTGGGACATTTGGAAAGTAATAACCGTTTTAAAATAAAATACAAATCAATTAAAGTTTTTCAACCAAATTTTTTTACTTTACATTTTTATACCTTGTATTTACTTTTCTACACAGTCCCCTTTCAAATTTAAACATTTTTCGTATCTTGTGACGAGCTTTTGAATACCAGCGTCATGCTATATATACTCTGCCGCCAGTCCATTCATATAAGCAATAACAACGTTTAAGCAACTCTTCCTTCACAAAATGTTTCTCGCCCTCATTAAATTTTGCGAACAAATAATGAAAGTCACTGGCGGCTAAGTCCGGGCTATAAGGGGATCAAGAATTTCCCAATGAAACTTGTTGATCAACTGTTGCGTTTTCGTAGATGGGTGAGGCCATACGTTGCCATGCAAGAAGACCACGCTTCTAGACAACATGCTGCGTCTTCGATTCTGAATTGAATACCGTAGCTTCTTTAATGTCTCACAGTGTGCATCGGCGTTTATGGAGGCTCCCCGTGGCATATACTCAATAAGCAATATTTCGTTACGGTCCCAAAAGACCGTAGCCATTTGTTTGCGAGTCGAGATTCTTTGTTCAAACTTTTTTGGTTTCGTTGGTGAACGAGCATGATGCTACTCCATAGACTGAGGTTTGGTTTAAGGTGCACCAGAAACCCAAGTTTTATCTCCTGTAACTTTATGAGGAAGAATTTCATCTCCTTCATTTGAGTAAGCTCCAAAAAGCTTAACTCGGTAGCCATTCGGTTGATTTTGTGGTCGTCATAGAGCATGCGTGGCACTAACCTTGCACAAAATTTATCTAAATTTAAGGTGATTGGTTACCACTTTGTAAAAGATACTGCGTTACACATGTGAAATTTATGATGAATTTCATCCTAAGTCCCGCGACGATCTTGTTTGATGAATTTGACGACAGACTTGACAATCTCATCCGTAGTGACACTTGTGCGGTCATGTCGCTCCTCATCATAGACGTTCTCTCTTCCCTCGTTAAAATTGCGGCACGAACGACGCCTACATGATTCATCCATCACATCACCATACACTGCTTTGATTTCATGATAAATTTCGCTTGGTTGCATTTTTTGCGTTCAGAAATCGGATCACAGATCTCACTTTCCATTTAGCGGTACGCTCGATTTTCTTGGACATTTTATTTGTTTACCAAAACAACAACAATATTATACACTTTTATATACATTTCTAAATACATGCCAGGCACTTCCTACCTCATAAAAGCTTTTTCCTACAATTTCAATCAATTCATAATAGCCGCCTTTAGTGCATCGTTATAAAGTATTGGCCCACTTATGAATTATATTAAATTGAAGAGCAAATGGTAGTCCAACGGCGAGTCCTTTTGAGGGTGGATGATTGATAAACTTCCCAAGGTCCTGATTCGAATCAGGACCAGTGCATGGATGTTTGTAAGGGTATGGTGTAGAGGTGGCTGGTGAACCTTAAATCTGTCGTGGCCGAAAGTCCTCACGTTGGATTGGTGTCGAAGTTTGGAGAGTGCCAGCTCAGGTGTTGCTTCGTCATCTGACGTGGTTCAAAATTACGCGTTGTCCTTGGATTTTTCCCTTACGGGATTGAACCCGGACAGTTTTCAATTTTCGTTGAGCTGCTATTGTACGTAATTAATTAAAAATTACCTTACCTTACCCCAGGTAGGTAAACTGGTTACGGTGTTAGCCTCTAGATCGGAGAGTTCCTGGTTTGAATCCGGGTCCGGGCATGGATGTTTGTAAATGTATGGTGTAGAGGCGGCTGGTGCACCTTAAATCTGTCGCGACCGAAAGTCCTCACGTTGGGTTGGTGTGGAAGTTTGGAGAGTGGGGTGTCAGCTCAGGTGCTGCTTCGTCATCTGACCGTGGTTCAAAATTACGAGGTGTTGTCCTCGGATCTTTCCCTTGAGGGACTGATCCCGGATTTTCGTCAATAGCCCGTTGTGTTGCTCTAGTACGACATTAACTAAAATTACCATTACCATTACCTCATGATTTGGTAATTATTAGTTAACGTCATACTAGAGCAACACAACGGGCTATTGACGACAGTCCGGGATCAATCCCACAAGGGAAAGATCAAAAGGACGACGTATTATTGATCAGTACAGATAAACAAAATTATTAGATGGTAATTGGTAATTTTAGTTAACGTCATACTAGAGCAACACAGCGGGCTATTCACGACGGTCCCTTAAGGGAAAGATCCAAGGACAACACCTCGTAATTTTGAACCACGGTCAGATGACGAAGCAACACCTGAACTGGTACCCCACTCTCCAAACTTCCACACCAACCCAACGTGAGGACTTTCGGCCACGACAGATTTAAGGTGCACCAGGCCGCCTCTACAACACACGCTAACAAACATCCATGCCCGGACCCGGAATCGAACCAGGAACCTTCCGATCTAGAGGCTAACACCTTAACCACTATACCGGTTCCTCATGATTTGATTCTATTATACATATATTTGGTTGTAACTTTTTAAAATTGGATCAGCTGATGACAAGAGATTTTGCCATCAGATGGAAATCACAAAATGCCACATATAGCAATAAAAGAAAAAAAATGGAATTATTTGCATACGACCTATTGCACTTTGAGAGACGATATTTGTTTTACCTTCGAAGCAATCTCGGTATCCCTAGTTAGCTATGTCCGGCATCTCTAGACTAGGGATGCGACATCGATAGAAAAACATCGATGTTCAAAATGAAAACATCGATGTTGATAATATATCGCCCCCAAACCATCGATGTTTTTAAAATTCAGTGTATTTAAACTTTTTTCCCCATTTCTTAAAACTGGTTTAGCAACTTGTGATGCTACATCAACAGCAAAACATCGATGTTGGTAATACATCGCCCCTAAACCATCGATGTTTTTAAAATTCAGTGTATTTAAACTTTTTTCCCCATTTCTTAAAACTAGTTTACCAACTATTGATGCAATATCGAGAGCAAAACATCGATGTTCAAAATTAAAATATCGATGTTGATAATATATCGCCCCCAAACCATCGATGTTTTTAAAATTCAGTGTATTTAAACTTGTTTCCCCATTTCTTAAAAATGGTTTAGCAACTAGTGATGCGACATCGGCTCCAATACATCGATGTTTTTTTCTAAAACATCAATGTTTAGAAAATATCGACATCGATGTCGCATCCCTATTTTTCAGACCCTTCATACTTGGTCACTTTGGTCTAAAAGTGTGTTCAGTTTGCGATTGTAAAAATTATGCTACTTGGTTATTTAAAAAAATTTTATAACGGTACTTTTTTCATTTAAAAATAAAACATCGACAACGTAAAAACATCGACAAGTATAAACATCGATGTTAAATACATCGATGTTTTTTAAAAAACATCGATGTTTTGAAAACATCGACATCGATGTCGACTCTAGACCAGTCCAGATAATATGTGCAGACTATCCTCACGCATGGTGTCATCCCTTTACCCCCTCAGCAAAAATTAGGGTCTTTTTTTTTTTTGCCTTTAAAGGAAAATAAATGGCGAATCGAATGAGCGTACGGAGTGTTGTCCAAAGCCAAGCATCAGATTCTTTGCTTTCGATCCCATATCAGCATCCCTTTGTGCTGCACTACTGCGTGAATCCACAAAGAGCCGAGAATTTGAAGTGTTTGCTCTTTTACTTCCAGGCACCAATAAAAGGAAAAGGACATCAGACTCCCAAGATGAGCCCATACCATGCCCTCATTCTGTCGTTGGTGACAGTAACCTCTGTATGCTACATGGTGAAAGCATCTAGGTTTAACCGCAACGAAGCACGCTGCGCGGTTATCTGCAACAACAGGGACAGCGAGGAATGCCGAATTTGCAACACTAGGATACCAATGAGGTTTGGTAAAAGAAACGGCGGATTTCTCCCACCTGCAGCCTATTTGTATGACTTGGAAACTCTCCCGAAACCTGATGTCCGCATCCTGGCTTTGGTCGATGGAGATGATCAGGATTCCCAGTACAGTGAGAACTGATGGCCTGAAGGAGCAGAGAAAAGTTGTCATCTTGTGATGTTTAAAGAGCACCATCTTACATTTACTGGCGTTTTCTCTTTAAAAGTAGCGTGATGTTTCAATTAACGTTTCATCGAAATTTTTGTCCAAAGAAAAAGTTTTAAATTCTTTATTTTGTTGTAGAATTGAGATTTATGAATAAATGATTTCATTCGTGACTATGAATTGGTTTCGACTCACTATCGCCATTTTGGAATGAAACGAACTTTAAACACTGTGCAGTTATGAATATTATAAATAATGAAATTTAGTACAGCAAAAAACAAGAAAACCTACCAAGAGGAACAGGTGGATTTTTTTTAGAAAGTTCCTTGAAATAGATTTGGATTAAAACATATCAATTTTGTGTATTTTAAAATAAACTTCTCAATTCACATTGCATGCTATGAATTTTTTAAACAAAACTTTTAAAAGACGTCGATTGGATTGAAAACTGTGTTGTTTAGCTCGATTCGTAGAGAGTTTCCCGAGAAAGTACGGATCAGAAAATTACGAAATAACATGGTTTGTTCTTCGTCGTGTTCCCTGGACAATTTTGAAGATTTTTTTCCGATGTGGCTATTAGTTTAGAGTTTGTTAAGTGTCAAAGTTAAGAACAGAGTGTTCGTTAAGAACATTTTATAGTGACATCAAAGCAAGGCAGGGATGGGACACCAGTTTAACATAAGAAGATTCAAGTTCTCTTAATTCAGAAATTATAAGACAAATGACTTGAAACCTGACATTCAAGTTTGAATTTTGATATTAGAAAGTTGATGATAAGATTTGGTTTGCAATTGAAATTTGTGGAATTTTATGCACAGTTGAACCTCTGGTGCAAGTTCAATGGATATGAATTTATAGGTTATATATTCAACTGAAAGATATCTTTTAATTTGCTCTACTGAGAATAATGTATGAAAAAAGGGGCATTTCCCATTTTTCTTAATAAAAAGAGGAGAAATCATCCTTCCTCAAACAACACACAAATGTGAATAGTTTTATGTGAAGTTCCTATACCAAATACAAAAAATTCATACTTAAGAAAAAGCAAGAGTGTTAAAGCAAACAATAAATAACACAGAAAATAGTTTTTTAATTTTATAAAATAAGTTTTACAATTTTTAGAAAGAAAATGTAAAAGATGATTACTATTAAAATGTATTGAACAAAATGTGACAGGTACGATGCCTATCAATGCTTGACAATGAAAAGCTCAAAATTAACAAACATGTTCATGTAGCATCCATACTAAAAATTCAAAACAATCATAACATAATGTATATTTACAAATGAATACAGTGCTTTCTTTGAGTTTACTCCTTCTGTGTACATTTTCAAAAGCAGCTAAATTTGAAAGATTTAGAAATGAATATAAACTAACATTAATGTTCCACCACAGCATAAAACTTATTCATCAAACCACAATTCTTTCAATTCTATTTATAACACACACTAAAAAGTGAAAAGTAAGATGGATATATAAGCCTTTAACAAAATCTACCCTTAAAATAATATCAAAAAAGGATAAATTAATTCACAAAGCAGTTGTATTAGTTTTAGGAAGCTAGTAAAATATTTGGTGACCTTAAGAGTACTAGTAAATTACCTCAAATTCAAGACAAAAAAATTAATAGAACATTTGCAAAACATACATGAATCAAAGACTTCAACTCGCAGAATTAAAAATTTAATTGAGATATACCATGTTAATAAATTGCAGCACTGACAATTTAGCGATCATCTGAAAGGTTAGTTGTAATACAAACAAAACAATATCAGTTAAGAGGATGAATTAAATGAAGTCTAAAATGTCTCATAATCAGTATGGCATTTCTTGCAACACATTTGCTGGTCTTGATATCATCATTCAATAAGTATCATGTTTTGAAACAGTGAGGACAAGTGCAATTTTATTTGACATTTGAAAGCATTCAACCAATTTTAATAAATATTTAAATTTAAAAAACAATTAATTTAAAATTTTCAATTCAGACTTTAAATGTGGAGGAATAAGAATCTTTTAAAATTTCAACAAATAATGCCATTAAGAATTTAAATATATTTTGAAAAGAGTGAAATTGAGAATAACTAGAATATTTTGAAATAGAGAAACCATGAAATAAAATTAAATGTGAGGTAAATGTACTTGAAATTGAATTTCCCTTAACTTGTATTATAATTAAAATTGAAAAATAAATAAAGTGGACACAATGGTATATTCAAAATCAAAATTCAATAAATGATCAAATGTGAATCAAAATTCACAAACTATTTTATCAAACAAATTTTGGATTAAAGGAACATAAGAACGCAGTAAGTTCAGACTGCATTAATCTTGAAAACAAGGTTAGTAAAAATTCAAATTAGTGAAATGTGATTGCATTAGTATTCTATTTAATAAAATAAATTGACAAAACCATAGCGAAAAACTGTTTAAAAGGTGCTATTAAAAGAGTTAGAACTGCTGGTATTGAAGCCTTAACTTTGTCGAATGTCACAAAGAACAATGCTCCTATGGTATGTTAATACCAAATACATGAAGACATGGTTAATTAAAAGTATGGAGTTAAAATAATTTCCTTGAACATTATCAGTCCTTTAAAATCTCTGCACATAAATAAAACATGTTTCTATTCATTGGTATATTAAAATGAGAAGAGCACATTACATTTCTATTACCTTAGAACAGGGCTCGAAATACCCAGGTGCACATGAAAATAAAATTGTGCACCTAATTCTTTCCCACTAGGTACACGCAGTGCACCTAATATTAAAATTAATTTGTTAATTATGTTATTCATTTATTTGTAATTATGTTATTTTGATGTTTGAACAAAATATTAGTATCTACCTCTTGCTCTAAAGGAACGTAATTGAAATTCCTAAATACACACTATGCGACAACAAAATCGCTGGGTCGTAACGGGTTTATACAGGAGGAAGGTTTATTTGTGTCACTGCTACCACAACTTTCCGATGATCGAAACATTTTCCAGCTAGCTCTGTTGAAGCGACTGTCGCGACAGCCGTGCGCAGGAGAAGAGATAATTGAGATGTTTAAATATTTTTATTTACTATCTACTACTAACCTATATAAACATACTTAATTAATAAAGTAGTTTCTATCTATATTAAAAAAAAGTTGCCTCCGCCATTGCAGGATTGAAAACTGTGTTGTTTAGCTCGATTCGTAGAGTTTCCCGAGAAAGTACGGATCAGAAAATTACGAAATAACATGGTTTGTTCTTCGTCGTGTTCCCTGGACAATTTTGAAGATTTTTTTCACGATACGGCTATTAATTTAGAGTTTGTTAAGTGTCAAAGTTGAAAAAAATTACATTTCTACAGGGGGTTGGCGAGCATAAGCGAGCAGGTTGCTGACCCTAGTATATTACATTAATGCTCTAATATGACGGGTTTTTTTAAATATGCACCTAAAATATAACCCGTGCACCTAATTTAAAACCTTAGGTGTACAAGGTGCACCTATATTAAAGAATATATTTCGAGGCCTGCCTTAGAAGCTGAATGTGTATACAGAATCAATATACACAGATAATGTAATTCGGCAATCTTGGAAAGAAAATAGGATACAAATTCAATTGACCAATGTTATTATTTTCTTCTGCCTTTAAAAATTATATAAAGCAAACATTGAGATCCATTCAAGTATAGACACAGCTACATTGCTTTCCTACAAAAATTCTACTCTATAATAAGTGTTTATTAATCAGTCAAATACAAGTTATGAAATAGACAACCATCAAAAAGTATATGCCGTAAACAGTAGAATATTACTCGAATTTGTACACATTTACAAAACATGCCATCAGCTTACAAGTGAAACACTAAGTCTAAAGACATATTTTAGAGAAAATGAAGGGGAGAAATTTCTTCTCGACTGTTTATAGAGAAATATAACTTTCAAGCCATTAAAAAATTCCTCAGTGCACGTTATCATCGCCACATTCTGGTTTAGAAAAGTTACTTGTACAAACACAGGGTCGCCATCATAACAACATGTAAAATAGTTGCCTGAAAAGTTGAAAATAGTAGTAAAAATAGTCTACTGGCGATAATTTAGTAGACTTTTCTGTTGTCCTTACATACTGACTCAGATAAAAAGAATAGGACATACATATGTCGTACAAAATTTTTTGAAACATAGCTAGAAAATGCTAAGTATGAAAACACATATCTTGAAAATATTGACTTGCTGTGTTTCACTTGTAAGTCGACTATACAAATCCAATAAAGTCAGAACATATAAAATAATTATTAAGTATCATATTGTTCCATAATATTTTTACTTTGCACATAACAATACGTTTTTCTACAATCTAGAGTTTAAGATGACTTTAAGCACATGTATTCATTTCTGACTTAATGGAATAGATTTCCATTCTCAGCTGTCCCCAAAGCTGGTAACAATTGAGCATAATGAGCCATGCTTCATTCTATTTTCACAACAAATGCAACACGAATGGCGCAAAACAGGGATAAGCTTCTAGATTCCTTAATGAACACTCATTCTATTCACATTTAGGACAATAATGTACAAAACAGTCATTTGTAAAATAAAAGGTATCAAACAATAACACATTTTTGCTACAAATTTTACAAATATTATATCTATAGATATCCATGTGCAAAATTATCACAGTTGCATGACTATATTTTACCTGTAAAATAATATGTTGGCATATAGTCGTACTAAAATATGCATGATGGGAATGCTTACATTGACAGCAAACTATTAGGAACTTAAGGATACAGAAACAATTATAGCAACAATCACAGTAATGACAACTAAAATAAAAACAAAGCAGCAGAGTTTATTGCGATACGATTTCTGAAAAGAAAAATAAAGATAATTTAAAATTACAACAATTGTAAGGAATTGAATACAAATCTTAACATTAAAAATTATATTAATATATCAAATACTAAACAAATAAGAACTTTTATTCAAGAACAACTTTCTAATTATGCTAAAAATTAACATTTATTCCAAAAAAGATAATGCACATAAATTATTTGCTGGATAAATTTATTTTGCAAGTATAAAATTTAAAATATATATATATATATATATATATATATTTATCTCATGCATATGGCATAGAAATCAACTTTATATTTCTAAATCCTGAAAGCAATTAACTGATACAAAGAATATAAAATCTGCAAAGGGATTCTTTCACTAATTTTTTCATTTTGTTTAAATATGCTTGTTTTGACCCATGGAGCTACTAATATAGATAACGATATAATATAATAATAATGGTATAGATCAAATTAGAGGGAAAAGTTCAATGCTGTAATGAAATTCTATAGAAGCCTGATTACAGAAGGCAATGTGTGAAATCGATACCTATTTGATAGAAATCAACAAAGAGAATGGTTTATAGTATAGGTTTAGTTGTTCAAATTCACAAGTGCATGGGATACAATTGAAGGGGATGTTCAAAAGCTTAAACTATTGCAATGACTGAGATGTGCTTTTAGCCACGCATTTTATTAGAAATGATTTAACACCAGTAAACATATACATTTTATACATACTAGTACACACATACAGTATATGTTTTAGGATAATTCTAATTATTTTGGTTTAGAGATTTGAAATTCACTTACGGAATATGGATTATATATTCATTATGAAAGAATTGAAGTAAGATATGAAATGCGAATGACACTTTGCCATCAATGGATATAAAAAATTAATAATAGGTTTTTAGATGTCAAAATTTACAAAATCAACTTTTTGTTAGTGAATGGAACGCAATTGAAGTGGATGTTCAGAAGCTAATTTTCGGGAAATGACCAAGCATTGTACTTTTTGCCATGCACTGAATAAGAATTAACAGTAACTACATGAGATTTTGATTGAAATTTGATTCATTTTATTTCATTTGGTGGTATATGTAAATTCAATTCTATATTCATTTTGAATGGACTTAAAATAAGGAATTTATTGAATGTGAGTAACACAGACACCAATGGATAAAAGCAATTAAGGAACTTTAGAGGAAATGCTATGTGCTCTATTGAAAATTTCAATGATTGTACATACCATATAGTCCCTGGCTTTTGATAAATTTTCTGCCCCTTCTTCAACATTGTGAGCAGTGTTTGTAATATGATCTTCAATGGTACCTGAAAATATAATTTCAGTTTGAAACACATATCACATACTTTGAGGAACAGAAACTCATTTTCAAAAACAAGAATTGCAGCAATGCTTGTGAAATCCTAGCAAACTTCAATAACATATTATTCTTTACCCATAATCAATCACAAAACTATAAAAAAGAAATACTTGCTTACTTCACCTAATCAAAATTACATATTTCTTTCATCCCTTTCAAAAGGTAATTTTAGTTAACGACGTTCTTGAGCAACACAACGGGATATTGACGACGGTCTGGGATCAATCCCTTAAGGGAAAGATTCGAGGACAACACCTCATAATTTTGAACCACGGTCAGATGACGAAGCAACACCTGAGCTGAAACCCCACTCTCCAAACTTCCACACCAACCCAACATGAGGACTTTTGGCCACGACAGATTTAAGATGCACCAGCCGCCTCTACACCATACGCTTACAAACATCCATGCCAGGACCCGGATTCGAACTAGGAACCTTCCGATCTAGAGGCTAACACCTTAACCAGTATACCGGTTGGTCGGCCCTTTCAAAAGGAAATTCATAGTAAATTTTCAAAATATGTACATCCATCAGTTTTGTACTGATACAAAAACATTAAGTAGTTTAATTCATGGTTTGTTAGGTTTGGGGGTTTTATGGTGCAAGGGCCATATTTGACCAGGTCAAGTAACAGATAAACACAGTGAAAGTTTTATTGACACAGAAGAGAGAAAAATACCCTAGCAATGCACCTGACACAGGAATCGAACCTATGCCACCTACAGTGTAATTTATGATTTTATACTTATTTCATTTTAAAATGGAATATCTTACAAATCAGAACACACCAGTTTTGTGTTTCATGACGAAGTTGAACAAAATGCAGGCATTTACTTTATTGAAATCTAATACTTAAAACTGCCTCCGCAGAGGAAATTTTTTATCAGATTTTACAAAATTATAAACTATTATGTGACCAAGTATCCCACAAAAAATTCACTGCAAATTGACCTGCAATTAAAAAAAAAATTTTGTCAAATTTAAAGAAAATTTATATTTGTGTGACAGTATTTCTACAGGAAAATTTAATCAACTTTTTAAAAGTTATGAGCTCAAGTGACTATTTATCCCAAAAAACATCAATCCCAACTTGACCTTGCTTTGTATTTTAATGTTTTCATCAAATTTAAAACAAAAAGTTTTAAAAACAATATTACCTGTTTTGTTATAAATTGCAGTGTAATGAACAAGTCTTCTATTTCAGTTGATATCAAAGCTCCTTTAAAATCTTTTATTAAATGAATATTCTAAAATATAAGTAAAAGGAAACAATGCATACCTATCGTTTCCCCTTGTTCACGCACCATCGCCGCCAAATCAAGAAAAACTTTGTTCACATCCAACATGTCAGTTTCAATTTGTCTTATCCTATCTTCTCTTTCTAATAGTAATCCCTGAAAAGTGTTCAATGTCTCAAGTTTACAGACTAAAGTAACTCAAACATAAGGACATATCCGTTAAATCTATAAAAATATTCAAGTTAGCATGAAATTCTGTGCACAGGATTCCTACTAACTCAAAAAACCATGTATTTTAAAGTTCTTATCAAAATTTTATAATGTGCATAAACAGATGAATGTCATACAAAGATAACATTACATGAGCCCAGCAAATTAATGCCGATTTCAGAATGTCTTCTATAAACCAGTGACATAATAAACATAAAATTAACACTAAAAAAACAGTAAGAATAGAAGATGAATCACACATTTTCTCTCTAGTATATTAAAAAAAAGTTACTACCGCCACAGTCGCAGGATTGAAAACTTGCATTTTTCACTCAATTCTTAGACGGTTTCCCAAGAAAGTACGGATCAGAAAATTACGAAATTAATGTAGTTTGTTGAAAATTGTACAGGGAAAAAGATTTTTTTCAGATACCACTATTAGTTTAGGTACATTAAGTGTTAAAGTCAAAGAAAGCGAAATATCTAATGTAAGTTAGCAAAAGACGTACACATTTTCAATCTTCAGCAGTGATTTTTTTAGAGTACCTCTTTGTGTGAATATCTGCACAACATCGAGTTTGTTTAGAAATTTCAATTTGGATCCTGACAATATATATTTTTTAATTTGGGAAAAATCGGGACATTTTCGTTATTTTTTTAAACTGTCATATCTATTTTATTACTATTAGTTTTTAAATTTGAAAATATCGCAGGAAACCTTAGAATGTACTCTTATTGTACAATTATTTTTGAAATTAGTTCATAAATAAATTCCAGCCAATGAAAGGTATAATTTCGCGATAGTGTGCAAATTGTTCCTCGCGCAGAGATCCAACATCAAACAGCTTTCATGAAACCAAGGCTCATGGGAATGAAAGCCTTGATGAAACTCACAGTGACGTCAAAGAATGGAGGCGAGAAGGGAGCGGAGGTTTCATCGTCGTAGGAGATTGACTTTGCGATAGGAGTGTTAGTCTGTGAAGCAAAACAAACGAGATATGCTAAAGGAGTGTTGGTTTGCAAAACAAACCAAATGGGATTGTGTAGCAATCCTCGATGGTTGGCGATCAGGACACTGAGCCCCCTGGTATTTAAAAATGTTCTCTGGTGCAGTCAAACAACAATGCCAAAGTTTCTTCCTCATCAAGGGAAATAAGAGACATGTTGCAGTCAGCCAGGTTGAAACGATTCAGAACGGCCTTAGTGAAATGATAATTCAAATTTGTATGCATATATGGTTCCAGATGACTTTTCAACCAAGATTTAAATAATTTTGAAAAACAAATTCCAGAAGTATTTTTAAGTTTTCCACATGATAGCATAATTGAATTTAAAATGAATCTGCTAGATATGTGATGACATCATCCTGAAAAAAAATTAATTTAAACAGACATGCTACAGATGAAATAAGCTTCATCTGTAGTAGTTGGTAAGAATATTGCATGCATACTTCACAAGGAGGATTTAGAGGAAGTATCAAGTATTATTGATTGTAATGAAAAGCTTCCTTTCCACTGCTGTTCAAGTCAATTTTATTATTTAGGTTTTAAATCAATTTAGGAATTTCAATATTGAATTTCCTTTATAAATAATCAAGACTGAAATAAAAAAAATTCCAGGTAGATAGTTAACTAACATCACACTGGAGAAACACAATGGCTATTGACAATGGTCAGAGATCAATCCCAAGGATAATGCCTCGTAATTTTGAACCAAGGTTAGGATGAGAAGACCTGAGCTAGCACCCCATTTTCCAAACTTTCACACCACAGCAACATGAGAACATTTAAGGTCATAACAGGTTTAATGTGCACCAGCCCCCCTCGTATACTGTAGTCTTTGGCTGGACCGAGTTTCGAACTTGCAACCCTCTGGTTGCTATTGCAAATGGACTACTGTGACCCCAAAAATTTCTAGTTTTCAAGGATTTCCAGGAGCTGTACAAACCCATGGTTCCCACACCTTTATCCAAAAAAAATTCAAGGACTTTTAAGGACTTTTCAAAACCAAAAAAATATTTTTCAAGGACCTAAAATTTTTTATAACGACCTAAAACAAGGCATACACAAAAGTTGTCAGTTAAAAAAAAATGTGAAATTTTTTAAAAAAGGACAATTTTTTTAGACTACTTTTACTCAAAAAAAAAGGAAGGTTATCATCAATTTTGGTTATAATTTGGATTTTCTTTCCTTACAGAACCTGTGATTTTTTTTGTTGCAAAATGGGCTTCTCGTCTCAATGCTAACTATCAGGTTACTTGCACACATATCAATTTCGGTCATGCGATAAAATGTTGTACGATAAATTCTTTTGGTGGCACGAAGAAGAGTATGGGAGCTTGCACACGGTTTGATCTACACGACACAATCTCCATTTTGCTGTCGTCCACTGCCTACAACAGATGGCTGTCATAGTTTATTTTGTTTGACAAACAAAAGAAATCAAAAGTTTTGACTGGTGTAAGGGCTTTTTTATTCCCTAGTCTAAGTTTCTATCTTTGCGATCGTTAAAGATAAAGTAAAAATTTCAAAGGATATGAAATCTGCAGAAAATTTTACAACAAAAGGATATCTTAAATGTAATTTTCTTTAAAATTTTATTTTTCAATTGCAATTTTTATATTTTTGCAATGAGAATTTGGCTTTATTTCTTTGGATGTGTGCCAGGTTTCCAATGACGTCATGACTGCAAAAGCTAAGGTTTCCTAAGAAAGCGGTATAGTTATCTAGCGGCCATAGATACGTCATGATGCGGAAGGCAAAACAAGGCGGCCGTCTTAACGGAGACCAGAGGTGTCAACTTAGACGTACAGAATACTGCAGAAAATGGACGATCTAGACATAAGCATTATTAGTATATCACATAGTGTCAAAGTGCAAAACACCGGTTTCATTCAGAATGACGCACCTACTGTGGAGGAAAACTAGTCTGGACAAGTTCCAATGCAAGACGAAATTACACAACTATGTACAAGTTTTAAAAAAAATCAAGTACTTTCAAGGACTTTTCACCAATTTCTGTAATTTTCAAGGACTTTCAAGGGCCCCTAGTTAGTGAAAAAAAATTCAAGGACTTTTAAGGACTTTTCAAGGACCGTGGGAACCCTGAAACCCTGCTGTCATTGGCTACAACAATAATACAGTTTTAAAAAATGTCATTTTGAGATAAAATGGGGAATGGAAATTTTCATAACACTATGCAAATACATAACATGCTATGAAAACACTCCGGCCAACTATCGGTCCAGAATTGAATTAACAGGTTTGCTAGTTTGCTGCTGGTTTTCCACATTCAGACAAGTGCTTACACCCACAGTCAAATTTTTGAGTAAACACCGACTTTTGTTGCAGCATACTCCTCTGCTGAACTTGCCTAGGGTGATTACTAACTCTGAGGATATATATACCCATTTGAGTATTTAAATAAAAACAGAAACCATACCTGTTCAAATTCCAACTCCTCTTGTATTTGATATTGCTGAGCTCTTTCAGCATCAACTAATGACTGCTGCTCTTCATCTTCATCCACATTCCAAACATTTTGAGGTTTCAACACTGCTTGCTTCATCTTAGGGTCTATAACCTGAAATAAAATTCATGTTCAAAGGCTCTTTGGTTGGCAGTTATGCTCAGGATTCTTGCTCTTAGGTTTAACATGAATTAACACTTTAATAATTTGCAAAAATGTAACACTTAATATGAAATTGGTTGATTTGGTGAACATCCTTTAGTAGAAAGAGTGAAACAGAAATAATTAAATTTTTTTACATAATTTGTTTGCACATTGTTTTGTTTTACAAAAGAAAGTAGAAAAGTAAAAACAGTATTTTAAAAATTCACTTCTTTCATGGAATGATTCAGTAGCAGGTATGCATCTGAAATGCTTTTTTCGAAATTTAATATGCATTCTTTTGCTGCCTAAGTGATACAGTGATCATAGCCCGTTTGTCTGGTAGACAGTAGGTGATGGGTTTAAAACCTTGCTTGTAAGTGCACAGATATTAGAGATCAATCCAGCTAGGCTTATCCACTAGGTGCTGATCTAAAAATAACCATCAGTTAGTGACAAAGACCAAAGAGGTCAGTAGTCAAGCATTAGAAATTTAAAAAATATATATACATTTTTTTTATGAATATTTGTGCAGGTACTTTTAATAGCATTTCCAGCAGTAATTACTGAATGTTACACATCAATTTGAGTCTTGTTTGTATTTTATCCAAAATACTATAAACTTTCCTTTTATATATTCTTTTACTGCCTAACTAGAATAGAGTGTTTGTAAGCCCACAGTTAGTAATGGGTTTGAAACCTGGTTTGTAAGTGTATGAATATTGGGTATTAGTCTGTTAGGGGTAACATATGTTTATCCACTGGGTGATCCTTCAAAAATAGACATCAGTTAGTGCCAAAGACATCGATGTTTTGGTATTATAAAAAAAAAAAAAAGCCTTTTTTTAAATGAACATTCATTCAGGTACTTTTAACCTTTAGACTATGGACGGTACAACAATTGTGCCCTGATCATGGCAAGAAAGAATTTATACTTCGCCCTAGATGTAGTCAAAAGCTAAATAACATTTCTGGCATAGTAATTTTTGAATGGAATACACATGATATATCTAAGTCTTATTTGTATATTATCCAAATGACTAAACTTCCTGTTACATCTTATACAAATTACTAAGCTTTCTTTTGTATTCCATTAGCATTGTGTATTGCTTGCATTTATTCAGAATTTTCTTTCTTCCTACAGTATTTAATTTCCTATAAATGAGTAGATGTAGATCAAATAAAAGTGTTTTTTTTTTCAAGTCAAAATTCACAGAAAGCTTCAGCAAAGTGACTGGGAATGATAACCATCTTTGAAATCAAGAAAAAACTGAATTATATTTTAATGAGAAAATTAAGTTCTAATTACAGAATTTTAAAAAAGTTCAAGGTTTTGGTGATTGAGCTTTGACAAACAAAGGAAATTGTTCAGTATTTTGTAAATTTTACATGTTGACATGAGCAAATACAGATTTCATTATTTCATCACAATGACCTCATGTGTGCCCCAAGAAAAATAGAAGTAAACAACTGTCGCTATTTTGCCTAATATATTTGATGTAATGAACGCTAGAGATATGATTTGGTGTATTAGAAATGACATAATTGACCTTTCTTAAAGTTACCAGCTTTCTCACACATCAAACACTATTTTGGATGCCTTGTTCTGATTTCACTTGACTTTTAGGTTTTGAATACATCAATACCAGACTAAAACAGAATTCTGAAAGACATACCTTTTGAATTGTATCATAACGTTGCATTGTTGCTCCAAACTCATTACGAACTCTTTCAGCTTGTAATTTGTGTTCCTGCAACAAAAATTGAAACTAGAATGAAGTATCCAGATTATTTTTAAGGCACACTTCAAACATAAAATATACTAAACATCAATCTGCATTTAAAATGCATGATGGTATGAAAATTTAAAAACTACTTTTTAAAGTGAATACTTTGATCTAATTCATCATAGTTTTTCGAATTAGTTACAAAATATATGAAAAAAATTTTGATGGCAAAAATATTAAAAATGCATTGTTTTAGGAGACTACAATATGAAATGCTGTGATAAAAATTCAAAAATTGCACGGTGGAAAAGTTTTAATTTTACATCAACATTTCATTCAAATGTCCACTACAGTAACCTTTCACCATTGTCCTTCAGAATATTGCACATTCCGATACATTGCTCTTTTTAATGCTGCAATGAATTTTTGGTTTTTAAAAGTAAAGGAATTATCACACTAAAGTCCAATGTACTTTCGTGTGGTATGTAATATGCTACATTACAGGACAGTATGTATCCCAGCCCCTGTGAAAAATCTAAAATGAATTGGTAAAAATATTTATGTGACCAAAGTGTTTAAAGAAATCAAAAACATTCTACGATATTTAGCACTATTTTACAATGTTTTATAATCTAGTTGGAATTAAAAAAATAAATAAATGATTATAATC